>CAWUFW010014643.1:0-404077 GCA_963921515.1 Calotriton arnoldi | reverse complement strand
TGGTGACTATCGCATTGTGCCGCCGTGTTGTGAATACTTAGTTAACACGGCGTAAATTTCCCACGATAGGCTGCGATGTTGAAGGTTGCGTTAAGTAACTTTTGCGATGGTTATCACACGTTCTTGAGAATATGCCCCAAAGTGTTTAAGCATAGGATTAGCACAGTGCTATCCATGCCGAGCTGTAAAATGAGAAAAGCCTTTTAACACTCCAGGCACAGTATTACAGCTTTGGATTGGTAAAATACCAACCACACCAACCTGAAATGAATAAAAGCAAGGCTTATATGTGTTTCGCTATCATTATAGCTCTTTAGACAGGTTTAGCTTTGTCCAGACACAAGGGAGCTCCCAGTATAAGTCAAAACAATACCCTTGCAGATATATAGTGTTGCATAAATTATGCAAAAAGAAGCAGAGAACTCTGGGTAGTTCCCAAGTTTAGGCAAAGAGCAGCTCCTGTATAGAGCACCTTACAACAGCAACACTGAATTCACTCACCTCAAATGTCTGCTTTTCTATCAAAGTTTTTAAGCATGGGATTAGCACAGCGCCATCCACGCTGAGATAGAAAGGGAGAACGTCTTTTGCCATTCCTACAGCAGTCTTTAAGCACAGTGCTATCCATGCCAAGCTGTAAAATGACAAAAGCCATTTATCACTCCAAGCACAGTATTACAGCTTTGGATTTGTAAAATACCATCCACGCCAACCTGAAATGAATAAAAGAAACCCCTGACATGTGTTTCCCTGTAGAGGTTTAGCTTTGTCCAGACACAAGGGAGAACCCAGTATAAGTCAAAACAAAACACTTGCAGACCTAGAGTGTCGCATAATTTATGTAAAAAAGAAGCAGAGAACTCTGGGTAGTTCCCAAGTTTAGGCAGAGTGCACTCCTGTATAGAGCACCCTACAACAACAGCGACACTCTGAATTTGCTCACCTCAAATGTCTGCTTTTCTATCAAAGTAATTAAGCATAGGATTAGCACAGTGCCATCCATGCCGAGATAGACAGGGAGAAATATATATATTTGCAGTAATACATTTAAAATATTTAAAAAATGTATATAATGTAAAATAAATAATGTTATTAATTATGTATATATATATATATATATATAAATATACTTGTATACAAAACATACATACCCAATAAAATCACAAAACAAATAAACATTTGAGTAAAAAATATGTAGCAATTAATGTAAACAATAGGTAAAATATAAAAAATTGCAAAAAGCTCATTTACAGAAAAAATTATAAACATTAAAATACATTTAAAAATAAAAATAAATAATATAATATATTTTAAAAAAACAATTAATGGTGCAAAATCTATTTAACCAATTATCCAAACTACTGTAGTCTAAGGATATGAATTATACTAATCCTACTCTAGTTTATGTAACAGTAGGGAAAGTGTTGGACTTCGGAGGGGTTAAATTTGCTATTCCTACTCCAGTCTCACAGTAATAGAGAAAGTTTCAAACTTCTTTGGCGTTACATATACTATTCCAACATTAGGGAAAGCATTGAACTTCAAAGGGGTGAAATTTACTATTTTCTTTCGAGTCTAAGCAGCATTAGAGAAAGTGTTGGACTTCGGATGGGTCAAATTCACTATTTCTACTCCTGTCTACACAACAGTAGGGAGAGTGTTGGACTTTGCAGGGATTACATTTTCTATTCCTACTGCAAAGCGCACAGCGGTAGGAAAAACGTTGGATATCAGAAGGGTAAAACCTACTATTCCCACTCCAAACAGAGCAATAGTAGAGAAAGCATTAGACTTCAGAAGGGTAAAATCTACAATTCCCACTCCAAACAACACAACAGTAGGGAAAGTGTTGAACTTTGGAGGGGTTACATTTACTATTCATACTCCAAACAGAGTAGCAGTAAGGAAAACACTGGATTACGGAGGGGCAAAATGTATTATTCCATTCCAGCTTCTGCAACAGTAGGGAATGCATTGGATTTTGGAGGGGTAAAATTTACTATTCACACCCCAATCTGTGCAACAGTAGGGTAAGCGCTGGACTTTGGAGGAGTAAAATTTACTACAGCCACTACAATTTGTGAAACTGTATGGAAAGTGTATGCATTTCACAGAAATAGTACAGAGCGCACTCAGGCAAACATGATGATACTATAGCAAACATTGGGATTTATTACTTCATAAACCCTCCGTGATGCGTTTCGACCGGTATACGGTCTTGATCACACAGCGAAGTGCAGCACAAAAACGTCTTTACATACATTAAAGTAAAAACCAACATAGGACTTCAAACTGTGTACAGACAGTGAAAACAGTGGCCATTTTGAAACATGCTCCAACTTATAACATTAAATTGAATTTTGTATTGTCTAAACCATTGAAAATGCATGATGCTTACAGAATTATACAGTGTACACACCCAGATATCAATTGTGCCTAAGATGTCAACATGTAGAAGCAAATCTCACATATAAAGTAAATACTATGAATACTTCATTCGGGAACATTCCTTCCAACCATGGTAATAGTAGTGGAAAATCTGCAGGATTACAAACCAAACATCCCACAAATAACATATACAAAAAATAAATCAATATTACATAAAGTACACAATAAAAATCAATCATATAAATAAATAAAATGTATTATATAATTTTTTATTAATTATTACCTAATTAACCTCTCACCCTATCCCCCTATAAACCCAACATCCCACTAAGACACTATAAATAACTATTAATAAAAAAATTCTGAATCACTTAAAATTACAAGTTATATTTTGAAAGCAATTAATAAAATGTATATAAACAATAATAACACATTAAAGTAATATATCAACTTAAAAACATTAAAATAATTAAAAAGTGATATTTTGAAACACTATCCTAGTGAAAACAATATTAACAACATCAATATTATTTACAACGATATTATTTAACTCAAAAAACAATATTCTCATCAACAAAATTTATGCATCACAATATTTGTGCGTAACAATATTTCATTTTCTATATGTCTGTCTATATTTTGTCCAAACACCTCACAACACCAAAACCTCCTAAATTTGAATTGTATTTCAATCATCAGAAGGACAACACAAGGGTGCCTGCTGTCACCAATTCTGTTTGCAATTGGGACTGAACTGCTAGCGAGTATGCTCTGACAATACCATGCATTAAGGGGACTTAGGTTCAGAATGCTTGGGTTACTGCTATCAATGTATGCAAACAACATTTTACTTTTTAATAAAGAAACCTTAAAAAACCTGAATTCCGTTTCCCCTGAGATCGTCAGATTTGGAGGCAATTCAGCAATTGCAATTAATTGTGGAAAATCAATCCTCTACCCACTGATTGTGGGCACAACTATATGTAAACATGAGTTCCTAAATGGTGCAAACACTCAATTAAATACGTCAGCATTAGTGTACACCGAGGTATGCAGTAGGTTATAGCTGATAACTATGGAGATACGCTTGAAAAAATGACTGATTGGGTGTATTGTTAGATTAGCCTAACGTTGACTATGGCAGGTGGGATTGCACTAAGGAAAAATGGTGTCTTGCCAAAGGTTCTATATCTATTTATAAATATCTGTTGCCCATAGACCTGACAATGTTTTGTTAATCTAACTGCACTCATGATCAAACTGGCATGGGCAGACACCCAACCACATATTAAGTGGTAAAAGATGACACTGCGCTTCAGGTTGAGTGGGTTCACAGCGTCCAATTTGACAGTTGCGGCCGGCATGGCTTGCGGGTGGGGGTGCGGGCGCGGGGGTCATGGGTGGAGGGTTACGGGGGGACACACGGGGTCACGATTGTGGGATGGAGCACAAATTAAAAAATTAAAAACACTTACCATGCCGCCACCGGGTTCCGTGTCTCTGGTCCTGCTCTCCTGCTCTGACTTCAGGAACAGGAAGTAGATAGTCAGGCTCCCTCCCCTAAGCCAATCATAATGCTGCAATGCAGAGTTGTGATTGGTCTGAGTGCTGTGACACGGTGCTCAGCCAGGGGCTGGAGGGGTGGGCATGAAGTGGGAAAGTGCGCATGACTGGTTTGGCTGACCCGAGAGGGCCAACCAAACAGTCACTATGCACTTAGAGTGGGCAAACCACTCCGCCCCTGCCCTGCTCTGTTAGCAGAGCAGCCCAGCCCACCTGCCCCCCTGCAAAGGAAATATAAAATGATAATAACTGAAACTTATTATCATTTTATGTTTTTGCTTCTAGCACTGCTTGAAAGCAGTGGGGCAATGCTCCCCTGCCATAGCCGAGGATCCGCCACTGAATTTTGAGTTATATTATCTGTGTGGAGAGGATCAGCATGCACACTATTGCTTTCAATCTTCATTACGTTTGCCTCAATCAGTAGTAGAATGAGATACTGTTCATACTATCCCCATCAATACAATAATAGAAGTGTGGGAAAACAAACCATTTGGAAGATTTAACTCCATGATATGCACGAAAAGGGCATGGCACAAATTAAATGTTATGAGAGGATGGTCATATGCTTTGCTCCTTTGCTATGCCACTATTAGATAACCCCTCCCTACTATCAACTCTTACATCCCAAAATGCACAAGTACTCAACATCGTAATAGGCCCTTCAATATCTAAGTTGCATAAATTCATGCAAGAAGAAAGGGCAAAAGGGTTCCCATCAGTAAGGGTAAAAGAGAAGGAGAAATTAATTTACATCTGGCAGATCATACAGGAAAGTGGGTATTTTCTTGCTTAGCCATCCTGCGTGCCTCCCCTGGTAGACGTAGATGCAGATCGATGAGGGCATGGCATTGAAGGCAGCGAGACAGCGATGGAAGGAAGCCGCCGCTGCTCCATACGAGCCCGCCTACTCGAGGACTTCACCGCCGGGCCGTCGGGCCCTCTTTTCATCAGCCAGCAGCCCCAGCCCCTGCCAAGCCACTCAATTATCAATTTCTTTTTATTTTTACTTAATGTTAATTGTGTTATACATTTTTATTTCAGTTACATTTAAATTTTTGTGGGAATATAGTGTGGCATTTTAATTAAATTATTAATATTATTTTTAATTGATAATAATTATTAAAAATTAGACATCATTTTTATATTAAGTATTTTACATTTTTGGTTAATTGATAGAGTTGTTAAAATATGTTATTTGTTTGAAGTGAACAACTCTCTCTATTGCTGCACACAGTGGAGTGGGAATAGTAAATCTTACCCCTCCAGAGTCCAATGCTTTCCGTACTGTTGCCTAGACGAGAGTGGGAATAGCAGATTTTACCCCTCTGGTGTCCAACGCATTTCCTTATAGTTGCATACATTGGAGTGGATATAGTATATTTTACCCCTCCGATGTCCAATGCCTGTTTTACTGTTGCACAAACTGAGGTGGGAAAAGTACATTTTACCCCTTCTGTAGCCAACGCTTTTCCTACTGTTCCACAGACTGGAGTGGGGATAGAACATTTTACCCATCCGGAGTCCAACGCTTTCCCTACTGTTGCACACTCTGGATTGGGAATAGTACATTTTTCCCCTCCGGTGTCCAACGCTTTCCCTACTGTGGAACAGACTGGAATGGGAATAATACATTTTAGCCCACTGGTGTCCAATGCTTTCTCTACTGTGGCACAGACTGGAGTGGGAATAGTAAATGTTACCCATCCGGTGTCCAACGCTTTCCCTACTGTTGTATACATTGCAGTAGAAATAGTATATCTATTTTTCACAGATGTTAGTACTTTTTAAATATTGTTTAAATATATGTAATATTATTATTTGTTTAAAGCTATAATATTTTTATATTATTGGTATATAAATATATATACTTTATTATATATATTTTAATTATTTTGGTAAATGTGTTTTTTGTGGAATTTTTACATTATTTTATGTTTTATGTAATAAATATATATATATATATATATATATTATCTACTGGCGGTCGCCAGTAGATAGTTATAGTTAAAACCTATTATCCATAGGAAATCCGCGACATTCTATTTGAAATAACGTTGGCGCCGGTTGACGAATCTTCGCGAAAGTTTCCAACTTGTTGGGGCGCTCCGGTCCGCTCCTATCCTGAAAGTCTCGGGGTGATACGTCAAGCGGGGGTCGAGAAAAAAGGGGGGTCCCAAAACACGTTTTCCCCATTCATTTTTTCATAGGAACCTTTAGTCGCAGCTACAGCCCGAACTGCTGAACGGAATTACACCAAATTTGGCAAAGAGGTAGCCCTTGGTTCAGTGTCGTGCCTTTTGCTTAAATGGTGTAAATCCGTTCAGTAGTTCCTGAGAAAATCAAAAGTAAAGTCACATATATATCTGGGCGGAGCCTAACCACCCATGTCATCGTGAGATCTGATTGGCTGTCAGCACTTCATCCTGGAATTGCTGGCAGCCATCTTGGGACCAATATAAATGATAGTACCTCATTGAAATGCATTGTAGTGAATAGAAGATTTTGAGGGTTACCAAAAGGAGAACTATAAAGGGTGATAACAGGCTTTAGTTACATTAGAATTTATTTGTTGATGGTACCATACGAATTTTAGGAATTGTGGTGTAGTCTAAGGTGATTTTACCATGTGAAAACCTTCTGCTGGGATATCATGAATCATGTTTGAGAGAACACTATTTTCTCATGCTTGTCCCATGGAGGTTTGGAAGGTGCTCCAGAAGCTAAAATGAGAGCATATTTTCTGTAAATTCACATTATCTTTCTCACTCATGTGAGAATGAAGTCTGACATTCTCAGTAAAACATGTACATCCAACAAGGGCAGAGACTGTCAGTTGATTCCTTTGTGTTCTACTGCAGCTTCCCAGAGTGTCCTAAAGAACAACTAGAGTGCTAACAGCCTTACTTATGACAAAAGTATGGCACACCTGAAGCCATCTTGATTGGAATAAACTAGTAACACTTAAAACATTTAATTTAAAAAGGAACAAAATGATGGGGTTCATTTTGTCATAGAAGTTATGGTTAGTGCTGTAGAAAGAAAAATTAGGACATATTTCAAGTGTGATCTCAAATATCTTCCTGTTATATTTCAACAGGAGCAGCCTGCCAGTTGATGCCTTTGTGTTCTACTGCAGCTTCCCAGAGTGTTCTAAAGAACAACTAGAGCGCTAACAGCCTTACTTATGACAAAAGTATGGCACACCTGAAGCCATCTTGATTGGAATAAACCGGTAACACTTAAAACATTTAATTTAAAAAGGAACAAAATGAGGGGTTCTTTTTGAAATAGAAATTATGGTTAGTGCTGCAGAAAGAAAAATTAGGGCATGTTTTAAGTGAGATCTCAAATCCTCTTCTATTTCATTAGAAAATTCTGACATGCAGACTGAAACAATCACTTTCAATACCAGCAGCAGACTACCAGTTAACTCCCTGGTGAGCAGTAGCTTTACTCCAGTGATCTAATGAGCAACTAGAGTGCTAAGATTCTGAATTTATGGCAGATGTGAGACACATCTGAATGCCTTCTTGATGGAATCAAAGTAAAAAACTGAAAGCATTTCCTACTGAGGAGACTGCAGTAAATGAAGAAATTAGGAAACTTCATAACAAAGAAGTCTTCCAAGATGGCCACCAGTGAAAAAAGAGCCCAAATGTAGCACAAATATTACCCAGATGTAGCCCACATATAGCCCAATGACAAAAGTGTGCAAAACACTTTTTATGTTTAGTTTTTTTGCAGTTTTATGTAGTGCAGACTGGTCAGGTATTGGAGCATTGCATCTTAAAACATGACCCCCTACACTACAAAAACACCACTGCACTACCTTAAACCCTAAAACACTACCCCCAGAACGACCCCCTACACTACACAAGCACCACTGCACTATCCTAAACCCTAAAACACTACCCCAGCACGACCCCCTACACTACCCAAACACCACTGCACTAACCTAAATCCTAAAACACTACCACCAGCACGACCCCCTACACTACCCAAACACCACTGCACTACCCTAAACCCTAAAACACTACCCCCAGCACGACCCCCTACACTACCCAAGCACCACTGCACTAACCTAAATCCTAAAACACTACCCCCAGCACGACCCCCTACACTATACAAGCACCACTGCACTACCCTAAACCCTAAAACACTACCCCAGCACGACCCCCTACACTACACAAACACCACTGCACTACCCTAAACCCTAAAACACTACCCCCAGCACGACCCCTACACTACCCAAACACCACTGCACTAACCTAAATCCTAAAACACTACCCCCAGCACGACAACCTACACTACCCAAACACCACTGCACTACCCTAAAACATGACCCCCTACACTACCCCCAGCATGACCCCCTACACTACCTAAACACCACTGCACTAACCTAAATCCTAAAACACTACCACCAGCACGACCCCTACACTACCCAAACACCACTGCACTACCCTAAACCCTAAAACACTACCCCCAGCACGACCCCCTACACTACCCAAACACCACTGCACTACCCTAAACCCTAAAACACTACCCCCAGCACGACCCCTACACTATACAAGCACCACTGCACTACCCTAAACCCTAAAAACTACCCCCAGCACGACCCCCTACACTACACAAGCACCACTGCACTACCCTAAACCCTAAAACACTACCCCCAGCACGACCCCTACACTGCCCGAACACCACTGCACTGCCCTAAACCCTGAAACACCAGCCCCTGCATGACCCCCTACACTGCCCGAACACCACTGCACTGCCCTAAACCCTGAAACACCACCCCTAGCACGACCCCCTACACTGCCCGAACACCACTGCACTGCCCTAAACCCTGAAACACCACCCCCTTCACGACCCCCTACACTGCCCGAACACCACTGCACTGCCCTAAACCCTGAAACAGCACCCCCAGCATGACCCCCTACACTGCCCGAACACCACTGCACTGCCCTAAACCCTGAAACACTACCCCCAGCAAGACCCCCTACACTGCCCGAACACCACTGCACTGCCCTAAACCCTGAAACATCACCCCCAGCAAGACCCCCTACACTGCCCGAACACCACTGACCTAAACCCTGAAACACCACCCCCAGCACGACCCCCTACACTGCCCGAACACCACTGCACTGCCCTAAACCCTGAAACACTACCCCCAGCATGACCCCCTACACTGTCCGAACACCACTGCTCTGCCCAAAACCCTGAAACACCAGCCCCAGCACGACCCCCTACACTGCCCGAACACCACTGCACTGCCCTAAACCTTGAAACACCAGCCCCTGCACGACCCCCTACACTGCCCGAACACCACTGCACTGCCCTAAACCCTGAAACACCAGCCCCAGCACAAGACCCTACACTGCCTGAACACCACTGCACTGCCCTGAACCCTGAAACACCAGCCCCAGCACAAGACCCTACACTGCCCGAACACCACTGCACTGCCCTAAACCCTGAAACACCACCCCGTGCATGACCCCCTACACTGCCCGAACACCACTGCACTGCCCTAAACCCTAAAACAACACCCCCAGCGTGACCCCTACACTGCCCGAACACCACTGCACTGCCCTAAACCCTGAAACACCACTTCCTGCACAACCCCCTACACTGCTCGAACACTACTGCACTGCCCTAAACCCAGAAACACCATCCCCAGCACGACCCCCTATACTGCACAAACACCACTGCACTGCCCTAAACCCTGAAACACTACCCCCAGCAAGACCCCCTACACTGCCCGAACACCACTGTACTGCCCTAAACCCTGAAACCCCACCCCCAGCATGACCCCCTACACTGCCCGAACACTACTGCACTGCCCTAAACCCTGAAACACCACCCCCAGCACGACCCCCTACACTGAACGAACACCACTGCACCGCCCTAAACCCTGAAACACTACCCCCAGCAAGACCCCCTACACTGCCCGAACACCACTGCACTGCCCTAAACCCTGAAACATCACCCCCAGCAAGACCCCCTACACTGCCCGAACACCACTGCCCTAAACCCTGAAACACCACCCCCAGCAAGACCCCCTACACTGCCCGAACACCACTGCACTGCCCTAAACCCTGAAACACCACCCCCAGCTAGACCCCCTACACTGCCCGAACACCACTGCACTGCCAAAAACCTGAAACACCACCCCCAGCACGACCCCCTACACTGCCCGAACACCACTGCTCTGCCCTAAACCCTGAAACACCAGCCCCAGCACGACCCCCTACACTGCCCGAACACCACTGCACTGCCCTAAACCCTGAAACACCAGCCCCAGCATGACCCCCTACACTGCCCGAACACCACTGCACTGCCCTAAACCCTGAAACACCACCCCCAGCACGACCCCCTACACTGCCCGAACACCACTGCACTGCCCTAAACCCTGAAACACCAACCCCAGCACAACCCCGTACACTGCCCGCACACCACTGCACTGCCCTAAACCCTGAAACACCAGCCCCAGCACAACCCCGTACACTGCCCGAACACCACTGCACTGCCCTAAACCCTGAAACACCAGCCCCAGCACGACCGCCTACACTGCCGAAAACTACTGCACTGCCCTAAACCCTGAAACACCCCCCCAGCAAGACTACCTACACTGGCCGAACACCACTGCACTGCCCTAAACCCTGAAACACCACCCCCTGCATGACCCCTACACTGCCCAAACACTACTGCACTGCCCTAAACCCTGAAACACCACCCCTCAGCACGACACCCTACACTGCCCGAACACCACTGCACTGCCCTAAACCCTGAAACACCACCCCAGCACGACCCCCTACACTGCACGAACACCACTGCACTAAACCCTGAAACACCACCCCCTGCACGACCCCCTACACTGCCTGAGCACCATTGCTCTGCCCTAAACCCTGAAACACTAGCCCCAGCACGACCCCCTACACTGCCCAAACACCACTGCACTGCCCTAAACCCTGAAACACCACCCCCAGCACGACCCCCTACACTGCCCGAACACCACTACACTGCCCTAAACCCTGAAACACCAGCCCCAGCAAGACCCCCTACACTGCCCGAACACCACTGCATTGCCCTAGACTCTGAAACACCAGCCCCAGCAAGACCCCCTACACTGCCCGAACACCACTGCACTGCCCTAAACCCTGAAACACCAGCCCCAGCATGACCCCCTACACTGCCCGAACACCACTGCACTGCCCTAAACCCTGAAACACCAGCCCCAGCACGACCCCTACACTGCCCGAACACCACTGCACTGCCCTAAACCCTGAAACACCAGCCCCAGCACGACCCCCTACACTGCCCGAACACCACTGCACTGCCCTAAACCCTGAAACACCAGCCCCAGCACGACCCCCTACAATGCCCGAACACCACTGTACTGCCCTAAACCCTGAAACACCACCCCTGCACCGCCCCCTACACTGCCCGAACACCACTGCACTGCCCTAAACCCTGAAACACCACCCCTGCACGACCCCCTACACTGCCCGAACACCACTGCACTGCCCTAAACCCTGAAACACCACCCCCTGCACCGCCCCCTACACTGCCCGAACACCACTGCACTGCCCTAAACCCTGAAACACCACCCCCAGCATGACCCCCTTTACTGCTCGAACACCACTGCACTGCCCCAAACCCTGAAACACCCCCCCAGCATGACCCCCTACACTGCCCGAACACCACTGCCCTAAACCCTGAAACACCACCCCTGCACGACCCCCTACACTGCCCGAACACCACTGCACTGCCCTAAACCCTAAAAACACCACCCCTGCACGACCCCCTACACTGCCCGAACACCACTGCACTGCCCTAAACCCTGAAACACCACCCCCAGCACGACCCCCTACACTGCCCGAACACCACTGCACTGTCCTAAACCCTAAAACACCACCCCCAGCACGACCCCCTACACTGCCCGAACACCACTGCACTGCCCTAAACCCTAGAACACTCCCCCCAGCATGACCCCCTACACTACCCGAACACCACTGCACTACCCTAAACCCTAAAATACTCCCCCAGCATGACCCCCTACACTACCCGAACACCACTGCACTGCCCTAAACCCTAAAACACTCCCCCAGCACGACCCCCTACACTACCCGAACACCACTGCACTGCCCTAAACCCTAAAACACTCCCCCAGCACGACCCCCTACACTACCTAAACACCACTGCACTGCCCTAAACCCTAAAACACTACCCCCGCATGACCCCCTACACTACCCAAATACCAATGCACTACCCTAATCCCTAAAACACTACCCCCGCACAACCCCTACACTACCCAAAGACCACTGCACTACCCTAAACCCTAAAACACGACCTCCTACACTACACAAACACCACTGCACTACCCTAAACCCTAAAAACTACCCCCAGCACGAACCCCTACACTACCCAAACACCACTGCACTACCCTAAACCATAAAACAATACCCCCAGCAGTACCCCCTACGCTACCCAAACACCACTGCACTATCCTAAACCCTAAAACACTACCCCCAGCAGTACCCTCCAACACTACCCAAACACCATTGCACTACCCTAAACCCTAAAACACTACCCCCAGCAGTATCCCCTACACTACCCAAAACACCACTGCACTACCCTAAAGCCTAAAACCCTAAAACACTAACCCCAGCACGACTCCCTACACTACCCAAACACCACTGTACTACCCTAAACCCTAAAACACTCCCCCCAGCACGACTCCCTACACTACCCAAACACCACTGCACTACCCTAAACCCTAAATCTACCCCCAGCATGACCCCCTACACTACACAAACACCACTGCACTACCCTAAACCCTAAAACACTACCCCCAGCACGACCCTCTTCACTACCTAAACACAACTGCACAATTTGTTACAGGCATTGCAACGCAGGCCTGTGGTGCTTACTGGTAGTACCTGGTGGGCTAGTTGGGCCCCAGGGACTCTCAGGATTCAAGGTGACCTAATCCCCCAACTTAAAACGTGCCACAGGGCGCGTTTGCACAGTGGTGAAGGGAGGGGGCGGGGCCTCAGGTGACATGTGCGCAAACACGCCCTGTGGTGCGTTTTAAGTTGGGGAGTTAATTCCCTTTGAATCCTGGGGCCAACTAGCCCACCAGGTACCTTCAGTAAGCACAACAGAGTTGCGTTGCAGAGAGGTGAAAAAGGTGCGTGGCCTCGGAACGCCTCTCTGCAACTCAGCTCTGTGGTCCTAACTGTAGGTACCTGGGGGCTAGTTGGGCCCCAGGGACCCTCAGGATTCAAGGGGACTTAATCCCGCAACTTAAAACGTGCCACGGGCGCGCTTTGCACACATGTCACCTCAGGCCCCCTCCCTTCACCACTGTGCAAACGCGCACTGGCTCTGGTTAGTCAGAGTCAGTTACCACCAGTACCCGTCTGAAAAAGTTGTGGGCACAGGATGATTTTGCAACAAGGCCTCTTTCTGCTCCTCTGTTGGTTCTTTCTGCACATCTTTTGCTTCTTTCTGTGCGTTTTTTCTTCTTTCTTCACATGTCCTACCTCTGTTGGCATAGTTAGAAACTAGCATTTAAAAAACCTTTGAAATTCACTTAAAAAATCATAGGTTTCAGGCACGTTATAGTTAGAAATTAGCATTTAAAAACCTTTGAAATTCACTGAAAAAACCATAGGTTTCAGGCACGTTATAGTTAGAAATTAGCATTTAAAAAACCTTTGAAATTCACTGAAAAAACCATAGGTTTCAGGCACGTTATAGTTAGAAATTAGCATTTAAAAACCTTTGAAATTCACTGAAAAAACTATATGTTTCAGACACGTTATAGTTAGAAATTAGCATTTAAAAACCTTTGAAATTCACTGAAAAAACCATAGGTTTTAGGGACAGTTATAGTTAGTTGGACATTGCACTCGTACAAAACCCGTGAAATTCCCCTGTTATAGTTAGTTCAGCTTACTATAACTCGCGCTCCCGCAATGCACTGCTGATGACGTCACATATTACATCACTCATGACATGGTCAGTGACATCACTGATGACATCTCAAATGACATCACTGATGACATCATCCATGTGATAATTTCATGCATCTTCTCACACCCTAATATAACTTTTGATACACCCACTCTAAATTACAGACTGCCATTCTCAAAACCATAGACACTCCAACACCAAAAACTACATACCCACTCACTGATTCTTAGGTCTACACACACATCCACTCACTCACCTGTACAGTCACTCATACTTACAGTCACTCAGTACAGGACTATCATATGCACTCATACACCTATATAAACACTCACACACCGCCACTCATCCATAGAGGTACTCACACACCTAGTCAGTCATGCAAAAATTAATCACACACCCATTTACTCACCTATACAGTTATACACACACCAGCTCACTTACTCATACAAATACTAGCACATTCTTACACTCTTATACAATAACTGATACAAGCACACACGCATCCATACAGCCACTCTCACAATAACACACTCTCACTTATAGCCATTTAAATACTCTAACACACATATATACTGCCTTTTACATATGTAGTTACTCGCACATGTACCACTGAGATATACATTCACTCACTAACACACCCATACACACACTCACCCACCCAAGCAGTCCATCACAGATACACTCTTGAAATCATGCACCCAGTGAATCACCCACTCACACATCTATGTATAGAGTCACACACACCCCACCCACACAAACACTCAGGCAGCCATACAGATACACAGAGAACCAATCAATAACCCATATAGACACTCATGTAGCTATTCGCAAATCCATGCATCCACTTACACACCAACAAACAGACGGATACAGACATTCACACAGTTTAGTCACTAACCCATGCATTCAGTAAGATACGTTTAATCACTCACTTGTAGAGTCAGTCACTCACGTACTAAATCATCCATTCAGACACTTATACACCCACTCATTCTTCAATACGCCTTTCCCTATATATATTAAACATATTTAAACTTTACAGAAACACACAGTCACTGGATGATGTCATCAGTGATGTCATCAGTGATGTCATTTGAGATGTCATCAGTGATGTCACTGACCATGTCATGAGTGATGTAATATGTGACGTCATCAGCAGTGCATTGCGGGGCGCGAGTTATAGTTAGCTGAACTAACTATAACAGGGAATTTCACGGGTTTTGTACTGAGTGCAATGTCCAACTAACTATAACTGTCCCTAAAACCTATGGTTTTTTCAGTGAATATATATATATATATATATATATTCACTGAAAAAACCATAGGTTTCAGGGGCGTTATAGTTAGTTGGACATTTCACTCGTACAAAACCATAGAAATTCCCCCGTTATAGTTAGTTCAGCTAACTATAACTCGCGCGCTCGCAATGCACTGCTGATGATGTCACATATTACATCACTCATGACATGGTCAGTGACATCACTCATGACATCACTGATGACATCTCAAATGACATCACTGATGACATCATCCTTGTGATAGAGTGGCAGACCTCCTCTCACCCTAATATAACCTTTGATACACACACTCAAAAATACAAACTAACATTTTCAAAACAATGGACATACCAATACCAGTTACAACACACCTATTCAGTAATTCCAAGATCTACACACACATCCACTCATTCACCAACAGTCCCTATACAGTCACTCATACATGTACTCACTCATCATATGTACTCATACACCTATACATCCTGTTACACACCGCCACTCATCCATAGAGTTACTCACACACATAGTCACACATGCAAACAAAGTATCAAACATCCATTTACTTGCATATACAGTTATACACACACTACCACACTTACTTCTACAGATACTTACACTCTCTTAAACAATCACTTATAGAAACACCTACTTATTTATACAGGAACTCTTCCAATCTCTCACTCTCACATATACTCACTTATATACACCAATACTCACATATACTAGTTTAAAACATATGTAGTTACTCATAAAGACACTATTGAGACAGTCATTCACTCACTAACACACCCATACACATACTCATCCACCTATACAGTCCTGCACACATGCTGTCTTCAACACATACAAACAGTGAGTCACTCATTCATGCATCTATGCACTAAGTAATACCCCCACCAAACCATACAGACACTCATACTGATACTCAAAAAACCAACTAATAACCCATATAGACACTCATGTAGCTACTCACCAACCCATGCAGCCACTTATACACAAAGTGAGAGACTGATACAGATATTTTCATATTTAAACATTACTCACTAACCCATGTATTCACTAAGATACACTTAGTCAGTTATACAATCAATTTTACAAAACAAATCATCCATTTAGACACTTATATACCCATTTATTCTTCCATCGACCTTGAGATATACATATATAAAACATATTTAATTTTCAGAAAAACACACATTCACTGGATGATGTCATCAGTGATGTCATCAGTGATGTCATTTGAGATGTCATCAGTGATGTCATGAGTGATGTCACTGACCATGTCATGAGTGATGTAATATGTGACGTCATCAGCAGTGCATTGCGGTGCGCGCGAGTTATAGTTAGCTGAACTAACTATAACGGGAGAATTTCTATGGTTTTGTACAAGTGAAATGTCCAACTAACTATAACGCCCCTGAAACCTATGGTTTTTTCAGTGAATTTCTAAGGTTTTTTAAATGCTAATTTCTAACTATAACGTGCCTGAAACCTATGGTTTTTTCAGTGAATTTCTAAGGTTTTTTACATGCTAATTTCTAACTATAACGTGCCTGAAACCTATGGTTTTTTCAGTGAATATATATATATTTATTATACTATGTATACATGTGAAAATGTCTTGGTCCCCTGTTTGCCTCGGTGGCACGGAAAAAATGGGTGGAACTGACGTCAGCACGCCGACGAGGTCCTCTTATGGCTCCGATGACGTCATACGGTGTTGCGAGCGGAGCCGTGCTCGTTGACGTGGGAGAGCTAGGAAAGAATTTCCGTGGAATGCTGGTGCAGGGGATATTCACCTAAGTGTTCAGGCAAGTCCTTTGGGAGCAACTGTTTATGTTGCCACTCCAGAAACCAAAACCAGTGATCCGAGGGCAGAGGCCCTGCAGATGGCACATGAGGTGGGGTGCCCAGTCGTGTTCACCGGCGGGGCAGCGAAGTGACAAGCACCACAACCCACAAAAAAGGTAACGAGGGCACTGAATAACACAGGATCTTCTCTTTGTATCTGGCAGGAACAACGAAGTTAAAATGCCCTAGTACCAAAATGTAGAATTAGGGCTACAACGGTCTTCAAGAGGACCTGTGATGCCGCTTCTGCCTCCCGTACCCTGGAGGCGGCACATGGGTCACGCGGTACGGTCATACTGCGGTGGGACGCACACTCGTTGACCTCTCATGGCACTGCTCCACACTTCAGGGAGGACGCTTTCCATTAGCTATGTTTCCTGATGACATGTCGCGCCGGCCCCGTCCAACAACAGAACTCCTTTAGATCCAAACAGACTCTTCCACTCTCTCACCGGAAGTGAAACCAGGCCACACGGACACTTTCACAATACAACAGCTGGGAATGCACTTTTCGGTAAAAAAAACACATTCCTTCCTCCTAATTAATCAAATAAACGTCTCACTATAGAACAGGGGCCAGCTTCGATCGGTAAACAGCCGTTACAACGACTTTTTTACTTTGCGATACCATTATAACGCATGCATTACCACGCATGCGTTGTACATCACGAAGTCATTACTACGCATTTTTTTAGAACGCATGGTCCTTTACCACGCATGCCTTTACAACGAATTTTGTTGTAAAGGTATGTATGGTAAATGACCATGCGTTCTAAAAAATAAGTAGACGATCCATGTCGTTGTAAGGAAACAGAGGCTGTTCCGTTTCCTCACAACGACGTGCCACGCCCCTCAGAGATGACGTGAAGCAGGAACCACGAGGAGAGAGGAACCATGAGGAGTGAGAGGTAAGGGGGATTGGGCATGGGGTGGGGGTTTCTTTTCTAGGGTTTAGGGTAGTGCAGTGGTGTTTGGGTGGTGTAGGGGGTCGTGCTGGGGGTAGTGTTTTAGGGTTTAGGGTAGTGCAGTGGTGTTTGGGTAGTGTAGGGGTCGTGCTGGGGGTAGTGTTTTAGGGTTTAGGGTAGTGCAGTAGTGTACGGGTCGTGCTGGGGGTAGTGTTTTAGGGTTTAGGGTAGTGCAGTGGTGTATGGGTAGTGTAGGGGTCGTGCTGGGGTAGTGTTTTAGGGTTTAGGTAGTGCAGTGGTGTTTGAGTAGTGTAGGGGTCATGCTGGTGGTAGTGTTTTAGGGTTTAGGGTAGTGCAGTGGTGTTTGTGTAGTGTAGGGGGTCATGCTGGGGGTAGTGTTTTATGGTTTGCGGTAGTGCAGTAGTGTTTGGGTAGTGTAGGGGGTCGTGCTGGGGGTAGATTTAGGGTTTAGGGTAGTGCAGTGGTGTTTGGGTAGTGTAAGGAGTCGTGCGGGGTGTAGTGTTTTAGGGTTTAGGGTAGTGCAGTGGTGTTTGTATAGTGTGGGACGTCATGCTGGGGGTATATTTAGGGTTTAGTGGAGTGCAGTGGTGTTTGGGTAGTGTAGGGAGTCGTGCTGGGGGTAGTGTTTTAGGGTTTAGGGTAGTGCAGTGGTGTTTGGGTAGTGTAGGGAGTCGTGCTGGTGGTAGTGTTTTAGGGTTTAGGGTAGTGCAGTTATGTTTGGGTAGTGTAGGGTGTTGTGCTGGGGGTAGTGTTTTAGGGTTTAGGGTAGTGCAGTGGTGTTTGGGTAGTGGAGGGGGTAGTGTTTTAGGGTTTAGGGTAGTGCGCCCAACCAGCCACAATATCCGTGGACAAAGGGGATCCTGACTCTTTGGAACGCTCCGTCAATTGAATAATTTGGGTCAAGGGCACTACCACGTCCAAGACCTATCAATTCCTTTCTTGGGATCCCTCATATACTTGGAGAAAAAGGTACATAGTTTCTCATCAATTTCAGGCGTGTGTGCCACCTTCCCCTTCAGTGAGGGCCTGGGGCATTCTCCCCTCATCCTATTCCTGACCTCCCTTTCAAGGGGTTGATGAATTTTCCCCACCACATACTCTGCCACTTTGGCGTCAGATGTCCACTCTGCCAACCTAGGATGGTAAATTTGGGTAGGCTCGAACATGTCCGAGTGGACCCCGTCCCCAACCGGGGACTGAGAGGAGTGGGACTCTGGACGCCAGGGACGCCCGAGTCCTTATCCTCATCGGAGGAGAAATCGTCCTCCGATACACCCTCTCCCTCTAAGGGAAACCCGCCGTCGGGGTCTACAATAGTGGTGACAGTGTCGCAATTTTCTCCGGGCCCCTCCTCCTCCCGGCAGGGTGCATGTTTTAGCGTTCGAGCACTCTTGAGGAAGGTCTCCGTAAGTTTATCAAATCCTTCCAAGTGCCCCGCGTTATGCTTAACGGCCCTTTTATTCCCCATCTGGGAGCTACTTGGACCCGCCACCACCAGATCTGGGTCACTGAACACCCCAGGGATGCTTTTCGCCAGCTTATCAACCTGATCCCTAAGAGAAGCCAGCGCCCTAGAAATAGCCAGAGAGAGGGCTTGGTCCACTGCTGGAGGGAGAAGTTGGGGGGCCATTCCTCCTTCACTTCCTGGTAGGAGGAGTAAAAATGGTCTTCTGGAGAAAACATGATAGCAGAGGGTGTGAGCACAGAACAAATGCCCTTAAAATCCTTAAGACAGCCCCCTCGGCGGTGCTCCAACAGCTGGGCTTTCCCCGAAGCTGTTATAAGAATAGACTGAGGCGCAATACCAATTACCACAACCAGGTGGCGCTGGTCACTAACGTGGCCGTGTGGGGAAATCACCGCGTAGCGGTGTCAAAATTAGGCGAGGGTTGGTCGGGAATCAAGCGGACACTAAAGGAGTGACCGGAATCCCAAACGCACGTAAAGACCAGCGGGAGCGCTCGACGGAGCTGCCTCGCTTGGACCAGGCGCGCCTGACAGGATCTCACCACGCGCAGAGCACACAGCGGGAGAAACTGCGAGGGGGAGAACGGGCTCGGGCAAGAGCCTGCTGCGCAGGGAATATGAAACAATACCAAGGCAATAATGCTAATATCTTGCACAAGAAACCGCTATACAAACAGCAACAACGTCAGATTAAGCCAAGAATGTAAGGAATGCACTTAACTGACGAGCAGTGAAGAAAGAGGAAGCGGAAGGGACGTCACGATATTATATACGATGGACTGTGATATGATTGGACTATAGGTGCCTTGGAGACTACCCCCCTAATGGTTCATGGGTTGTGTAGTCTTTTGTTTAATGATTGTTGTGTTATGTTTTCTTTGAACTGCTATGCAAATAAAGTGAGGAAAGATATGCATAATCCTCGCCTCCGTCCTGCCATAGAATTCATTAAACTTTATTTGATCTGATTTAGAAACATAGATCATAAAAGTGTACATAAAAACAGTAAATCCTCTTTCCTAATACAATACAGTGAGAATTAATTAAAACCATTAGGTAAAAACGGGTGTTACAAAGCCCGGTTCAGAGCAACTTCAGGTTAACAGAATCGTAAAGTTCAATGTTTCGCAAGATCAATCTCATGTACTTCAGTGCAAAATACGCAATAAGGGGTCCAAGTAAGATGTAACGCTCCAATACCTGACCAGTTTGCACTATATAAAACTGCAGAAAAACTAAAAATAAAAAGTGTTTTGCACACTTCTGTCATTGGGCTATATGTGGGCTACATCTGGGTGATATTTGTGCTACATTTGGGCTCTTTTTTCTCTGGTGGCCATCTTGGGAGACTTATTTGTTATGAAGTTTCCTAATTTCGTCATTTACTGCAGTCTCCTCAGTAGGAAATGCTTTCAGTTTTTTACTTTGATTCCATCAAGAAGGCATTCAGATGTGTCACACATTTGCCATAAATTCAGAATGTTAGCACTCTAGTTGTTCATTAGATCACTGTAGTAAAGCTACTGCTCACCAGGGAGTTAACTGGAAGTCTACTGCTGGTATTGAAAGTGATTGTTTCAGTCTGCATGTCAGAATTTTCTAATGAAATAGAAGAGGATTTGAGATCTCACTTAAAACATGCCCTAAATTTTCTTTCTGCAGCACTAACCATAATTTCTATGGCAAAATGAACCCCCTCATTTTGTTCCTTTTTAAATTAAATGTTTTAAGTGTTGCCAGTTTATTCCAATCAAGATGGCTTCAGGTGTGCCATACTTTTGTCATAAGTAAGACTGTTAGCGCTCTAGTTGTTCTTTAGAACACTCTGGGAAGCTGCAGTAGAACACAAAGGCATCAACTGACAGGCTGCTCCTGTTGAAATATAACAGGAAGATATTTGAGATCACACTTGAAACATGTCCTAATTTTTTCTTTCTACAGCACTAACCATAATTTCTGTGACAAAATGAACCCCATCATTTTGTTCCTTTTTAAATTAAATGTTTTAAGTGTTACCAGTTTATTCCAATCAAGATGGCTTCAGGTGTGCCATACTTTTGTCATAAGTAAGGCTGTTAGCACTCTAGTTGTTCTTTAGAACACTCTGGGAAGCTGCAGTAGAACACCAAGGCATCAACTGACAGGCAGCTCCTGTTGAAATATAACAGGAAGATATTTGAGATCTCACTTAAAACATGTCCTAATTTTTCTTTCTACAGCACTAACCATAATTTCTATGGCAAAATGAACCCCCTCATTTTGTTCCTTTTTAAATTAAATGTTTTAAGAGTTACCAGTTTATTCCAATCAAGATGGCTTCAGGTATGCCATAATTTTGTCATAAGTAAGACTGTTAGCGCTCTAGTTGTTCTTTAGAACACTCTGGGAGGCTGCAGTAGAACACAAAGGCATCAACTGACAGGCTGCTCCTGTTGAAATATAACAGGAAGATATTTGAGATCACACTTGAAACATGTCCTAATTTTTCTTTCTACAGCACTAACCATAATTTCTATGACAAAATGAACCCCCTCATTTTGTTCCTTTTTAAATTAAATGTTTTAAGTGTTACCGGTTTATTCCAATCAAGATTGCTTCAGGTGTGCCATACTTTTGTCATAAGTAAGGCTGTTAGCACTCTAGTTGTTCTTTAGAACACTGTGAAGCTGCAGTAGAACACAAAGGAATCAACTGACAGTCTCTGCCCTTGTTGGATGTACATGTTTTACTGAGAATGTCAGACTTCATTCTCACATGACTGAGAAAGATAATGTGAATTTACAGAAAATATGCTCTCATTTTAGCTTCTGGAGCACCTTCCAAAACTGTATGGGACAAGCATGTGAAAATAGTTTTCTCTCAAACATGATTCATGATATCCCAGCAGAAGGTTTTTCACAGGGTAAAATCACCTTAGAACACACCACAATTCCTGAAATTAGTATGGTACCATCAACAAATGAATTCTAATGTAACTAAAGTCTGTTATCACCCTTTATAGTTCTCCTTTTGGTAACCCTCAAAATCTTCGATTCACTACAATGCATTTCAATGGGGTACTATCATTTATATTGGTCCCAAGATGGCTGCCAGCAATTCCAGGATGAAGTGCTGACAGCCAATCAGATCTCACGATGACATGTGTGGTTAGGCTCCGCCCAGATATATATGTGTTTTCTTTTTCAAATTTCTCAGGAACTACTGAACGGATTTACACCATTTAACCAAAAGGCATGACTCTGAACCAAGGGCTACCTTTTTGCCAAATTTGGTGTAATTCCGTTCAGCAGTTCGGGCTGTAGCTGGGACTAAAGGTTCCTATGGAAAATTGCATGGGGAAAACACGTTTTGGGACCCCCCTTTTTCTCGGCCCCCACTTGACGAATCACCCCGAGACTTTTAGAATAGGAGCGGACCGGAGCGCCCCACGAGTTTTGAAAATTTCGCGAAGATTCATCAACCGGCGCCAAAGTTATTGGAAATAGAATGCTGTGAATTTCCTATGGAAAATAGGTCCTAACTATAACTACCTACTGGCGACCGCCAGTAGGTAATATATTTATATATATATATATATTCACTGAAAAAACCATAGGTTTTAGGGACAGTTATAGTTAGTTGGACATTGCACTCGTACAAAACCCGTGAAATTCCCCTGTTATAGTTAGTTCAGCTAACTATAACTCGCGCCCCCGCAATGCACTGCTGATGACGTCACATATTACATCACTCATGACATGGTCAGTGACATCACTGATGACATCACTGATGACATCTCAAATGACATCACTGATGACATCATCCAGTGACTGTGTTTCTGTAAAGTTTAAATATGTTTAATATATATAGGGAAAGGCGTATTGAAGAATGAGTGGGTGTATAAGTGTCTGAATGGATGATTTAGTACGTGAGTGACTGACTCTACAAGTGAGTGATTAAACGTATCTTACTGAATGCATGGGTTAGTGACTAAACTGTGTTAATGACTGTATCCGTCTGTTTGTTGGTGTGTAAGTGGATGCATGGATTTGCGAATAGCTACATGAGTGTCTATATGGGTTATTGATTGGTTCTCTGAGTATCTGTATGGCTGCCTGAGTGTTTGTGTGGGTGGGGTGTGTGTGACTCTATACATAGATGTGTGAGTGGGTGATTCACTGGGTGCATGATTTCAAGAGTGCATCTGTGATGGACTGCTTGGGTGGGTGAGTGTGTGTATGGGTGTGTTAGTGAGTGAATGTATATCTCAGTGGTACATGTGCGAGTAACTACATATGTAAAAGGCAGTATATATGTGTGTTAGAGTATTTAAATGGCTATAAGTGAGAGTGTGTTATTGTGAGAGTGGCTGTATGGATGCGTGTGTGCTTGTATCAGTTATTGTATAAGAGCGTAAGAATGTGCTAGTATTTGTATGAGTAAGTGAGCTGGTGTGTGTATAACTGTATAGGTGAGTAAATGGGTGTGTGATAAATTTTTTGCATGACTGACTAGGTGTGTGAGTACCTCTATGGATGAGTGGCGGTGTGTGAGTGTTTATATAGGTGTATGAGTGCATATGATAGTCCTGTACTGAGTGACTGTAAGTATGAGTGACTGTACAGGTGAGTGAGTGGATGTGTGTGTAGACCTAAGAATCAGTGAGTGGGTATGTAGTTTTTGGTGTTGGAGTGTCTATGGTTTTGAGAATGGCAGTCTGTAATTTAGAGTGGGTGTATCAAAAGTTATATTAGGGTGTGAGAAGATGCATGAAATTATCACATGGATGATGTCATCAGTGATGTCATTTGAGATGTCATCAGTGATGTCATCAGTGATGTCACTGACCATGTCATGAGTGATGTAATATGTGACGTCATCAGCAGTGCATTGCGGGCGCGAGTTATAGTTAGCTGAACTAACTATAACAGGGGAATTTCACGGGTTTTGTACGAGTGCAATGTCCAACTAACTATAACTGTCCCTAAAACCTATGGTTTTTTCAGTGAATTTCAAAGGTTTTTAAAATGCTAATTTCTAACTATAATGTGTCTGAAACCGATGGTTTTTTCAGTGAATTTCAAAGGTTTTTTAAATGCTAATTTCTAACTATAACGTGCCTGAAACCTATGGTTTTTTCAGTGAATTTCAAAGGTTTTTTAAATGCTAATTTCTAACTATAACGTGCCTGAAACCTATGGTTTTTTCAGTGAATTTCAAAGGTTTTTAAATGCTAATTTCTAACTATAACGTGTCTGAAACCTATGATTTTTAAGTGAATTTCAAACGTTTTTTAAATGCTAGTTTCTAACTATGCCAACAGAGGTAGGACATGTGAAGAAAGAAGAAAAACGCACAGAAAGAAGCAAAAGATGTGCAGAAAGAACCAACAGAGGAGCAGAAAGAGGCCTTGTTGCAAAATCATCCTGTGCCCACAACTTTTTCAGACGGGTACTGGTGGTAACTGACTCTGACTAACCAGAGCCAGTGCGCGCTTGCACAGTGGTGAAGGGAGGGGGCCTGAGGTGACATGTGTGCAAACGCGCCCCGTGGCGCGCTTTTAAGTTGCGGGATTAAGTCCCCTTGAATCCTGAGGGTCCCTGGGGCCCAACTAGCCCCCAGGTACCTACAGTTAGGACCACAGAGCTGAGTTGCAGAGAGGCGTTCCGAGGCCACGCACCTTTTTTCACCTCTCTGCAATGCAACTCTGTTATGCTTACTGAAGGTACCTGGTGGGCTAGTTGGCCCCCAGGATTCAAAGGGAATTAACTCCCCAACTTAAAACGCACCACAGGGCGTGTTTGCGCACATGTCACCTGAGGCCCCGCCCCCTCCCTTCACCACTGTGCAAACGCGCCCGTGGCGCGTTTTAGGTTGGGGGATTAGGTCACCTTGAATCCTGAGAGTCCCTGGGGCCCAACTAGCCCAACAGGTACTTCCAGTAAGCACCACAGGCCTGCGTTGCAACGCCTGTAACAAATTGTGCAGTTGTGTTTAGGTAGTGAAGAGGGTCGTGCTGGGGGTAGTGTTTTAGGGTTTAGGGTAGTGCAGTGGTGTTTGTGTAGTGTAGGGGTCATGCTGGGGGTAGATTTAGGGTTTAGGGTAGTGCAGTGGTGTTTGGGTAGTGTAGGGAGTCGTGCTGGGGGAGTGTTTTAGGGTTTAGGGTAGTACAGTGGTGTTTGGGTAGTGTAGGGGGTCGTGCTGGGGGTTAGTGTTTTAGGGTTTTAGGGTTTAGGGTAGTGCAGTGGTGTTTGGGTAGTGTAGGGGATACTGCTGGGGGAAGTGTTTTAGGGTTTAGGGTAGTGCAATGGTGTTTGGGTAGTGTAGGGGGTACTGCTGGGGGTAGTGTTTTAGGGTTTAGGGTAGTGCAGTGGTGTTTGGGTAGCCTAGGGGTACTGCTGGGGGTAGTGTTTTATGGTTTAGGGTAGTGCAGTGGTGTTTGGGTAGTGTAGGGGTTCATGCTGGGGTAGTTTTTAGGGTTTAGGGTAGTGCAGTGGTGTTTGTGTAGTGTAGGAGGTCGTGTTTTAGGGTTTAGGGTAGTGCAGTAGTCTTTGGGTAGTGTAGGGGGTTGTGTGGGGGTAGTGTTTTAGGGATTAGGGTAGTGCATTGGTAGTTGGGTAGTGTAGGGGGTCATGCGGGGTAGTGTTTTAGGGTTTAGGGCAGTGCAGTGGTGTTTAGGTAGTGTAGGGGGTCGTGCTGGGGGAGTGTTTTAGGGTTTAGGGCAGTGCAGTGGTGTTCGGGTAGTGTAGGGGGTCGTGCTGGGGGAGTGTTTTAGGGTTTAGGGCAGTGCAGTCATGTTCGGGTAGTGTAGGGGGTCGTGCTGGGGGTAGATTTAGGGTTTAGGGTAGTGCAGTGGTGTTTGGGTAGTGTAGGGAGTCGTGCTGGGGGAGTGTTTTAGGGTTTATGGTAGTACAGTGGTGTTTGGGTAGGTTAGGGGGTCGTGCTGGGGGTTAGTGTTTTAGGGTTTTAGGGTTTAGGGTAGTGCAGTGGTGTTTGGGTAGTGTAGGGATACTGCTGGGGGTAGTGTTTTAGGGTTTAGGGTAGTGCAATGGTGTTTGGGTAGTGTAGGGGGTACTGCTGGGGGTAGTGTTTTAGGGTTTAGGGTAGTGCAGTGGTGTTTGGGTAGCGTAGGGGGTACTGCTGGGGGTAGTGTTTTATGGTTTAGGGTAGTGCAGTGGTGTTTGGGTAGTGTAGGGGTTCGTGCTGGGGTAGTTTTTAGGGTTTAGGGTAGTGCAGTGGTGTTTGTGTAGTGTAGGAGGTCGTGTTTTAGGGTTTAGGGTAGTGCAGTGTTCTTTGGGTAGTGTAGGGAGTCGTGCTGGGGTATTGTTTTAGAGTTTAGGGTAGTGCAGTGGTCTTTGGGTAGTGTAGGGGGTTGTGCGGGGGTAGTGTTTTAGGGATTAGGGTAGTGCATTGGTATTTGGGTAGTGTAGGGGGTCATGCGGGGGTAGTGTTTTAGGGTTTAGGGCAGTGCAGTGGTGTTTAGGTAGGTTAGGGGTCGTGCTGGGGGAGTGTTTTAGGGTTTAGGGCAGTGCAGTGGTGTTCGGGTAGTGTAGGGGGTCGTGCTGGGGGAGTGTTTTAGGGTTTAGGGCAGTGCAGTGGTGTTCGGGTAGTGTAGGGGGTCGTGCTGGGGGGAGTATTTTAGGGTTTAGGGTAGTGCAGTGGTGTTCGGGTAGTGTAGGCGGTCATGCTGGGGGTAGTGTTCTAGGGTTTAAAGCAGTGCAGTGGTGTTCGGGCAGTGTTGGGGGTCGTGCTGGGGGTGGTGTTTTAGGGTTTAGGGCAGTGCAGTGGTGTTCGGGCAGTGTAGGGGGTTGTGCAGGGGTGGTGTTTCAGGGTTTAGGGCAGTGGTGTTCAGGCAGTGTAGGGGGTCATGCTGGGGGTGGTGTTTGAGGGTTTAGGGCAGTGCAGTGGTGTTCGAGCAGTAAAGGGGGTCATGCTGGGGGTGGTGTTTCAGGGTTTAGGGCAGTGCAGTGGTGTTCGGGCAGTGTAGGGGGCGGTGCAGGGGTGGTGTTTCAGGGTTTAGGGCAGTGCAGTGGTGTTCGGGCAGTGTAGGGGTGGTGCAGGGGGTGGTGTTTCAGGGTTTAGGGCAGTGCAGTGGTGTTCGGGCAGTGTAGGGGGCGGTGCAGGGGGTGGTGTTTCAGGGTTTAGGGCAGTACAGTGGTGTTCGGGCATTGTAGGGGGTGGTGCTGGGGCTGGTGTTTCAGGGTTTAGGGCAGTGCAGTGGTGTTCGGGCAGTGTAGGGGGTCGTGCTGGGGCTGGTGTTTCAGGGTTTAGGGCAGTGCAGTGGTGTTCGGGCAGTGTAGGGGGTCGTGCTGGGGGTGGTGTTTTAGGGTTTAGGGCAGTGCAGTGGTGTTCGGGCAGTGCAGGGGGTCGTGCTGGGGCTAGTGTTTCAGGGTTTAGGGCAGAGCAATGGTGCTCAGGCAGTGTAGGGGGTTGTGCTGGGGTTGATGTTTCAGGGTTTATGGCAGTGCAGTGGTGTTAGGGCAGTGTAGGGGGTCGTGCTGGGGTGGTGTTTCAGGGTTTAGGGCAGTGCAGTGGTGTTTGGGCAGTGTAGGGGGTCGTGCAGGGGTGGTGTTTCAGGGTTTAGTGCAGTGGTGTTCGTGCAGTGTAGGGGTCGTGCTGGGGTGGTGTTTCAGGGTTTAGGGCAGTGCAGTGGTGTTTGGGCAGTGTAGGGGGTCGTGCAGGGGGTGGTGTTTCAGGGTTTAGGGCAGTGCAGTGGTGTTCGGCCAGTGTAGGTAGTCTTGCTGGGGGTGGTGTTTCAGGGTTTAGGGCAGTGCAGTAGTTTTCGAGCAGTGTAGGCGGTCGTGCTGGGGCTGGTATTTCAGGGTTTAGGGCAGTGCAGTGGTGTTCGGGCAGTGTACGGGGTTGTGCTGGGGCTGGTGTTTCAGGGTTTAGGGCAGTGCAGTGGTGTGCGGGCAGTGTACGAGGTTGTGCTGGTGCTGGTGTTTCAGGGTTTAGGGCAGTGCAGTGGTGTTCGGGCAGTGTAGGGGGTCTTGCTGGGGTCGTGTTTCAGGGTTTAGGGCAGTGCAGTGGTGTTCGGGCAGTGTAGGGGGTTGTGCTGGGGCTGGGGTTTCAGGGTTTAGGGCAGTGCAGTGGTGTTCGGGCAGTGTAGGGGGTCGTGCTGGGGCTGATGTTTCAGGGTTTTGGGCAGAGCAGTGGTGTTCGGGCAGTGTAGGGGGTCGTGCTGGGGGTGGTGTTTCAGGGTTTAGAGCAGTGCAGTGGTGTTCGGGCAGTGTAGGGGGTCTTGCTGGGGGTGGTGTTTCAGGGTTTAGGGCAGTGTAGTGGTGTTCGGGCAGTGTAGGGGGTCTTGCTGGGGGTGATGTTTCAGGGTTTAGGGCAGTACAGTGGTGTTCGGGCAGTGTAGGGGGTCGTGCAGGGGGTGGTGCTTCAGGGTAGTGCAGTGGTGTTCGGGCAGTGTAGGGGGTCGTGCTGGGGCTGGTGTTTCAGGGTTTAGGGCAGTGCAGTGGTGTTTGGGCAGTGTAGGGGGTCTTGCTGGGGGTGATGTTTCAGGGTTTAGGGCAGTGCAGTGGTGTTCTGGCAGTGTAGGGGGTCATGCTGGTGGTGGTGTTTCAGGGTTTAGGGCAGTACAGTGGTGTTCGGGCAGTGTAGGGGGTCGTGCAAGGGGTGGTGTTTCAGGGTAGTGCAGTGGTGTTCGGGCAGTGTAGGGGTCGTGCTGGGGCTGGTGTTTCAGGGTTTAAGGCAGTGCAGTGGTGTTCGGGCAGTGTAGGGGGTCTTGCTGGGGTGATGTTTCAGGGTTTAGGGCAGTGGTGTTCGGGCAGTGTAGGGGGTCTTGCTGGGGGTGATGTTTCAGGGTTTAGGGCAGTGCAGTGGTGTTCGGGCAGTGTAGGGGGTCTTGCTGGGGGTAGTGTTTCAGGGTTTAGGGCAGTGCAGTGGTGTTCGTGCAGTATAGGGGGTCGTGCTGGGAATGGTGTTTCTGGGTTTAGGGCAGTGCAGTAGTGTTCGAGCAGTGTAGGGGTTGTGCAGGGGTGGTGTTTCAGGGTTTAGGGCAGTGCAGTGGTGTTCGGGCAGTGTAGGGGGTCACACTGGGGTTGGTGTTTCAGGGTATAGGGCAGTGCAGTGGTGTTCGGGCAGTGTAGGGGGTCATGCACGGGGTGGTGTTTCAGGGTTTAGGGCAGTGCAGTGGTGTTCGGGCAGTGTAGGGTGTTGTGCTGGGGCTGGTGTTTCAGGGTTCAGGGCAGTGCAGTGGTGTTCTGGCAGTGTAGGGGGTCGTGCTGAGGCTGGTGTTTCACGGTTTAGGGCAGTGTAGTGGTGTTCGGGCAGTGTAGGGGGTCGTGCTGGGGCTGGTGTTTCAGGGTTTAGGGCAGTGCAGTGGTGTTTGGGCAGTGTAGGCGGTCTTGCTGGGGCTGGTGTTTCAGGGTTTAGGGCAGTGCAGTGGTGTTCGGGCAGTGTAGGGGTCATGCTGGGGCTGGTGTTTCAGGGTTTAGGGCAGTGCAGTGGTGTTCGGGCAGTGTAGGGGGTCGTGCTGGGGCTGGTGTTTCAGGGTTTAGGGCAGTGCAGTGGTGCTCGGGCAGTGTAGGGGGTCGTGCTGGGGGTGATGTTTCAGGGTTTAGGGTAGTGCAGTGGTGCTCGGGCAGTGTAGGGGGTCGTGCAGGGGCTGGTGTTTCAAGGTTTAGGGCAGTGCAGTGGTGTTCGGGCAGTGTAGGGGGTCGTGCTGGGGCTGGTGTTTCAGGGTTTTGGGCAGAGCAGTGGTGTTCGGGCAGTGTAGGGGGTCATGCTGGGGGTAGTGTTTCAGGGTTTAGGGCAGTGCAGTGGTGTTCGGGCAGTGTAGGGGGTCGTGCTGGGGGTGGTGTTTCAGGGTTTAGGTCAGTGGTGTTCGGGCAGTGTAGGGGGTCTTGCTGGGGGTGATGTTTCAGGGTTTAGGGCAGTGCAGTGGTGTTCGGGCAGTGTAGGGGGTCTTGCTGGGGGTAGTGTTTCAGGGTTTAGGGCAGTGCAGTGGTGTTCGGGCAGTGTAGGGGGTCATGCTGGGGGTGGTGTTTCAGGGTTTAGGGCAGTGCAGTGGTGTTCGGGCAGTGTAGGGGGTCGTGAAGGGGTGGTGTTTCAGGGTTTAGGGCAGTGCAGTGGTGTTCGGGCAGTGTAGGGGGTCGTGCTAGGGTTGGTGTTTCAGGGTATAGGGCAGTGGTGTTCGGGCAGTGTAGGGGGTCATGCAGGGGCTGGTGTTTCAAGGTTTAGGGCAGTGCAGTGGTGTTCGGGCAGTGTAGGGAGTCGTGCTGGGGTAGTGTTTTAGGGTTTAGGGTAGTGCAGTGGTGCTTGTGTAGTGTAGGGGTCGTGCTGGGGGTAGTGTTTTAGGGTTTAGGGTAGTGCAGTGGTGTTTGTGTAGTGTAGGGGTCTTGTTTTAGGTTAGTGCAGTGGTGTTTGGGTAGTGTAGGGGTCGTGCTGTGGGTAGTGTTTTAGGGTTTAGGATAGTGCAGTGGTGCTTGTGTAGTGTAGGGGGTCGTGCTGGGGGTAGTGTTTTAGGGTTTAAGGTAGTGCAGTGGTGTTTTTGTAGTGTAGGGGGTCATGTTTTAAGATGCAATGCTCCAATACCTGACTAGTCTGCACTACATAAAACTGCAAAAAACTAAAAATAAAAAGTGTTTTGCACACTTTTGTCATTGGGCTATATGTGGGCTACATCTGGGTAATATTTGTGCTACATTTGGGCTCTTTTTTCACCGGTGGCCATCTTGGAAGACTTCTTTGTTATGAAGTTTCCTAATTTCTTCATTTACTGCAGTCTCCTCAGTAGGAAATGCTTTCAGTTTTTTACTTTGATTCCATCAAGAAGGCATTCAGATGTGTCTCACATCTGCCATAAATTCAGAATGTTAGCACTCTAGTTGCTCATTAGATCACTGGAGTAAAGCTACTGCTCACCAGGGAGTTAACTGGTAGTCTGCTGCTGGTATTGAAAGTGATTGTTTCAGTCTGCATGTCAGAATTTTCTAATGAAATAGAAGAGGATATGAGATCTCACTAAAAACATGCCCTAATTTTTCTTTCTGCAGCACTAACCATAATTTCTATTTCAAAAGAACCCCTCATTTTGTTCCTTTTTAAATTAAATGTTTTAAGTGTTACCGGTTTATTCCAATCAAGATGGCTTCAGGTGTGCCATACTTTTGTCATAAGTAAGGCTGTTAGCACTCTAGTTGTTCTTTAGAACACTCTGGGAAGCTGCAGTAGAACACAAAGGCATCAACTGGCAGGCTGCTCCTGTTGAAATATAACAGGAAGATATTTGAGATCACACTTGAAATATGTCCTAATTTTTCTTTCTACAGCACTAACCATAATTTCTATGACAAAATGAACCCCTCATTTTGTTCCTTTTAAATTAAATGTTTTAAGTGTTACCAGTTTATTCCAATCAAGATGGCTTCATGTGTGCCATACTTTTGTCATAAGTAAGGCTGTTAGCACTTTAGTTGTTCTTTAGAACACTCTGGGAAGCTGCAGTAGAACACAAAGGCATCAACTGGCAGGCTGCTCCTGTTGAAATATAACAGGAAGATATTTGAGATCACACTTGAAATATGTCCTAATTTTTCTTTCTACAGCACTAACCATAATTTCTATGACAAAATGAACCCCTCATTTTGTTCCTTTTTAAATTAAATGTTTTAAGTGTTACCAGTTTATTCCAATCAAGATGGTTTCAGGTGTGCCATACTTTTGTCATAAGTAAGGCTGTTAGCACTCTAGTTGTTCTTTAGAACACTCTGGGAAGCTGCAGTAGAACACAAAGGCATCAACTGGCAGGCTGCTCCTGTTGAAATATAACAGGAAGATATTTGAGATCACACTTGAAACATGTCCGAATTTTTCTTTCTACAGCACTAACCATAATTTCTATGACAAAATGAACCCCATCATTTTGTTCCTTTTTAAATTAAATTGTTTAAGTGTTACCAGTTTATTCCAATCAAGATGGCTTCAGGTGTGCCATACTTTTGTCATAAGTAAGACTGTTAGCACTCTAGTTGTTCTTTAGAACACTCTGGGAAGCTGCAGTAGAACACAAAGGAATCAACTGACAGTCTCTGCCCTTGTTGGATGTACATGTTTTACTGAGAATGTCAGACTTCATTCTCACATGAGTGAGAAAGATAATGTGAATTTACAGAAAATATGCTCTCATTTTAGCTTCTGGAGCACCTTCCAAACGTCCATGGGACAAGCATGAGAAAATAGTGTTCTCTCAAACATGATTCATGATATCCCAGCAGAAGGTTTTTCACATGGTAAAATCACCTTAGAATACACCACAATTCCTAAAATTAGTATGGTACCATCAACAAATAAATTCTAATGTAACTAAAGCCTGTTATCACCCTTTATAGTTCTCCTTTTGATGACCCTCAAAATCTTCTATTCACTACAATGCATTTCAATGAGGTACTATCATTTATATTGGTCCCAAGATGGCTGCCAGCAATTCCAGGATGAAGTGCTGACAGCCAATCAGATCTCACGATGACATGTGCGGTTAGGCTCCGCCCAGATATATATGTGACTTTGTAGTAACGAAGGTCCACGCAGGTAGGTTAACTTACAGGTGATTTATTCAAGCAGGTAACAAGTAGTATAACAAGTAGATAGTTATAAAGGAGAGCCCCACCAGGAGCAGCCTGTGTGCTGCTCAGCCCATGCCTAACTGTCACTTCACCTCTCTGAGTCCCAACATTCCGAGGCTCATCAGACTCCAACATTCTATTGTGATCAGAACACAGGCACTGGCTGAGCAGGTGGAGTAAAATACATTACAATACAAATGCAGGATACTACATATCCCTTTTCCTTCCAACAGAAGAACAAATGCAATATATGATTAAAGTAACTAGTGTGAACAAGGGATAGATAGCAAGGAAGGAACAACGGAGTGACAGAGAGAGCGTCAAGGAAAAGAGCAAACAAAGCAGAGCGAGGAGATAGATGGGAGAAGACAAGGAGGAGAAGGTAAGGTGTAAGTAAGCAAATGGAAAACCCAACCTCTACAACAACGAAATAGAAAGAAGGAGGCAGTGAGACGCAAGAGAGGAAATACGAAATAGAGAGAGACAGACGTACCAAAGACAACCCCTACGCACACCCACTGGCCAGGCAAGCAAGCAAGGAAAGAAGGACAAGGCACGACGGAAACAGAACAGAAGACATACCCAAGCACAAGGAGAAGAGAAGGAAGAGATTCCTCCTGAACAAGGAAGAATGAGAAGAACATTGCAGAAAGGGAAAGACTGAATACTAAAGAAGAAATAACAGCGAAATGTGTATGGTCCAGATTCCCAAGATGAAAAGGAAGTGACATCAATCGGAAAGCTGAACTGAAGGAAACAGAGAGGAAGCGAAGAGACACAAACAGTATCACTCCCTGGGTAGTGAACTATTTACCGTTGTTGTAATTTTATGTTTATAGTTAAATGCTGTTTTTATCTTTTATGCTTTGCTTAAGTTACACCATTCTTTTGTTCATTAGGGAAGAGGTATGTAGTATCCTGATGTTATGTATTGCCTCTCCCATGTTTCCCTGTCCCTAGCTGCTCAGCCTGTGTGAGTGTTCTGAATGGAATGTTTGGTGTGTGGGCTATGAGTGGGGTTCGTATCCCATCCTCGTCGCCAAATTATGTAGTAACGAAGGTCCACGCAGGTAGGTTAACTTACAGGTGATTTATTCAAGCAGGTAACAAGTAGTATAACAAGTAGATAGTTATAAAGGAGAGCCCCACCAGGAGCAGCCTGTGTGCTGCTCAGCCCATGCCTAACTGTCACTTCACCTCTCTGAGTCCCAACATTCCGAGGCTCATCAGACTCCAACATTCTATTGTGATCAGAACACAGGCACTGGCTGAGCAGGTGGAGTAAAATACATTACAATACAAATGCAGGATACTACAGACTTTACTTTTGATTTTCTCAGGAACTACTGAACGGATTTACACCATTTAAGCAAAAGGCACGACACTGAACCAAGGGCTACCTCTTTGCCAAATTTGGTGTAATTCCGTTCAGCAGTTCGGGCTGTAGCTGCGACTAAAGGTTCCTATGGAAAAATGAATGGGGAAAACGCGTTTTGGGACCCCCTTTTTCTCGGCCCCCGCTTGATGTATCACCCGAGACTTTCAGGATAGGAGCGGATCGGAGCGCCCCAACAAGTTGGAAACTTTCGCGAAGATTCGTCAACCGGCGCCAACGTTATTTCAAATAGAATGTCGCGGATTTCCTATGGATAATAGGTTTTAACTATAACTATCTACTGGCGACCGCCAGTAGATAATATATATATATATATATATATATATATATATATATATATATATATATATATATATATATATATATATATATATATATATATCCAACAACGAGTTGCCTGCTGTAAGGAGACCCCACACAGGTAGGTTCAGTTACGCCGTCATTTATTGAATGAAGGAAAACAATGTTCAAGCAGCGGCAGCACCTGGCATCAAGTGAAATGTCCTGCCCAACGCGTTTCGTTCTACCAATCACTTTCTCAAGGGCTGCGGGCATTCTGCGAAGGAGAAAACGGCAGTTTAGTTGCAACCATTTTTAAAGTATTTCTCCCGCCCTGATAGGCGTGGCCACCCCCGTGGCCTGCTGGTCTTTGGAGTGCAACTCTATTCATCCCAGTGGATCGCCGTGTGCTTACTTCCATCTGCATAAATTAAAATCCCAAGTGGGTTGCGGCACACTGCAGATGCCTGTCATGCCTATACAATCCTCCATAGGCAAACCTGTTCCTCTAGCCACAGCGACGGTTGGCGCTGTAGCAGGACTGCACAATATATATATATATATATATTCACTGAAAAACCATAGGTTTCAGACACGTTATAGTTAGAAATTAGCATTTAAAAAACCTTTGAAATTCACTTAAAAACCATAGGTTTAAGGGACAGTTATAGTTAGTTGGACATTTCACTCGTACAAAACCCGTGAAATTCCCCCGTTATAGTTAGTTCAGCTAACTATAACTCGCGCCCCCGCAATACACTGCTGATGATGTCACATATTACATCACTCATGACATGGTCAGTGACATCACTGATGACATCACTGATGACATCTCAAATGACATCACTGATGACATCATGCAGTGACTGTGTGTTTCTGTAAAGTTTAAATATTTTTAATATATATATAGGGAAAGGCGTATTGAAAAATGAGTGGGTGTATAAGTGTCTGTATGGATGATTTAGTAGGTGCGTGACTAACTCTATAAGTGAGTGATTAAACGTATCTTACTGAATGCATGGGTTAGTGACTAAACTGGGTGAATGTCTGAATCCGTCTGTCTGTTGCTGTGTAAGTGGCTGCATGGGTTTGTGAATAGCTTCATGAGTGTCTATATGAGTTATTGATTGGTTGTCTGAGTATCTGTATGGGTGCCTGAGTGTTTGTGTGGGTGGGGTGTGTGCGACTCTGTGCATAGATGTGTGAGTGGGCGATTCACTGGGTGGATGGTTTCAAGAGTGCATCTGTGATAGACTGTATGGGTAGGTAAGTGTGTGTAAGAGTGTGTTAGTGAGTGAATGTATGTCCCAGTGGTACATGTGTGAGTAACTACATATGTGAAAGGCAGTATATATGTGTGTTGGAGTATATAAATAGCTATAAGCGAGAGTGTGTGATTGTGAGAGTGACTGTATGTATCAGTGATTGTATAAGAGCGTAAGAATGTGCTAGTATTTGTATGAGTAAGTGAGCTGGTGTGTGTATAACTGTATAGGTGAGTAAATGGCAGTGTGTTTAATTATTTGCATGACTGACTAGGTGTGTGAGTACCTCTATGGATGAGTGTCGGTGTTTGAGTGTCTATATAGGAGTATGAGTGCATATGATAGTCCTGTACTGAGTGACCGTAAGTAGGAGTGACTGTACGGGTGAGTGAGTGGATGTGTGTGTAGACCTAAGAATCAGTGAGTGGGTATGTAGTTATTGGTGTTGGAGTGTCTATGGTTTTGCGAATGGCAGTCTGTAATTTAGAGTGGGTGTATCAAAGGTTATATTAGGGTGTGAGGAGGTGCATCAGATTACCACGTTGGATGATGTCATCAGTGATGTCATCAGTGATGTCATTTGAGATGTCATCAGTGATGTCATCAGTGATGTCACTGACCATGTCATGAGTGATGTAATATGTGACGTCATCAGCAGTGCATTGCGGTTGCGCGAGTTATAGTTAGCTGAACTAACTATAACGGGGGAATTTCACGGGTTTTGTACGAGTGAAATGTCCAACTAACTATAACTGTCCCTTAAACCTATGGTTTTTTCAGTGAATTTCAAAGGTTTTTTAAATGCTAATTTCTAACTATAACGTGTCTGAAACCTATGGTTTTTTCAGTGAATTTCAAAGGTTTTTTAAATGCTAATTTCTAACTATAACGTGCCTGAAACCTATGGTTTTTTCAGTGAATTTCAAAGGTTTTTTAAATGCTAATTTCTAACTATAACGCCCCTAAAACCTATGGTTTTTTCAGTGAATTTCAAAGGTTTTGTAAATGACAATTTTTAAATGTATTAATTGTTATATTTATTTTTTGATACTGATTTACTACATTTTTTAAAACTATTTATTTTTAGATATTTTATTTTTTAAATTACATTGTAATTACATTATACATTACATTACAAAATATACTTTCTCAGAATGAATTACTTTAGTTTAAATTCTTTGCAAATAGGCAATAGACTTTTAAGTACAGTAGCTACAGTTGTTGCAATGGGCAACACAATTTCAAACACAATGCAACATTGAGCTCAATGTGAATTTCTAGTTAAATGCAATTAGTTACTTTATAGATTACTTTTCTAACCACAGGACTGGATCCTAGATTCAGTCCTGGGACATCTCCTGTAAACAGTTGAGTAAAAGCGTTTTGGTTACAGTAGTGATTTTTAAGGGATATTATTGTATTTTAAAAGTTGACACTTAGAAACTTTTTCACATAGAATCACCAATGTTATCCTATGGGAGGAAATTCACTTAGCAGGTAAGTAGTGTTATCGTTACTTTTCTTACTCAGTGGTGGATCCTGGATCCAGCACTGGTGCATCTCCTGTAAACAGTTGAAAGAATGCGTTTAAGTCATACAGGCGATTTTTAAGGAATATTTGTAGTTTGTGAAAATCGACACTTTGAAACTTTTCTGCTGAAAACCAGACAATGGATTCCTATGGAAGAAAATACAAGTTACTGGTAAGTACGGTTAGAATTACTTTTCAGGGTCAGTGCTGGGCTAAAAGAAGCAGCACTGGATTCTCTCCTGATAACAGGTGAGTAAATCGGAATTTGTAGTTCGGCTGATTTTAGAGGACTATTATAAAGTTCCAAAACTCCACACTTAGAAGAATTTCCAAGTGAAACCAGTCAATGTTAGCCTATGGAAGGAAATTCAAGTTACTGGTAAGTATGGTTAGAATTACTTTTCAGGATCTGTACTGGGCTGAAAGATGCAGCACTGAGGTCTCTCGTGATAACAGGTGAGTAAATTGGAATTCGTAGTTCAGCTGATTTTAGAGGAATATTATAAAGTTCCAAAACTCAATACTTAGAAGAATTTCCAAGTGAAACCAGTCAATGTTAGCCTATGGAAGGAAATTCAAGTTACTGTTAAGTACAGTTAGAATTACTTTTCAGGATCAGTACTGGGCTCAAAGATGCAGCACTGAGGTCTCTCCTGATAACAGGTGAGTAAATCGGAATTCGTAGTTCTGCTGATTTTAGAGGAATATTTGTAAGTTTCAAAAATCGACACAAACTTTTTCATCAAAAAGCAGGCAATGATATCCTATGGAAGGAAATTCAAGTTACTGGTAAGTACGGTTAAAATTACTTTTCAGGATCAGAACTGGGCTCAAAGATGCAGCACTGAGGTCTCTCCTGATAACAGGTGAGTAAATCGGAATTCATAGTTCGGCTGATTTTAGAGGAATATTATAAAGTTCCAAAACTCCAAACTTAGAAGAATTTTCAAGTGAAACCAGTCAATGTTAGCCTATGGAAGGAAATTCAAGTTACTGGTAAGTACGGTTAAAATTACTTTTCAGGATCAGTACTGAGCTCAAAGATGCAGCACTGAGGTCTCTCCTGATAACCGGTGAGTAAATCGGAATTCGTAGTTCTGCTGATTTTAGAGGAATATTTATATGTTTCAAAAATCGACACAGAAACTTTTTCAGCAAAAAGCAGGCAATGATATCCTATGGAAGGAAATTTAAGTTACTGGTAAGTACGGTTAAAATTACTTTTCAGGATCAGTACTGGGCTCAAAGATGCAGCACTGATGTCTCTCCTGATAACAGGTGAGTAAATCGGAATTTGTAGTTCTGCTGATTTTAGAGGAATATTTGTAAGTTTCAAAAATCGACACATAAACTTTTTCAGCAAAAAGCAGGCAATGATATCCTATGGAAGGAAATTCAAGTTACTGGTAAGTACGGTTAAAATTACTTTTCAGGATCAGTACTGGGCTCAAAGATGCAGCACTGAGGTCTCTCCTGATAACAGGTGAGTAAATCGGAATTCGTAGTTCGGCTGATTTCAGAGGAATATTTGCACAATGGTGAAGGAAGGGGGTGGGGCCTGAGGTGACGTCTGCAAACACGCCCTGTGGTGCGTTTTAAGTTGGAGAATTAATTCCTCCTCAATCCCGAGGGTCCCTAGGGGCCAACTAGCCCACCAGGTACCTCCAGTATGCGCCAGAGAGCTGCGCTGCAGAGAGGTGTTCAGAGGCCACGACCCTTTTTACACCTCTCTGCAACGCAGCTCTGTGGCGCTTTCTGGATGTACCTGGTGGGCTAGTTGGCCCCCAGGGACCCTCAGGATTGAAGGGGATTTAATTCCCCATCTTAAAATGCGCCATGGGGCCTGTTTGCACACATGTCACCTGAAGCCCCGCCCCCTCCCTTCACCACTGTGCAAACGCACCCCGTGGCGCGTTTTAAATTGGGGGATTAACTCCCCTTGAATCCTGAGGGTCCCTGGAGTCCAACTAGCCCACCATGTACCTCCATAAAGCGCCACAGAGCTGTGTTGCAGAGAGGTGTAAAAAGGGGCGTAGCCTCTGTACACCTCTCTGCAACGCAGCCCCCTGGCGCATACTGGAGGTTCCTGGTGGGCTAGTTGGCCCCCAGGGACCCCCAGTATTCAAGGGGAGTTTGTTCTCCATCTGCAAACGCGCCAGGGGCGCGTTTGCAGACTGCTGCAGCGAGGGCGGGGCCTCCGGCACGATGCCGGTCTTTTTAACTTTTTTTTTGTATGGGAGGGGGCTGCGTGGACCCCCTTCCCTCGGCCACTTTTGGCCCTGGGGACCCTATCCCCCGGGGCCAGAACATTTTCTTTAAAAAAAAAAAAACGAGAAGGGGCCGCGTGGCCCCCCTTCCCTGGGCCTCTATTGGCCCCGGGGACCCCATCCCCCGGGGTATGCCCTCTTTTTTCATTTTAAAAATATTTGGAGGGGGCTGCGTGGCCCCCTCCTCAGGCCATTTAAGGCCCCGGGGACCCCATCCCCAGGGCCGGCCATGCCCTTTTTAAAAAAATTATTTAATTAATTTTTTTTGGGGAGGGGGCTGCGTGGCCCCCTCCCGGGCCACTACTTGCCCCGGGGACCCCATCCCCCGGGCTGGCCCTATCCTTTGGGGACCGTGGGGGAACCCCAACTCCCCCACGATCCAGCCGGCTCACCGCCTCCTGCGGGAGCCGGCATTGCTTTTCCACATGGGGAGCTGCTAAGATGCAGCTCCCCATGTGGAAAAGCAATTTCCTTTGGTTTTTGGAAGAGAGAGCAGGTTTCCTGCCTCTCTTCCAAAATTCAAAGCAGTTTGCTATGACAGGACGGGAGCCGCGAGGCTCCCGTCCTGCCATAGCAAACTACAGTGTCCCGGGTTAGGCACCCCGGGACACTGCAGGAGCCGACCCTGGGGGTGGTGGTCCCCAGGGCCATCATGGGCTCCAGGAGGGGGCCGCGCGGCCCCCTCCCAACAGGTTGAAAGCCCCGGGAGGTGGTGGTCCCCGGGCTCTGGGGTCCGTAACGGACCCCCATATTTAACGATTTAGTGCCCCGGGAGGTGGCGGTCCTCGGGGCATGTGGGGCTGGAGCCCCCACACAACTAATTATAATTTTTAAAAAAGAAGCCCGAGGGGGGTGGCGGTCCCCAGGGCTGTGGAAGGGCTCAGAGCCCTCCCGCACCATTTTGTTTAAAGCCCCGGGGGGTGGTGGTCCCCAGGCTTGGGGGGCCTTAGAGGCCCCCCATATAATTATTAATGATCCCCCGCATGCCCCCGGGACTTGGCCCACCCGGGGGCCAATTAACCACAAAGCGCGGGAGCCCGCACTTTTTTTTTTTTTTATCGGCAGGATCCGCGCACCCAGCGCGTTTTTTGCCGATTTTAAAAAAAAAAATTGGGGGGGGGCCTGGGGGTCCTTATAGGACTCCCTGAGCAGGCCTAGGGGGTCAGGGTGTTTCTACCCTGCCCCCTTTTTGCGTTTTGCGCAGTTTTTTTACTGCTTTCTTGTTCCTCGGTTCTACCGAGGAACAAGATGGCTGCCAACACTTCCTGGTTTGGAGTGTTGACAGCCAATTAGCATGCAGCTCGTGATCGGAAGGGTGCGCGGATCCACCGCGGCCATAGATATCGAAACTTTTATTTTGGATTTTCTCAGCAACTACTGAATGGATTTACACCATTTTTAAAAAGGGTACTTTCTGAACCAAGCACTACCTTTTTGCCAAATTTGGTGTAATTCCGTTCAGCAATTTTGGCTGTAGCCTTGCATAAAGTTTCCTATGGGAAATTGATTTTTTCACTCTTATTTTTTGAATTTCTCTGCAACTACTGAACGGATTTACACCATTTAAAAAAAAAAGGTCGCTTTCTGAACCAAGCGCTACCTTTTTGCAAAATTTTGTGTAATTCCGTTCAGCAGTTCGGGCTGTAGCCGTGGCTAAAATTTCCTATGGGAATTAACATGGAGAAAACACGTTTGGGACCCCCCTTTTTTCTCGGCCCCCGCTTGATGAATCACCCCGAAACTTTCAAGACAGGAGCGGACCAAACTTATTGGGAATAGAATGTTATGAATTTCCTATGGATAATAGGTCCTAACTATAACTATCTACTGGCGACCGCCAGTAGATAATATATATAAAGATATATGTATGTGTGTTTTATATTAGTAAATTAAAAAAATATATAATAAATGTAATATAATGTGAAATATTGTTTTTAATAATAGAGTTATATATGTATATATAAATACACAAACATATATTATGTGTGAATGTTTATGTAAGTATATATTTTTATATAGTATAAAATGTTACTTAAATTTATTTATTTCACAATATAGTTGTGGTATATATTAAAATATTTACTATTTTAACCTATATATTTCTAATAAAAATCGATTTTTTTCACATTAGTGTGCAATGATATTTTAAAAAATATATTTTTGTACTTTCCTTTATATGTATAGGAAAACTATATTTTTGTGATCAATATTTTTGACACAATATTTATGTATCACAATATTTGTGTTCTCGATATTATGTTAGTGGACCCTGCTCTATGCTACCTGGAAGATATATATATATATATATTCACTGAAAAAACCATAGGTTTCAGGGGCGTTATAGTTAGTTGGACATTTCACTCGTACAAAACCATAGAAATTCCCCCGTTATAGTTAGTTCAGCTAACTATAACTCGCACGCCCGCAATGCACTGCTGATGACGTCACATATTACATCACTCATGACATGGTCAGTGACATCACTCATGATATCACTGATGACATCTCCAATGACATCACTGATGACATCATCCTTGTGATAGAGTGGCAGACCTCCTCTCACCCTAATATAACCTTTGATACACACACTCAAAAATACAAACTAACATTTTCAAAACAATGGACATACCAATACCAGTTACAACACACCTATTCAGTAATTCCAAGATCTACACACACATCCACTCATTCACCAACAGACCCTATACAGTCACTCATACATGTACTCACTCATCATATGTACTCATACACCTATACATCCTGTTACACACCGCCACTCATCCATAGAGTTACTCACACACATAGTCACACATGCAAACAAAGTATCAAACATCCATTTACTTGCATATACAGTTATACACACACTACCACACTTACTTCTACAGAAACTTACACATACTTACTCTCTTAAACAATCACTTATAGAAACACCTACTTATTTGTACAGGAACTCTTCCAATCTCTCACTCTCACATATACTCACTTATATACACCAATACTCACATATACTAGTTTAAAACATATGTAGTTAATCATAAAGACACTATTGAGACAGTCATTCACTCACTAACACACCCATACACATACTCATCCACCTATACAGTCCTGCACACATGCTGTCTTCAACACATACAAACAGTGAGTTACTCATTCATGCATCTATGCACTAAGTAATACCCCCACCGAACCATACAGACACTCAGACACTCATACTGATACTCAAAAACCAACTAATAACCCATATAGACACTCATGTAGCTACTCACCAACCCATGCAGCCACTTATACACAAAGTGAGAGACTGATACAGATATTTTCATATTTAAACATTACTCACTAACCCATGTATTCACTAAGATACACTTAGTCAGTTATACAATCAATTTTACAAAACAAAATCATCCATTTAGACACTTATATACCCATTTATTCTTCCATCGACCTTGAGATATACATATATAAAACATATTTAATTTTCAGAAAAACACACATTCACTGGAAGATGTCATCAGTGATGTCATCAGTGATGTCATTTGAGATGTCATCAGTGATGTCATGAGTGATGTCACTGACCATGTCATGAGTGATGTAATATGTGACGTCATCAGCAGTGCATTGCGGGCGCGCGAGTTATAGTTAGCTGAACTAACTATAACGGGGGAATTTCTATGGTTTTGTACGAGTGAAATGTCCAACTAACTATAACGCCCCAGAAACCTATGGTTTTTTCAGTGAATTTCTAAGGTTTTGTAAATGCTAATTTCTAACTATAACGTGCCTGAAACCTATGGTTTTTTCAGTGAATTTCTAAGGTTTTTTAAATGCTAATTTCTAACTATAACGTGCCTGAAACCTATGGTTTTTTTCAGTGAATATATATATATTTATTATACTATGTATACATGTGAAAATGTCTCGGTCCCCTGTTTCCCTCGGTGGCACGGAAAAAATGGGTGGAACTTACGTCAGCACGCCGACGAGGTTCTCTTATGGCTCCGATGACGTCATACGGTGTCGCGAGCGGAGCCGTGCTATTATGACGTCCTCGTTGACGTGGGAGAGCTAGGAAAGAATTTCCATGGAATGCTGGTGCAGGGGATATTCACCTAAGTGTTCAGGCTAGTCCTTTGGGAGCAACTGTTTATGTTGCCACTCCAGAAACCGAAACCAGTGATCCGAGGGCAGAGGCCCTGCAGATGGCACACGAGGTGGGGTGCCCAGTCGTGTGCACCGGCGGGGCAGCGAAGTGACAAGCACCACAACCCACAAAAAAGGTAACGAGGGCACTGAATAACACAGGATCTTCTCTTTGTATCTGGCAGGAACAACGAAGTTAAAATGCCCTAGTACCAAAATGTAGAATTAGTGCTACAACGGTCTTCAGGAGGACCTGTGAAGCCGCTTCTGCCTCCCGTACCCTGGAGGTGGCACATGGGTCACGCGGTACGGTCATACTGCGGTGGGACGCACACTCATTGACCTCTCATGGCACTGCTCCACACTTCAGGGAGGACGCTTTCCATTAGCTATGTTTTCTGATGACATGTCATGCCGGCCCCGTCCAACAACAGAACTCCTTTAGATCCAAACAGACTCTTCCACTCTCTCACCGGAAGTGAAACCAGGCCACTTTCACAATACAACAGCCGGGAATGCACTTTTCGGTAAAAAAAACCACATTCCTTCCTCCTAATTAATCAAATAAATGTCTCACTGAAGAACAGGGGCCAGCTTCGATCGGTAAACAGCCGTTACAATGACTTTTTTACTTTGCGATACCATTACAACGCATGCATTACCACGCATGCGTTGTACATCACAAAGTCATTACTACGCATTTTTAGAACGCATGGTCATTTACCACGCATGCCTCTACAACGAATTTTGTTGTAAAGGTATGTATGGTAAATGACCATGCGTTCTAAAAACATGTAGACGATCCATGTCGTTGTAAGGAAACAGAGGCTGTTCCGTTTCCTCACAACGATGTGCACCGTCCCTCAGAGACAACGTGAAGCAGGAACCACGAGGAGAGAGGAACCACGAGGAGTGAGAGGTAAGGGGGATTGGGCATGGGGTGGGGGTTTCTTTTCTAGGGTTTAGGGTAGTGCAGTGGTGTTTGGGTGGTGTAGGGGGTCATGCTGGGGGTAGTGTTTTAGGGTTTAGCGTAGTGCAGTGGTGTTTGGGTAGTGTAGGGGGTCGTGCTGGAGGTAGTGTTTTAGGGTTTAGGGTAGTGCAGTAGTGTAGGGGGTCGTGCTGGGGGTAGTGTTTTAGGCTTTAGGGTAGTGCAGTGGTGTATGGGTAGTGTAGGGGGTCGTGCTGGGTTAGTGTTTTAGGGTTTAGGGTAGTGCAGTGGTGCTTGAGTAGTGTAGGGGGTCATGCTGGTGGTAGTGTTTTAGGGTTTAGGGTAGTGCAGTGGTGTTTGTGTAGTGTAGGGGGTCATGCTGGGGATAGTGTTTTATGGTGTAGGGTAGTGCAGTGGTGTTTGGGTAGTGAAGGGGGTCGTGCTCGGGGTAGATTTAGGGTTTAGGGTAGTGCAGTGGTGTTTGGGTAGTGTAGGGAGTCATGCTGGGGGTAGTGTTTTAGGGTTTAGGGTAGTGCAGTGGTGTTTGTGTAGTGTAGGGGGTTGTGCTGGGGGTAGTGTTTATGTTAGTGCAGTGGTGTTTGGGTAGTGTAGGGGGTAGTGCTGGGGTAGTATTTTAGGGTTTAGGGTAGTGCAGTGGTGTTTGTGTAGTGTAGGGGGTAGTGCTGGGGGTAGTGTTTTAAGGTTTAGGGTAGTGCAGTGGTGTATGGGTAGTGTAGGGGTTCATGCTGGGGGTAGTGTTTTAGGGTTTAGGGTATGGCAGTGGTGTTTGGGTAGTGTAGGAGGTCGCGCTGGGGGTCGATTTAGGGTTTAGGGTAGTGCAGTGGTGTTTGTGTTGTGAGGGGGTCGTGCTGGGGGTAGTGTTTTAGGGTTTAGAGTAATGCAGTGGTGTTTGTATAGTGTAGGGGGTTTAGGGTAGTGCAGTGGTGTTTGTGTAGTGTAGGGGATCATGCTGGGGGTTGTGTTTTAGGGTTTAGGGTAGGGCAGTGGTGTTTGTGTAGTGTAGGGGTAGTGTTTTAGGGTTTAGGGTAGTGCAGTGGTGTTTGTGTAGTGGAGGGGGTCATGCTGTGGGTAGTGTTTTAGGGTTTAGGGTAGTGCAGTTGTGTTTGTGTAGTGTACGGGGTCGTGTTTTAGGGTATAGGGTAGTGCAGTGGTGTTTGGGTAGTGTAGGGGTCGTGCTGGGGTTAGTGTTTTAGGGTTTAGGGTAGTGCAGTGGTCTTTGGGTAGTGTAGGGGGTCGTGCTGGGGGTAGTGTTTTAGGGTTTAGGGTAGTGCAGTGGTGTTTGTGTAGTGTGGGAGGTCATGCTGGGGGTAGATTTAGGGTTTAGTGTAGTGCAGTGGTATTTAGGTAGTGTAGGGAGTCATGCTGGGGGTAGTGTTTTAGGGTAGTCCAGTGGTGTTTGTGTAGTGTAGGGAGTCGTGCTGGGGGTAGTGTTTTAGGGTTAGGGTAGTACAGTGGTGTTTGGGTAGTGTAGGGGGTCGTGCTGGGGTAGTGTTTTAGGGTTTAGGGTAGTGCAGTGGTGTTTGTGTAGTATAGGGGGTCATGCTGGGGGTAGTGTTTTATGGTTTAGGGTAGTGCAATGGTGTTTGTGTAGTGTAGGGGGTAGATTTAGGGTTTAGGGTAGTGCAGTGGTGTTTGGGTAGTGTAGGGGGTCGTGCTGGGGGTAGTGTTTTTGAGTTTAGGGTAGTGCAGTTGTATTTGGGTAGTGAAGGGGGTCGTGCTGGGGGTAGTGTTTTAGGGTTTAGGGTAGTGCAGTGGTGTTTGGGTAGTGTAGGGGTCAACCAACATGAATTTGTCCTTGTGTGATGTAACCAATGCTCATGTAAAGCACTCCAATACCTGACCAGTCTGCACTATATAAAACTGCAAAAAACAAAAAATAAAAAGTGTTTTGCACACTTCTGTCATTGGGCTATCCGTGGGCTACCTCTGGGTGATATTTGTGCTACATTTGGGCTCTTTTTCTCTGGTGGCCATCTTGGGAGACTTATTTGTTATGAAGTTTCCTAATTTCCTCATTTACTACAGTCTCCTCAGTAGGAAATGCTTTCAGTTTTTACTTTGATTCCATCAAGAAGGCATTCAGATGTGTCACACATTTGCCATAAATTCAGAATGTTAGCACTCTAGTTGTTCATTAGATCACTGTAGTAAACCTACTGCTCACCAAGGAGTTAACTGGAAGTCTACTGCTGGTATTGAAAGTGATTGTTTCAGTCTGCATGTCAGACTTTTCTAATGAAATAGAAGAGGATTTGAGATCTCACTGAAAACATGCCCTAAATTTTCTTTTTGCAGCACTAACCATAATTTCTATGGCAAAATGAACCCCTCATTTTGTTCCTTTTTAAATTAAATGTTTTAAGTGTTACCAGTTTATTCCAATCAAGATGGCTTCAGGTGTGCCATACTTTTGTCATAAGTAAGGCTGTTAGCACTCTAGTTGTTCTTTAGAACACTCTGGGAAGCTGCAGTAGAACACAAAGGCATCAACTGACAGGCTGCTCCTGTTGAAATATAACAGGAAGATATTTGAGATCTCACTTAAAACATGTCCTAATTTTTCTTTCTACAGCACTAACCATAATTTCTATGGCAAAATGAACCCCTCATTTTGTTCCTTTTTAAATTAAATGTTTTAAGTGTTACCAGTTTATTCCAATCAAGATGGCTTCAGGTGTGCCATACGTTTGTCATAAGTAAGGCTGTTAGCACTCTAGTTGTTCTTTAGAACACTCTGGGAAGCTGCAGTAGAACAGAAAGGAATCAACTGACAGTCTCTGCCATTGTTGGATGTACATGTTTTACTGAGAATGTCAGACTTCATTCTCACATGACTGAGAAAGATAATGTGAATTTACAGAAAATATGCTCTCATTTTAGCTTCTGGAGCACCTTCCAAAACTGTATGGGACAAGCATGTGAAAATAGTTTTCTCTCAAACATGATTCATGATATCCCAGCAGAAGGTTTTTCACAGGGTAAAATCACCTTAGAACACACCACAATTCCTGAAATTAGTATGGTACCATCAACAAATGAATTCTAATGTAACTAAAGTCTGTTATCACCCTTTATAGTTCTCCTTTTGGTAACCCTCAAAATCTTCGATTCACTACAATGCATTTCAATGGGGTACTATCATTTATATTGGTCCCAAGATGGCTGCCAGCAATTCCAGGATGAAGTGCTGACAGCCAATCAGATCTCACGATGACATGTGTGGTTAGGCTCCGCCCAGATATATATGTGTTTTTACTTTTGATTTTCTCAGCAACTACTGAACGGGTTTACACCATTTAACAAAAGGGTTCTTTCTGAACCAAGAACTACCTCTTTGCCAAATTTGGTGTAATTCCGTTCAGCAGTTCGGGCTGTAGCCTTGCATAAAGTTTCCTATGGGAAATTGATTTTTTGACTCTTATTTTTTAATTTCTCCGCAACTACTGAACGGATTTACACCATTTAACAAAAGGGTTCTTTCTGAACCAAGAACTACCTCTTTGACAAATTTTGTGTAATTCCGTTCAGCAGTTCGGGCTGTAGCCGTGGCTAAATTTTCCTATGGGAAAATGAATGGGGAAAACACGTTTTGGGACCCCCCTGTTTTCTAGGCCCCCGCTTCACGAATCACCCCGAAACTTTCAGGGTAGGAGCGGACCGGAGCGGGCCATAAAGTTTGAAAATTTCACGAAGATTCGTCAACCGACGCAAGAGTTATTTCAAATAGAATGTTGCGGATTTCCTATGGAAAATAGGTCCTAACTTTAACTATCTACTGGCGACCGCCAGTAGATAATATATATAAAACCACCAGACGGTCCTCTCTCGACTCCACACACTTGCTCGCTTCCGTCAAAAAAGAACCACGAACCACTGGATATTCAGGCAAATTTAAATATTTATTGTTTTCCTCGGATTACGCGTTTCGGGCAACACTATATATATATGTACTGTATTCCAGTTTTACAGAGTATATTGATGTGGTCCTGCATTCACTATAAACTTGCTGGTAACGAAATGCTGAGTTACCAGATACATACATTTTGAATGCACATCTTTTTGTACTTGCTATAACTGATTGAAATTTCAATAAAAAAGGTGACAGATACTGCATGGTCCAGAAATTGGCCAAAAGGAAGTGCAGGCACAAGATACTATCGGCCTGATTACAATGTTGGTCAGTAAGCCTCCGACCGCTCGTCTGAGGCTTACCGACCAACATGGCAAGTTTACATTCCGACCGCTGAATTATAATGTCGGCGGTTGGAGTGTATACCGGCCAGTAGGAAGCCGCTCATAATCCCTTAAGGACGGCGTTTCCGCCGTCGGGATTATGATGTTGGTTTCCAACAGCCTTCCCATGTTTGGGCTTTCTGACATGGAAAGGCTGTCGGAGGGCGACTTTGGGGTCCCCTTCTCCCCGGTTGAGGCACAGTGAGGTGCCTGCCACGCAGTGCAGGGATGTGCAGAAACTTCCATTTTACAATGGGAGCTTGTGCTGCGGGCTGTTTCGGACCGGTGCACAGACTCCCATTGTAAAATGGACGTTTGCAACCGCACCATGTGTGGTCGCATTTTAATTCGGTACGCGGAACCGCCGACCTATGGTCGGGTGGCTCCCTCGCCGAAACGGTGTCGTCTGCCCGACCTCGTAATGAGGGCCTATATATTCGTAAGTACAAATTAGAAGATGGTATTTGGTTCAGAAACAATAAGAGTCAAATAATTTAAAAAATAGAACTGTATTCCTGCAAGTTGTCACCTATATTTGCAGCACATTTTACACTTTTTTTGGATTCACAGAGAATTCAAATAGTACTCTTGGGAAACTGTGGCAGCCACAGATTTCCAAGTGTAGTTTTAGACTGTTGTTCTTATGCAAAAGTATTTTCACACTGATAAATGAGGTAAGTGTACATTTCCACATGCACAACTATGTATCAATAAGCCATTCAAGTGATATGCCATTCAAATACATTTCACACACCTACACCGGTCAGGAGTAAATATCCAACAGTACACAGACTGCAAATGTGTCTGTCAAAAGATTGTGAAAATCATTAATTTGCAAGATGGTGTAACATTAAGGGCCTAATTACGAGATTGGCAGTCCTACAGCGGTGGCGGTCCTCCACCATCCACTGTAGGACCGCCAAACCAGTGGTGTGAATGCCCACCAGAACAGAAGGTAAATCCTGGTCTGGCTGGTGGTGTTGCGGCTGTCTACAAGGCTCATAGAAGAGCCTATAATGCAGGCCGCCACAGTCAGACCATGGACTGCACCGTCTTGCATGGTGTGTCATACATGCCACACCGTGCAGGAAGTGGGGGCACAAATACAGGTGCCCCCCCTTCATGCACCCCCTGCACAAATCCAGCAGGGGGTCCCCTTTGTTGCCTATCTGCCATCTTTTTCATCGCAGGTTCACCGCCATGAAAAGGGAGACAAAACTGCAACTCGCAATATGCTAAGCAGTGGCACCGCCAGTATATTACAGCTGGCTGCGGACCGCCGGCCCAGCACGATCCTTCATTCCGGCGGTGCTGGCGGTCTTGTGGCGGCCCGACTACGGCAGTCCTAATACTGTGGGCAGTCCCGCAGTGTGGCGGTGGCCGGACTGCCACCATGGGTTTGGCGGGCCTATGGCCCGCCAAACTCATAATAAGGCCATAAGTGTGCACACATCAATTTATGCATTTTATGAATAGCAAGCATACATTCATACTCATAAATGGAGATATGTGTGGACCTAAGTTCAATTTAGATGCACAGATACCTTTGTGAATCGGGTGCAGGGTGTTTTACGTATTGGGCATTGCACCTTCTCTATTTGTGTGTGGACTTCTACATTTAGTGCAGGTTAATATGGGGAAAGACCAGCACTGGTGCTCTATACAACTACTATTGTCTATTTGGCTAGAGAACTTTGCAAATGACAACATTGTCTTCTGGATCGGAGTATTGCTCCATCATCACTGCATCCATTGGCAAATACACTCATATTTTTGTCATGTTCCTGCACTGCTGACTGAAAATTTCACAAAGAAATTGTTGTCAACATATTGTTGTATTGTATTGTAACTTCATTTACATGCTCCCCGATGAGGCATTGAACAGCTTACAGCGAGGGGTAATGCAGTGGTATTAGGTTAGTGTTGGTTATTGAGATTAGTCATGTGCTCATCTGAAAAATATGTCATGCATTTACTTCAATTTCTTTGAGGTAGATTACATTATTAGGTGTGATCATTAGTGGGGGATGTGTCAGTTCATGGATTTGATTAATGGGATAAATATTAATAAGTTAGAGGAGAGTAGCTTTTGTCAGGTTGCAAGGATATGGTTTCAAAGAAGGAGAGATGATCTATGAAAGAGGTGTGAGCAATTTGCAGAGTACAATATTAGAGATCAAGGCAGGCAAGTATGCAACTTTAAGTATGCTAAACACAGAAATGAACATGCAGAGGACGGATGATTTTAGGAAAGTAAGGAAAGTATCATTCGAAGGAAGGAAAGAAGGGGGAACAATTGAAAATGTGTTCATTGGCTAATGATCCTCAATCACTGCTTTTGTGCAGGTACCCACGTGGCCAGACTATTCCATCTTTCAACATCTCTCCGACGTTGATGTCCTCCTGATCTACCTCATTATGGTAGTCCCCTCTATGATGCTCTACTCTGCTGCTCACCCGTTGTACTCATTCGCTCAGCCAATGTCTCAGGCTTGTGCTCATTCCACAACATCTGTTCCACACCAGCGCCCTTCTTTTCTGCTCCTTATTTTATTCACAAATTTAATGATGTCCTTTTCCTCAGACCCCATGGTGGCTTCCCATAAAATGCTATGCCCCCCATGATCATCACATGCTTTGGTGTAACTCTCCTCTGCTTTGTACAAATGCACCAATAACGCTTAACTTCGCCTCACATCATAGCACCCCACCTTGCTTTCTACACCTCCATCCTTTGTTGTGTACTAGTGACTCATTTCCCACCATTACTCTCCCTTTTATTGACATGTGCCGCTACCTTTACTTCTTCATGATTGTAGCTTTCCACCTTTCATCTCCACTTTGCAAAGCCTCCTCTTTCTTTAAAGCTGCCCCCACCCCTTAACTGGTTTGCTTTAGAGACCTCCCTCTATGGTCCAACCAGCAACATTTTGCCTTCCAGAAGCCAGGCACACCCAAAGCTGCAGATATCCAGGGAACAATGTGTTCTTAGTAGCTATCACAGCAGAGGATCCAGAGCCCTACTGTCTGTTTTGAAAACAGCAGGCAGGCACTTTCCAACCGCGCCATGCCAACCATCCTGTCGTCTGCTGGACATGTAATTAATCATGTCAGCGTGCGGTAAATGCCATGTCTCCTCTATATGTCACTTGAGCAATTAAAAAAATATTATTTGAGCTGGGTTACTTACAATGCTACTATTCTAGTTGTTCCTACATCCTACTGTGCACTTTTCTTCCCACAAGGATGTGATTTGTAAATTGCTAATGATGTTGACTGTTAGCCGATGAGTATAGTTAATTGAAAGCAAAGGATTACGTTACTCTTCGCTATGCTGATATTTGCTTTTTATAGCACTTAGCATGGTAAAAATGTTGTGATAGTGCAGAGAACTTTGCACTGTTAGACTGCCTGACACCTTGTTGCAGTGTAACATGAAAGAGGTCCCTTCTTTTAAGAGGAGTTAGGGTTTCAGAGTAACCAGTATGATTTCTTCTAATGTCCATAGAAAACTATAAGAATGATTTCACCTACTTCCATGAACAGATTTTCATGATTTCCTTGAGAAATCTATCTTTATATTTCCCTATTGTGTCTTGATCCTATAACTTAGAATGCACGTGAGTATACAATTTATAGTGAAATGTAATATTAGGTTTATAGCATACAGGCTCCCATTACTTGTATTCTGTTTCTAATGGCCGAACAATGTTGCCTTGTTGACCAGCCAGGCATAAGTCAGGGCCTCCCTGTTTTCTGGGTAATTATATAATTAACAGTTATGTTGGCCTGATTCACCATTCTCTTTTGTTTTCTTACTTGACTATTAACACAATCATGTGCATGTGGAGAGCACATAAAAATGTTGTTGGTAGTTGGAAACACATTTACAATGTAACTGTAGGGGTAGCAGTGAGGGTCTTAAAAGCATTGCATCCTTTGCCACATTGATGTTATAGAATATCAACTATATTTTTATTACATCCTTAGGTTAATGACTAGCTTTTTTTCAATCATATTTTTATTCTTTCACGAGCAGGATGTTTTCTGTTTGAAATATCCCCCCCAAATATGGCAGCCTTTCCTTTTTGGTTTGTGTTTCCTACTCATTCTTAGTTGTTAGGAGTGATTTACCTGCCTTGTGTCCTTTAAGTTTGATGAGAATTAGGTTGTTTCTGGTCTACTTTAGTTGAACCACTTAATGGAGGGTCCTCCAGCATGGATTCATCTGAATTCCATTACATACAACTTTCTATTTTAAGCTGTTCTCGTTTGTACAGGACGTTTACTAGCCAAACTGTTTGAAAGACTGACCTACTTGGAATTGTCATATTTCATCAAAAAGATTAATCTCATTGAAGAGAGCTTCTCCCCACTTTGAGAACAGGATAGCTGATTGCCATATGGGATGACCTCAAACATCAGCTGAAGGAAATGGATCAAGTGCCCTCATAAGCCTACATCTTTCAACAGTCTTTCACTGTGGATATTAACCCTAGTTTCTATGAAGACAGGACTTAATGGGCATTAAATCAAAGGCCCTAGAATGGATTACTTCCTTTCTATGGGGCAAGTTCAGATGCAATAAATGCACATTCAGTTAGGTGTTTTGTAAGGCTCCATATCCAATGTCTCCCATAGTCCTTTCCCAAAGGTAATACATTTTTAGGGTTCAGTAGCTACATGTATGCTGATGAACTCAAGTCAACCTAAGGCAGGATGAAATCACTGACGCCGATCACTGTGCTGTTGAATGATGCCTGATGTCAAATGAAATCTGGATGAGCCTGAACTACCTCATTCTAAATACCACATAAACCTAAATCTGATCTTGGGATGGCCCTCCTTACAATGCCAACTGCATCCATGAGATCCAATTGCAGATCCTCCTATATAATACTGAAGGAGAGACTTGATTTTATCCAAGACAAAGAAAGCAAACAGTATGCAGTCTTGCTGAGTTTTGTGCAGCACTTAAAAGAACACTACAACTCTCATAATTCTGCTTTCCTGGACAGGAAGTTATCAACACAAAGGACAAGAATACCTATAAATACCAGCATACCATACACCACTTGTTTTTTTTTATGAGTCAGAATCTATAGAACATGACAAAATGAAAAATCACAAACAGCAACAGAAAACCAAGAAGCAGGCAGAGAACCTCTCCTTTCCTTTGTCATCCTCCTCCTAGGACAGACGTTTTAACTTGCATTGCATGCCATTGTCCAGCCACATTATGGTGAGCTGTTTGAACCCATTATTTGGCTTGTTGAGATTGGCACGAGAAGTAACCAAACAAATACATTACCACCAGCCATAGAGAGGAATAACAAATATCAGAGGTGGGATAATATTCACAAAAGGTGATGGAAGGAATGCTGCATATACCTGAGGCCAAAATGAAGTGGTATGGTGGGCAAAAGAACAATGGGTTGGAATGCTACAGTGAGCGATTGCCACTAGTTAGACTTATTGCAAGCATTTCTCCCATCACCATGTGTGGCTTCGATGTAACACCATATGTGGCAAGGGTATAGGATGCTCACTGTCGCACCAACTGATGCGCACCAATCAGGGCAAAACTGGCCTTCGGCTACATGTGTTCTGGTTCAAGGAAGCCATGGCCAGTCAGTTCAGGTTGGACTGTTCCTATTGGAGGAGGGTCAAGACTGATTTGCATATGGCTGGGTCAAAATTGAGGTGGCATGATGGGCAAAAGAGCGATGGGTTGAAATGCTACCCAAAGCTATTGTTTGTGGTTAGACTTATTGCAAACATTCATCCCATCACCTTTTATGTGTTTCTTTATATGTTTATTCCACAGACTGAGTGTAGTAGAATACATACGCCTAAATAGCTTGCTCAAAAGTTGTAGATCAGATTTCCTCAAACTCTTGTTACATGTATGTACTGCTTGATACATTTGACCCCATACATCTTAGTTTGTAGAGGAAAAGGCATGGAACTCAATGAAATTAGAGGCATTTTAGCACGTCTTGTTATAGTAAAATTAACCCCGACAGGAGAAAAATGCATGGCAGAAATATCGAGTGCTGTAACACCTGATAAGCTTCAAAAGAAAATAAGCCATAACAACATTACCAATTTTGCTGACAGCATTTTCATAGATGACCTGTCATTGTCCTCCCATGATAGAAGAAGCTGAAGAATTACCTCTGCATCCCATAAAGTAGAATACCTAGGCTTAAGCTGATGCATTTCCCTGATACCCTTCAATAATTTACAAATCAGTGGGTGCTCCCCAACCAGTTTTCCCTCAACTTTCTGATGTCCTGTTGATATAGCTGATCAGTATCCATTAATAGTTCCATAAGCCTTCTGTCCTGCTGCCAAGGATCCCAGAAAATTTAGAACACTTTGACACCCACCAGCTACTCCAGATATGCCATACTGACTTAAAGACCTAGGATGGCTTATAGGCCCTTGTGGTGCCTTTCACCGAGGATGCTCGGATATAAGTAGAAACAGATTCTCAAATGCCCGATATGCCTGTGATTACCCGAAAAGGTCCCATGTGACCAGAGGGAGCCTGCCCAGCAAATGCAGATTGTGAAACTGCTGAGGAAAGGTTGAATTAAGAATTGGTTAATTGACTGATAATTCTAGGAGTGAAAGGTACAAAGACTGTGTCCTCTACAATGGATTTACCAATGTGACCCTTGCCAGCTGTCTGTGTATCTGTGAAACACATCTGGGAATCATTTTGAAGGGTGGAAAAGCTTAAAGATTACCACTGGAAGAATCCTAAAGTAAAGCATCCGAGATGCAAAGAGGTTTACACTGAAAGGAACCAAGTCTTGTTCAGATCATGTAACACGAATTTACCTCGGCACTCTTCAAGTTTATAAAACACTACAGTTGAATAGTGTAACCCGTATGTTTAGATATCTATATAATAATTCACAGGCAAATAATCCAAAAGACTTTTTGAACAAAAACGAAATATTTTTAAAGTACTGGTATTTTTTTAATACTAATTGTGGTGATCTCATATGTTATAATACAATAAAAATAATCAACAGTTACAAATATTGTTTTTTATTCGAGATTTCCCAGAGGTTAGGTTCATATAGCCTTTACATAGTCCTTGATGGAAACAGCCGACACGTGTTTCGTTACGTTAGTAACTTCTTCAAGGCTTAAAAATTCCAAAAACGACAGTCCAAAAGGTAGATAATGCTCCCAGGGACACAAGGAGCACCAGTGCCTTGAATGTCAAATATTAAGGGACATATGGTGGATGTCAAACACCAAAGAATAGATCGGTCTTTCAGAAAAGGTTCACTTGCATAAGGTGTCCTCTTGTTATATTCTGTCTAAGGAGTCTGGTTTGGCAATTTTCGCAAATTTGGCGTAGGTTAGTGGAGTATAAAAGATTCAAGTGAAGGTCTTGAAGGTTTTAGTAAGGCTTCGAGGGCTATGATAAGCCTCCCTAATTTCGGCGTCGCCCGCCGTGTTCCAATCGCGGTGTCCCTGAGGACACCTTTTCTGAAAGACCGATCTATTCTTTGGTGTTTGACAAAATAGAGAAAACAGGATCCAGGGTATCCAATAATTTATCTTAGCATAAAGACCATGCTCTATCCACACCTTTTCTGGGGTCCTTCCTACATTTGCTTAGAAATGTTACAATGTTAACATCCAACCCTGTAGTTATGGCAGCTCTCTCAGATATCATTAGCCTTGGGCACTCCGCCCTCCTTTTAAATCTAACCCTTCTGTCCACTGAACATTTTATTTTTGACCTAATGTATTCATCAACAGCACAGGAGCCAACCCTGCCAAATGTGGCTATTGGATGAGCCCAGGCTCAATGATCAGAGTACCTCCTTCATCCAAAATAACAATGTGATGCTTATCCCAATCTTTTTTAAGACATTAGTAACATCATATACATCATTGTAATAATTGTCACTGACATATTGTTCATCAGAATTCTGTGGACATAAAACATCACAGCGGCATTTACTTAATACTTCTATATTACCCCCAATGGGGTCTTGCCACATGGGCATCAAGTCATTATCTTACTGCAGAATTGAACCTCCACCAAATTAATCTCCCTCGTACTCATGAGAAGAAACATAATTTTTCTTCATCATTCTTGTCATTATGGCTACATAATTCCCTTTGCTGGAAATGTGACCAGCCATCTTCAGGAACTAATAAAAAGCTTGTAGTAGCATTCGCCACAGAGCTTCCTATACCAGTAGCTACACGTATAAATGATGAAGGGACTGCTTTGCGAATGGAATTAAAAACTGAATTGTCCACAATTTCACAAAGATTTTTTCTTAAAAACCTCATTCTCCTCATTGTTACAATGCACTCAACCATTTTAAACAACAAAAACCAGAGAATTGAATCTCAGTAATAGTTCCTTCAAACAGGTTATATCAAATGCATTAAAACAAGCACACAGAAAAAATTGTGCACCTTCAAATGCCATTCATATAAACCCAGGCAGTTGCTTGACTAAACATTTCCCCAGGCAAGCAATTTTCTTGCAACCGCAGCCTTGCACCTATATATTGCAATTATTCACACATGAGCAAATAAGACCTTAAATAAACACACCAGTACTGTGTGCTGAAACAAAGTAAGAATTTCACACAAAAGTCTTGAAAGTGGGTGCCTGTGCGAATTGATCCTAAACAAACAAAGTAACAATTTCACAAGGAACCCTAAAAGCAGACACCTTTGTGAATTGTCCTGAAAAAAGAAATAAAAACTTCAGTTTGAAAACCAAACAAACAACAAATACATTTACAGTAAATCACAATTCAAAGCTAGCAAACAACATTTTGTAGGGCACTTACCTCTAACAGCAAGAAAAGAGGGAGTGGTGTTTGGACTACTGGTATTTATAGGTGGTGATATCCTTTGTTTGTGTTAATAACTTCCTGCCAAGAGGAGCAGGATTATGGAAGTTGTAGTGTTCTGTTAAGTGCTGTCCAAAATAAAGCAAGAAGTGAGACTGCATAATGGAGCCTTCTGAGTTGTAATAAAATCATACCTGTGTGCAGTCTCAGACTGCACACCAAACTCTAATGCATTTTAAAGCAAAATACTTGTAGGGTATTATGTTGACATGTCATATTTTTATGATATATTACCAATAAAACACTGATGGCTTCCTCTTACCAACATAACATTTGCTTCTTAGATACATGCTGAATTTTCTACTTCATGCATGCATACTATGCTGCAGCGGGTTTGTCATTGTTTTAAAGCCTCATCTATTTTAATTTAATATATTGTGAGTTTTTCAATTTCAAAAACAGTTTGGAATTGCAAAATAAATAACTAATGATCCGCACATGCAGAGAGTTTTTGCTTGATTTTGGGGTTATGTGTTTTATCTATCACAGTGATAGACAGAAAATAAGAACATCACATGGTCCTCCTTAATTAGGGCAGGCGGTGTAAAGCCCTTCCTTCAAAAGGTTCTACTCAGTCGGAGCCAACTGGGGCTCTGTTGACGGAAAGCTGGTGGTTCTCTCAATTCTAAATGGGGCAGGAGGACTGAGTGGTTTGGTGGATAGGATACTCAGAGACAAACCACCAAACTCTTAGGGGTATATTCACAAGAACATGTGATAACTACCGCAAGAGTAGCGTAACGCAACTTTCAATAACGCAGCCTATCACGGGAAAATAACCCTGTGTCAACGTGGAATTCACAACAAGGCGGTAGCATGCGATAGCCTGCCGAAACCGCGGGAAAAGTCCGCGATACAACCACCACGATGGAGATAAAAACACAAACCACAACACCAAAAAACACGCGATGGGCCAAAGCGCGATGAGGAAACCAGCGACAAGCAGCACCAGGCCTGCAACACACACCTGGCAGGCGTCAGAAACCTCCATAAAAGCAGAAAAAAAAACCACACACAAACTGACCAACACACAAGCACCATGGAGGCAGCCGGAGCAGGCGCAGAGGACCAGCGCAACCCCACAAGCACCCCGGACGACCAGCCTGGGACCTCTGGGACAGGTAAGGGCAAGGACAAGAAGACCAGGAAGACCAAGGCGAACAGGATCATAGTCACGGAGGTGATGGAACACCATCAACAACTCTTCGTCACCTCCAATGTGTCATTGGGCACCAAAAATTGAATATGGCGGGACATCGTCGACAAGGTGAATGCCTTCGGAGAGCACAAGCGGACAATGGACGAGGTCAAGAGGCGATGGAATGACATCAAGCGGAAGACCAAGGATAAACTCTCCGCCAACCTGAAGGCATCAACGCAGACCGGAGGTGGGGGCCCAGCGCCACAGCTGGAGCTGGATGACATGGAGGAGCTGGTGTCGACAGTCATCAGTGTGGAGACTGTGGCCGGAGTCGGGGGACCGGACACTGCTCAACAGGACACAACACAACCGCAACAGGGTGAGTGACCACCAGATACTGGGGGGACGGGGGGAGATGGCCACAATGGCACACATGAACAAGCAAGCAGGTCACAGTGCACACCCACAATCACTCTGGGTCTTCGCTCAGACCCACACACTGTCACAATGTACAATGCCATGCTGTCTGAATGTCAACCTGTACCATGCGGCTACATACATGTGGACACATCGTAATACACCATCTCCCCTTCACATCGCAGGGGCATCGTCAACACCTCCTGCTGAGCAGTCACAGCCACTCTTCACTGATGATGAGGAGGAGGACAACACCAGCATCGACACCCAAACCATCCAAGACCTCATTGACCACCTCCGCAACTCACCTCCAGGATCAGGGCAGCCCAGCTACATCCATGAGACCCCACCCACCAGCCAAACCACCCAGCAGGAGGCACCCACAGCCCCGGCACCCTCCCAAGTCCCCAAGGAACAACAAATGGCCTTCCAATGCTGTGTGCTGGAGGGCCAGAGGGAGACGGCCGAGCAGGTGCGGGTGGGGTTCGAGCTCATGGCTACCAAACTGGACGCCATCCTTGGGTGTCTATGTCTGCCCCATGGACTCCAGCGAGCCCTGACTGACATCTCTGGAGTCATGATGCGGAGGGAAGAATACCTGTCCGCTCAGAGTGGCCCCAGCGATGCCAGCCGTGAGCTGGCACACATGCGGAGGCTCATGGAGGACATGGTGTGGATGGAGGCGGAAAGGATGGCAGCCTCCGCTGCACATCAGCGAAATGCAGCTGGGATCTACCGTGCCCTGCATGTCCTCGTCATGGCATTGCTGCCACAAGGCGTGGCGATGATGAATACTGCTGCCCCCACGCCATCCACATCTCTGGGCCCTGGTGTGTCAGTGCCTCCCAGTGCGGCAGGCGTATCCACTCCGGCACCTGATGTGTCACTGCCACACAGTGCGGCCGACAATCCTCCTCCAGCCCCTGATGAGTCAGTGGCACACAGTGACGCAGCCGGCACTGCAACACCCACAGGTGGGGCAGGGCACACACCCGGGGACGAGGACGTGGATGGGACTGTGGTCAGGAGGGCCAGGCACTAGCATCCATTACCGCCACCTTGCCTGTTTCTGCTTGGTGCCGCTCATGGCCTCAAGACCTACCACTGACCCCCGATACACTCCGAGGCACTCACCTTGGACAGCGACATGGACTGCCACATCCTGTTTGACGACCAATGACACGGTGGACAGACTGCGGACTGTACCCTTCCTCTTCCGCAGTACAGGTCATCCCGGGATGGACACTGGCTGGCCCTCCACGGGCCCATATTGTGTGGTGTGCTTGGCATTGCCCTGTACCGCTCCAGCTGCATGACTGCACTGGATGTGCAAATAAACATCCTGTGACGCACTGCTGTGTAATGTCTTACGTCATTCCTGTGTGCATGAATGTGGGGACAGTGCCTTCCCTTGCGTCAATGATGTTCATCCTGTGGGATGCCAGTAAGGGGGTGCGACATTGCATCTTGTGTAGCGGGTTCCGTGAACACTGCAGCAGGGACACACGCATCAGTCACTTCCTTGTCCGGACATGGACTGGACCACGCCCAGAGCCCATGAGTCATTGTTGCAAGCCCTGCGCTGGTCCGGCGTACGGCAGGCCAGTCCACTCCGCTTACGCCCCGAGGGGGGGCCCTCATTGCTACCCGTCGCAGCCGTACTCGCTGGTGGTGTGCAGGTCACTGGTCTAGTCATCAGCATGTCACAGCCACTCCCTGAGGGCAGGTTTTCACACACACCACACCCATCCGGCGCAGGCGTCACAGGCCATGTGACTCCGCCAACATAAGGGTCCGACGACGTCCCATTCCCCTCTTCCGGTGGTGACTGGATGACGGACGCCCCACGGTTCGCACTCATATAGGGCCCATGAGTTGTTGCGCACAGGGTTAGTGGCATCCGAGGCCTTGCGGACGGCACGGGCCTACCGCCACGTGGCGCAGACTGGGGTTGCACAGGGTTAGTGGCACCAGAGGCCTTGTGGACAGCACGGGCCTACCGCCACGTGGCGCAGACTGGGGTTGCACAGGGTTAGTGGCACCAGAGGCCTTGCGGACAGCACGGGCCTACCGCCACGTGGCGCAGACTGGGGTTGCACAGGGTTAGTGGCACCAGAGGCCTTGCGGACGGCACAGGCACCCAGCCACGGGACGGTGACTTTGGGTGCACTGAGTCAGTGGCACCTTGAGCTGCTGAGCGGGTGTGCAGCTTGCGATGATACCCCGTCCCGGTGGTCCGGATGGCTCAGGTTTTGTGTGCCCTGCTGGACCGCAGTGTAGGCCAGAGCCAGCGGGCAGCGCGGGCCTACCGCCACGTGGCGTCGCTTCCGGGATCCCAGAGTTGGTGGCATCCATTGGGCTGAGCAGGTGTGCAGCCTGCGATGGTGCCGGGTGCACTGGTATGTCCTATGCCATGGAGTAATCAAGACCCAGCACCAAACGTGAGACCTGGTGGCCTGCGGAGCAGGGCTGCATGATGTGGAGGGTGCCATGTCTGCGGGCCCCGGGCTTGTGGCTTGCAGCGGCACGTGGTGGGACCTCCTGTCTACGCGCCGGTGGCGAAAGGTGAGCATTGATGCCTGGGTGTGCATGGCCGGGCATGCTCCGATGGGCGGCGGGAGGGGTTGGGGTGCCTCTGCCTGGGAGTGCATGGGCGGGCAGGCGATGTTGTATTGTGCAAGTGTGTGTACTGTGCCAGTCATGTATCTGGACTCTGTTTCAGCTGACGGCTCTGACTCAGATGTGTGACCTGGTGTCCTGCTATACATGCCGGCACGTGGTTGGAGACACACCGGTGGCAGCAGGTGAGCAGTGTGGCCTGGGTGCGCAGGGGCGGCACGTTCTCTCTCTCTCTCCCTCTCTCTCTCCTCTTCTCTCTCTCTCTCCTCTTCTCTCTCTGTCTCTCTCTCCTCTTCTCTCTCTCTCTCTCCTCTTCTCTCTCTCTCTCCCGCCCTCTCTTCCTCTCTCTCTCCTTCGCTCTCTCTCTGTCCTCTGATGTGCGCAGGACACACCTTCTCATCATGTTTTTTGTCTTACAGGCTGTGACCTACGTATTGTCCCGAGGGGAGCGGCCATGTGTCTTCATTTTATTTCGTTGTTCATTTTAATAAAGTTTCATTTGTTGCTTCGAAAGTGGATGTGTGCTGCTCATTTCTGTGACGACACATGCATGTCACCAGTTGTGATTGTGCGGCATCAAGCGGAATATTCTGTACATGTTTAGGTGTGGCTGATGTGGCATGTCTTTGGTCGGGGGTGCCAGGGAGGGGTGGTCCTGGGGGTGGTGGCGGTGGATGTTGTGGCCCTCTTGGGTGTCCGGGCCGCATGATGGGTGGCTCCATGGCATCTGTTGCCCTTCGGATGTGGCCCTGGGCTGTGCTCCCTTTTGTGGTGCTGGCTGCCGTCCGACTTTACACCAGGTCAGAGCAGGTGTAGATTTCCTGGTGCTAACGCGCCTTATCGCCTGTTTTGTGTTTTTATCACGGATGTGGCTGGTCGTTGTGAATGTTGAGGTGTGCTGTTGTCTCGGCTTTTGTCACGGGAACGCCTACTCTGCATCTCATTAGCGATATTTGCGAGGGTCCTCTGTGGCGATGTTTATTGCGGCTGCTATAGCGGGTGAACTGATGCTGTGGGCTGTTAACACCGGCTTGTGAATGGGGGGGTAAATTTATCACGATTTGCCTGCGATAAAGTGCCGTTAATTCGGCGATAGCTCCTTGTGAATATGCCCCTAAATCTACTCACTCCTGACAAGGGAGGAAGTAAAGCCCTTCAGAGAGGTCCAAGATAAAGGGAAACCCCGAAGATTGGTTTTGGTTAAAGTGAATGGGTTTCTAGTTAGGAAAGCATGATTTCTTGTGAAGAAGAAAAAGTTTGCTGCTTCGTGTAGGTGCAAACCAGAAGCAGATCTTTGATTTTGAGCTGCTTGTAGCAGGGGATCCTGATAGGGGTCTATTTTGATTTTAAGGGTATTCATTTAACTCTTTGATGCCCTCTTTCATCTCCTCACTCCAAAACGTTAAAACAATAGTACCCCAAGGATCAATCTTCCCTTCACTCCTGTTCAACGTTTACATCAAACCATTGCCAGACCTAATCAATAGCTTTGATTTTACCTGCTACGCTATGCAATGATACACCAATATTACTCTAACACAGTGGCGGGCGACATTAACAAAGGTTGGCGGGGAGGGTGGGGTGAGCATTGGGAGGCTGAGTGCGCATGGGGGGAAGAGTGCGCGTGGGAGGGGACATGTTAATAATAATAATTTTAAAAATGTACCTGACGCCGCCAGCCACCTCCCAAGCCGCATCGCTCCTGCTAGCCTCTTCCTGGTCCCAGCAGCCCCTGGGACACACTCCCATCCAATCCCCATGGATTGGCCTGAGCTTGCAGGAAAGATGCTCCACTCAGGTCATGGAGTCTGTGGGGTTTCTGGAGAAACCTATGTGCGCATGTGTGTTTTGATCTGCCTGAGACGGCCGGCCAAACACGTATGCATACTTAGGGAGTGCACAAGCACTCCTCCTCCCACCTCTCATGCCACGCCACTCTATGCACAAGCTGGCTCAGAGCCGGCAAACGAAAAATAAAACGATGCTAGAGCATTGTTTTTTTTTCACTTGCTGGCTCTGCGCCAGGCAGTGAAGCGACGCTCCTCCGCCATTGCGGAGGAGCCGCCACTGCTCTAACAGGAAAATTTAAATGACGTCACATTTTATTGTAGAAAACAGACATATTAGGAAATCAGCACACACAATAAGGGGCAGGGTCAAGACTGATTTTCATATGTTTATGTCCAAACTCATCTTTTGACTGGCGGTGATCGGTTGAAAGGTTTCAGCACTCTGTCCATCATCTGGTTGTGTTTACTATGTTAAGAAATCAATCATCTGCTTTCTTATGTCATATGAAATGTTTCAATCAGAATATTTAGTTTAGAATGTTGACAAACAGCTGTTTCTTTTCAGTTAGGTTTAGATAAGGGAAATGCAATTGCTTATTAAGAGGCACAACAAACGTATATTCGTTTATCATATGGAAATATCCTTGTTCCTTTATTTGTATGTGATGAAGACCCTCTAATCTGGCATGAAATGAAAATGAAAATGATGTACTTTTAAATAACAAGAAAGTAACTCACCCAAAGATATTCTCAGATAGAAAAGGAGTTGCAAAAGGCAGGTAAAAACATGAGAAAAGAGCAGCATTGGAAAATGACTCACACAAGAAAAAGCTACAACAAGGAACCAGTGAAAAGTGGAAAGCCAGCAGGATAGAGAAACTTCGAGAAAGCAGTGAGTTATTTTGAGTGACTTCCTCAGAATTAGTACCACTGTTCAGGACATGCCCTGCTCCTTGAAGATTCATTGGCACTGTTTGGAACAGCAACATGCCAGGAATAATTAGTATCTCACTTTCTCATCTAGGTCACTTACTGTGCACTGTTCACTAGTTCATGTAGCCTTTGAAGGAACCTGACTATGGATTAATTTAGCTCGTGGTGCGAGCGGCATAAAATAAAGCTCATAGAATTGCTGATGACTTGCAGTGCGAAGTGTGAATTTCGAGGGACTATGTGGTAAAAGTAATGTGGATAATTTTTCTAGTTTGAGGAATATTTAGTGAAGTTCATTCATTTCATTGCACCATCATATTCCTTCATCACCAATAGGAAGTTATTCAAGTGCACCATAAAGAGCTTCCTTTCAAGAGTGTTTGAGGTCAAAAGATATGAGGGAATAAGGTAGTGCTTAACTTGTAAAAAAAATAAGAATAAGTGCCAGGGCCCTTGTCAGGAGGCCACTGCAACTTGAATCAACCAGTGCCCTTGCTAGCACCGCCCATGACACAACCATCACAACTACTAACCATCACACCCTACAAGTTTGACAGTTCAGACTATCACAGGCCCCCAACGCTATAAGAATGGCTTGGGCAGTAGGTATTAGTCATTTTGAATGTATATTGAATTAATATACAACTATTTTGTGTAAATTAGACAGAGATCACCACCATGTGGCAGACTGCCATAAGTGCCGGTGTTGACAACTAAGTGCCAGTGCAGAGCACCGGAAACCACTGGCTCAAATTAAGCAGTGGAACAAGGCTGACAGAGCATTGGAGGAATGCACCAAAGGAGAACTGTGGTTAGCTTTGGACAGAAGATCGGAAATATTTTTATGCCGGTGCTAACGCTCAACACCACAACATTCATCACTACTTATCTATGGATTCTGGTAGGGGCACTGGGACACTTGAAGCTCGGAATGCATGCAAAGCAAGCCCAAAATAAGGTGAAAGTCAGGTTTTCAGCCCCAGACTCCCGCTCATGTGCTGGACCGCCCCTTTTGTTATCATGCCACCACATCTGATATACTGGGTGTGCACTGTGACTTGTGAGCGATGACTAGAGTGCTAACTATAGCACTCTTGCCTCCCTGATGGGCACGGACACAGTGGTACACAAGTCCCCTGGAATACCATTGGAAAATGACTGCACTATCTGCGGAGACTGTGAGTACCCGCTGCCGAAGAGAAGGCCTCAGAAGGTATACCAGCTAAGCTCGAAGCTATGCATATTTTGTGCATCTCTAATGGTAGGCAAATATGTTGAAAGTGCCTATAAGAATATTAATACATGTGAATGTCGGAAGTACATCTAGTGTTTCTTTTTTAATTTCCCTACCTGACATGTGCTCTGATTAAAGGACATATGATGCAGCTTTATTTATGAAATATTTGCCTATTCACAGAGCATCACAGTCAAATGAATTACCGGTGTCTGAGATGTGACATCATATCTAAGCATCTAATGATTACCTATAAAACGACGTTTGAGTGAAATATGTTATTTGTTGCCTCTATTGAAAATAAATAGTACCACCGCTCGTAATTTACTGGAAAGAAAAATTTAAACAAACAGGCAATAGGCGACCACGTGTTTTTTTTTTAATCACATCTCAGCTTAGCTATTTTCAATGTACCATCTACAAAAGCCCTCAGTTTCAAATTACAGTCTTAGCATAAACTGTATATGAAATGGTTGTGTTTTTGCTTTAAAAATTTGAATGAATATGGTTAAGCAATTCTTGTGAACTGACTTAAGCCTTCATTAATAAGTATATATAGATCGTAAACGAGACCAAAGCAGTTTTGTGAAAATTATTCTGAAGTCTGAAAAGTTTAAAGCTGAATGGCGAGGCATATACAAGTAAATATCAATTGAAAAGCAGCGTATAAAACCAGGATAGTCATGAAAGGAAGTGATCCCTGTCATGCAAAAGATCAACAGCGACAGAGCACAGGGCAATAATATTTATAACATCGAAGAGGGTTTATAAGTAATTAGATGGGAACTAATTCACAAACTGCTTTCAACCAATGTATTTGTTACAAGCTAAGCAGCCTATCGGTGGAAGCGTTTTCATATTTACATGTTGCGTCATTGTCTCTCATGTCACATCCCAGGTTTCCTCCGCGCATTGCCAGCACAGTTGCCCTTTACGTCAACCTTACAGATGGCGATTACATTACAAATGGACTGGCCCACTGATGCTGGTTACACTGATTCTCTCATCACCCTTATTCGCAGATGAGGGTTTCATTAGAAATAAATCAAGACATTGGCCATAGTAGAATTGGTTTCCCGAGCTACTCATGATATAACACCATATGGCAAGTCTTTGATGGGTTAAATGTCCTACACATGGCAGCCACTTGTGTCTCCCCTGGCTCACAGGTGGCTGCAGGGTGAAAGCCCCACAGGGGTCTCCTATGGGAAACCTTCCCTTTCGTGGCACGTCAGCGGTGGCTGTTTCACTGGAGGTCACAGTGGACTGGGATTACAAAGAACAAGAGGGTTCACTTCCTAGCCCCTGAAGGATCACACACTGCATTTCCTGCTCCTGCACTCCTACCCGTCCAACACTGCACATATCTTCCACAATCCCTCAGTGTTCTTCCCCTTGCAGTGCACGGGGCCCGTGTGCATTATGGCCGCATCAGAGATGCTCTGTGACAAGTTGCTAATGACTGCATGCAGCTTTGCCATCTCTCCCATGACCTCCAGATGCTGCACTCATCTCAGCACTGCTCGCCTTTCCTTGATTCTGTTTGGCATCCATAGCAGCTCATGTTTCTGCATCAGTTCATCCTGTGACGGGCAAGGCTGGTGGTGGCAAAGGCCTACGCAGCGCAGCATGCAGCACAGACACACAGGACAATCAGTGTCTGCTCGGCGAGTGGTCACGTGCAACCCTGGCCCATTTATTTATACCCTCGGGCTGAGCCCGGCCACGAGGGGTGTCTTCCGTTACATTGTATCGGAGATGCCAGGTGGCTCTCTACATCCCTCCCTTCTTTTAGTTAAGAACAGAAAAGGGGAAAAGGGAAAACAGAAGAGGAAAACAGAAAAGGAAAAACAAACGGTGCATTGGCTGATCAGCACATAAAGTCTCTCAGTCTATGGCTTGGCACTGGGTTGGGCCGCAGCAGATAGTGTTGACTTCTTGGCTCCCACACTGGATTGGCATCGGACATGCTCCCCAAGGAACTCGCGGTTGTCTCCGGGCGCGATCCCTCTCTCCTGCTGTCCACTGGCATCACTGCTTCCGTCGGCTGGGAAGGGAGTGCTGGACTCTGGCTGCCCGCCGTGGCTGGCACATCATCGTCACGCTCTGGCCCACATTCTTCTCCTCAGGAGAGGGGCTTGCATGGGCGGCATTGGCATGCAGGGCCTTGAACCAGGACACGTTCCTCACCATCGTATGCCGGCCGCGCTGGGCTGTAATCATGGTGCCATCCACTCGAGTCATGGTCCACACCTCGGGCTCATATGGAGTGCGAAACTTCCATCCTGGGTGGCGATCCTTGAGCACCACTCGGGCCCCTACACGCAGTGTTGGAGTCCTTGCTCTCCGATCCTTGGTGGCCTTCTCGTTTGTTGCTTGCCACTTCTGTTGGACCCTTTCTACATCCAGGCTGGGCGGTATCCACTCGGAGTCTTCTGGGATGACGTCCCGCAGTGGTCGCTTGAGCAGCAGCAAGGCGGGAGCGCACCCTGTCGTGGAGTGGGGTGTTTGTCGGTACGCTAGTAGGAATTGGTGCAGGCATACTTCGGCATCCTGGTGTTGATCCACGCTGATCCGGAGGGCTCTGTTCAGTGTCCTCATAAACTGCTCCACCTCCCCGTTGGGTTGGGGCCATTGGGGGGTGATCCAATGGTGATTGATGGCCCTTTGTGCCAGAAAGTCGTGGAAGTCCTGCCCCTGGAACAGTGGCCTGTTGTTGGACTTGACCTCTTCTGGGAGCCCAAACAGTGCAAAGGTCTTTTCCAGTATGGGCTGGACGTGGACAAACGCAGTGAATGGCACGAGATCCACTCCCGGAAGTTTTTGAGAACGAGTCCATGATCACCACTGTGTGCCACCCGTCTGGGAAACTCCCAGAGTCTAAGCTGATTTTCGTCCAGGGAGTCAGGCATGGTTCTTCCGCCAGCACGGGTGCCGGTGCAGTGTCGTTGCCGGTGATTGCACAGGGGTGGCAGCGTCAGACCTCTTCATCCATGCTGGGAAACCACATATTCGTGCAGAGTCTTGCCTTTGTTTTCGCAGCTCCTCCTTGGTGCCCTTGATGAGCGAGCACGACCATTCGACTACGGAGGCTTCTTGGGACGACAATACTCTGTCCTCGTAGGACCAGGCCGGACCAGCTGATGCTTAATTTGTGCCGCACTCTCCAGAGTTGGCGTCTGACGTTCTGTTCCTCGGCCGCTAGTGACTTGGAGCCGTCGAGGAACCAATGCCACTGTCCTCGAGCCAGAGTCTCCTTCACCTTTGCGAGGGTGTCGTCTGCATCCGTGGCACTTCTTATGTCTTCTCGTGTGACTTCAACTGGGCAAGCGTTGGCTTCCACCATATTTATGAAGGATTCGGTGCGCCCTTCATCCGCTGTGGGTCCCCCTATGTTGCCTGGGGATGGGTGCCTTGAAAGGAAGTCAGCCCGGTTGTCGGCCCCTGGTCTGTAGACCAATTGAAACGAGTACGCCTGGAGCTGGATGGCCCATCCCTCCATTCTCGGTGGTGCCAGGCGAGATGACCTGTTGAACAGGGGTAGCAGTGGTTTGTGGTCTGTCACCACATGAATCTGATGGCTGCAGAGGTATAAGTGGAAGTGTTGGCACGCCCACCTGATCGCCAGGGGCTCCCGCTCTATTTGAGTGTAGCGGGTCTCCATCTGAGATAGCGCTCTACTGGCATACACGACCGGGACACAGGTCCATTTGGCATTCTCCTGTAGGAGGACTGCCCGGAGCCCTACGGGGCTAGCATCCACGACTACTCTTTTCTTCTTGGGATGGAAGTATACCATGGTTGTTTGGTCCATTAGTGCCTTCTTGATGCTGTTGAACGAAGTTTCCTCTCTGGGGCCCCATGCCCAGGACACGCTGGTCTTCGTTAGCTAACGCAGGGGTTCTGACAGCGTGGCCAGGCCAGGGATGAACCTCCCAGAGTACGTTACCATGCCAAGGAAACTCTGTATCTCTGTTGGGTTCTGGGGAACCGGGGCGTTTCGGATGGCGTCCGCCTTACGTGGATCCACACAGAGCCCCTCTCGTGAAAAGATGTAGCCGAAGAACTCGATCGATCCCTGGTAAAACGAGCATTTCTTCCGGTGTAACGTAAGGCCGCAGTCTGCCAGGTGTTGTAGGCTGGCTCGCAGCCGGATGTGATGCTCTTCCATGCTCTGGAAATATATCAGGATGTCGTTGCTCAAGTTGATCCCGCCTACCAGGCCCGAGAGTGTTTCCTTGATTGAATTTTGGAACACCTCAGCCGCCGAAGAGACACCAAAACTGAGCTGAGTGTATCTTCGGAGGCCCACGTGGGTGGAGAAGGTTGTAATGTGGCGACTTTACGGCGTCAGTTCCAGATGATGGTATCCAGAGTTCAGGTCTAGTTTGGAGAACCACTGGGCGCCATTTAAGTCTGCTACGATGTCCTCCATCGTCGGGGTCACATGCCTTTCTCTCCGGATAGCCTGGTTGGGGAGCCTCATGTCTACGCACAGCCAGATGGCCCCCGGCTGCTTGGACTTTGGTGCTATCACCAGTGGGGAAACCCAGGGAGTGGGCCTGACACCTTTTCGATGACACCCTGATTTTCTAGGTCTTGTAGCTCTTTCTCTACGAGGGGGTGAAGGTGTAATGGAACGGGTCTGTGCCAGAGCGCTGTTGGCTTGACAGTCTTGTCTATGTGAAGTTTCACTTGGTGGCCCTTGAGTCTTCCCAAGCCCAGGAAGAGTTGGGGAAAATAATTTAGGATGTCCTCTGCATGTGTGTCAGGGACTTGCTTGGCGAAGAACACCAACTCCAAATCTTCGGCTGTGTGACATCTGATCAGCATCCCCTTCTGGCCTTCCATTATGTGGAACTTTGTTTTGATGGAGTGTTCCGTGCTGGAGACGTCGACTTCGATCACTCCCATGAGCGGTAGCGGTATTGGACCACCGTATGTGTATATCTTGGCTGAGCTGGGAGCGAGGGCTGGTCGAGGGGACAGTTTTTCATACTGGCTTGAGTCTATCATGTTCACGGACGCTCTTTTAACTATCAGCGGGTGAACTGTGGTTCCATTGACCTGCACATGGCACATTGGTGGGGGACATTTCTTGCGGCCTGACCGTCCTGCGAATGAGATGACAAAGACGTCGTCATCGTCTTCGTAGTGGGCAACAGCTCCTTGTCCGCAGGATACTTCCGAGAGAGTGGGGTCCTCTAGCATCAGGTGGCGTAAAGTCGTGGCACGGCCTCTTGACACGCCTCCTCGGGATCGCCCACCACCTCCGCAGACACTGGTGTAATGGTTGACTCTGCCGCAATTGGAGCAGGTCTGCCCTCTTGGTCCTGTGTCTTGTGGTCGAATACGCAGTATCCGCATTTTCGCATGGGTGTGCTGGTCCGGGGCGTCGTTGCACTGCCTACACAGTCTCCTCCTTGATGTGGATGGTTTTTGGTGTTGGAGTAGCGGGGCTACTGCAAACCCGGGTGGCCTCCATGTCCTCTGCCCGGCTGTCAGACAGCTCGTGGGAGCGTTTCAGGACGAGGATGTCATCTAGGGACATGCCTGGTTGACGGAGTATCTGGTGCCTCAGCATGACAGACTTGCATCCCTGAATGATCTGTGCACGGATCTCCTCTGGTTGATCAATGTTCGTGCACATGCGGGCAAACCTCCTCAGACTGGCGTAGAACATGTCTACCATCTCTACCTCAGTTTTCCAGGCTTGCCGCAGTTTGAATCTCTCACAGTCCGGATTCATTTGGGAGTCGAAATGCCTATTGAGGGCAGTGACTGCAGCCTCATAGTCAAGATCCTCCCCCGTGTCTGGTAGCGTTTCGAAGAGTTCGTAGAGCTCGTCACCCCCGAAGTACATCAGCAAAGAGCGCTTAACTGTCCCAACAGTCTCTCTGGTGCCCCTAAAATAATGGTTGAGGCATCCCAACCAGAGCTTCCACCTGGGCACGGTGGTGGCGGGGTCAGCGATGAAGGGGGTATAGGCATCACTGATGCGTGTGAAAACAGTGCTGGTGGCGATGTATCTCCCATGTTTAGCAGACACACACGTGACCATGCCGTCACGATCGGAGGTGCCCAGCTACGCCCCCACCCCCTGGCCACTCGGAGCACACAAGTACCGCATCTTGGCAACAGAACACTCCACGAGCCGGTGAGAGGTCGGGTAGGTCAATGAACCTATACTTCACGTTGTAACTGTAAGGACGGACCAACCACTGCGCCCGCATGTTTCTGCTTTGTCTTGGCTAACTAGCAATGAATAATACTTACTTTTTTGAACAGATTGCGATGGTGGTCACCTCTGCCGCTACTCATGGGATTATACACCCATAACGATTAGGTGAGCTGTTACTTCTCTTACCATAATCGGCACACTGTGATTCCAGAGGTTTTGCCATCAATGGATACAACGCCTAGCCTGACACAACACTTTTTAGATTGGCACGGTCTTTCCTGACTATTGGAACCACATAGTGATCACATTACGTGCACTACGAAATGTATTCAGTGCCCTATGTCTATGAACTCACTACGATTCCTTGTCATAGCGACCTTACCACTCTCGTTAAGATGTTTAACTGTTTGTTCGTCCACCCCTTCCCCTGATAATCTTTAACTCTCATATCACGCTCTAATAGTATTACTGGATACTCTGTGGATGTGTATATGACAATATAGCCAGAGGTCCTCCGTAGGGGGACCCGCGCTTACAGTCAAACAACGTTACTATATGTGATTATTCCCACTAACTACCTGTACCTCTTTTCCATTTGTATTTGTCGTTCTAGATAGGACCACTTCACGGTCCATTGAGTGGTACTACGATATCTCTATAGACCACCACACAAAGAACCCCCCCTTTATTTCACTGCCCCTAGGTCCTGAAGAAGCACGAAGGATCTCCTCCTGCGTCCACAGCACGGCGCGAAACATGTCAACCCTTTCCCCGTCTTCAAAAGACTTTGCACTTGTCTAGCTACTGAGGGCCATTACCACCCTCGAGCAGCACACAACCTTTTGGTTTTTTATTGATGACAGAGGGCTTTTTTCATTAAACTTATTTGCCTCACCACCTCTAGTCACCTTTTAACATCTACACTTCACGTACCCTTGCATGCCGACTCGCACACACCATATGGCAAGATTCCTAAAAGATGTCCGACAAAGTGACCCTTCGGGGGGCCCGTAGGGCATTGCAGCGCCAGCCCAACGAGGAACACCGCCCCATGATGAAGCATGACATCCTTCGGGGTGTGTGAGGGCATCAAGTAAAGGTCCTTCCGACCTTCCCATAGGAACGACTATCCCCCCACCCCTCTCTTGTCTTACTTTCTTCTTAGGAACTGTGACTCTCTGTAGTGACGAGTTATGTGACAGTGCTGTGATACACAATTGATTTACATGTTTGTCATAGTCCTTATGTCAGCCAGGAGTACTTTTTGCTGTACATTCTTTTACTTGTAGCCATGTATTTATTTATATTGGAGGAAACAACGTTTCACGTGCCAGCATAGCATGAGTGTGTTTTAGCACCCCTAATGGTTAACATCTTTATCATGAACACTGGTGGGTAAAATTAGGAAAACCAAAATGCATGGTTTTTGGCAGGGCTTAAACTTTTAAGTTGGAACAATGGTAAAAACGCATGGCAGTTAATGAATACAGTGATCTTGATTAACTGATGATTAACAAATGATATTGGTTCTCATTAAGCATAGCTACAAAAAAATTGAAAAACTGAACTTGAATTTTTTAAGAGAAAATATAGGGGCTGTACATGTCTTCCCTTAAAATGTGTGTACAGCGCAAAGATGATATCTTAGTTAACTCCCTTTATCCCATATGGTGGGTGGGGTAAAGGGGGGTCTACATCATGATCAGATAGTAGCAGTTGTCTGGAAGGAAATATTTAATTTGCAAGAAGGTTTATCAATTCAAGGTGAGTAAACTTTTGGCATATTTTAATGAATATTTGAATTCCATACTTTCTCATTTGTGTGGGTGTTGTGTAGAAGGACACTGTGTATAGCATGTGGAATGTAGTTCAGTGTATTGTAAGTGTAATTGAAAGTGATGTGGGAGAGGTCTCCATGCAAGTGTGGTAATAGTTTCGCCGTAGTCTCCATCAGACTAGGCGGTGCATTGATGACAAATGGATGCGGAAACACCTATAGCAAATAAAGGGTACATGCAACAATGCATAACTTATGGAGCAGTATAGATCTTGGGGCTGGATCCAGGGGAGGTGTTGGTGATCCTCCAGCAATTGGAAATGTCTTTAGTTCAAGAAAGTTTGAGGCAAAAAGCATGTTCACTGTACAGTTTGTAGGTCTTAATTCACACACTCTAGATCCTTCAGGGGCGCTGAAGTGGTAGCTGAAAAGGTGGTGCACATAGACGTTTGATCGCCAATCTGTTAAATAAAAGCTAAGTTTGTGTGGTTAGTTAAAAACAGTACATCATTGCATGAGCCTTCATTTTTCTTTGTGGTTCCTGTGCTTTTCTTATGAGGGGTATGCTTTTCCTCATTTGTTTGCAGCATTTTAGTGAGGCACCGGACAGTGGCTCCAGTCGGCATATCTTATTTTGAAAAGTGCATTATGGTACATGGGACACATTAACTTATAGTGGTTGTTGAGCTTTAATTTTCATGGAATGCTGCACCCCCCTCTCTGTACCCAGCCGGCAGTTAAAATCGTGTATTTTGTTTTTTACGGGGTAACCTCGCGTATATGGGGTGCTACTAACCTACTTAGAGTTACAGGAGCGTCGCCAGCCCGTCTCTCCAAGGTGTACCTGGGAGGTGTTATCTGTGCAGGTGGTGTTTTGACCTACACAGGGTGATGTATAATGGAGGGCAAAACACACAAGATGATGGACGGAATGCTGCACATTGGCAAACATTCACCCCCAGTCACAGATCTGGGTTTAATCCATCGTTATTTTGCTTCACCACGCCACCCCAGTTCAGACATAGCCATATGCAAATCAGTCTTGACCCTGTGCCTCATGGGAACAGTCCAGACCGAACTGCCAAGCTATGTCTTCCCTGGACTGGAATCAAGCATCCTAGGACCGGTTTCAGGCTATCAGCCTTCATCAGCCAGGATAGCTTGACTCCAGTGGCGTGGTGAGCACGGGACCCACGTCTGGGCATACCCTTCCCACATAGGGCGAAATGCAAAACACACAAGATGATGGACGGAATGCTGCACATTGGCAAACATTCACCCCCAGTCACAGATCTGGGTTTAATCCATCGTTATTTTGCTTCACCACGCCACCCCAGTTCAGACATAGCCATATGTTTGCCAATGTGCAGCATTCTGTCCATCATCTTGTGTGTTTTGTATAATGGAGGGAGCGTATGCAATCCAGCGCTGCTGGCTGTCGCAACATGCCCTGCAGTCACGTGTATACCACTTTAATTGCAAAATGTGGCATGCAACGTGAACCCTTCCAGTGGTGACAGGCGTCTTGACTATGCCCCTCATCTCAAAACTTCCTTTTGGGCTAGCATTGGGCTTCTTTTTATCGGTCTTTTGGGCTCTTCCCTAGATCTCTTGTGATTGGTTATCCCACTTTATCAGGAAAATGGAGGTGGTCAGAAAGCGGTCCTGTGTCATCCGTGAGTTTCTGATATTGCAATGTCTGAGCCTGAGCTTACTGTTTCCTTCAGATGATGTGGCCTGGTGTGTTGGCTGACTGCCAGACCTGGCGAGGTTGTGAGTGTATTCACAAGATCTAACCTTGCACAGAGCTGTGATGGACTTTTGCGGACTCCCTTTTCCAGCTCCCTTCTCTCCCTTGGACCCTTAAAATTGTGATGGAGAAGGGAGGAGAGAGCATTGCTGGTCAGAGAACCCAGAATCTAAGATCAAGAAAACATTGAGATTCAGGTACGGAAGATGATGGACTAGGGTAGTAGGCTGTTCAGGCAGATTTCCCTTCCGACTGACTCAGTGCCGTGCAGCGCCTCACAGCTTGACGGATCCTATGCGGTGGAGGGGATGGGGTCTTCATTATCCTCAGTGAATGCGAACCCTGGCTCACGACACCAGAGGACAGACATCATGTTAGAACTGAAAGGGGGCCTCCATTGGCTGGAGAGTTCTGGCTTTTTCGGGATGCTGCAGTTGAAACTACATGGCACAATTGAATTTTGGTCCCGAACCATAGGCCCGAGAATTGGTACCCTTCACTCTGGTTATTGGAACCCATCCCAATTGGACTTGGCTGCGGGGGCCTGGGTGCCTGCTTCAAAGACTGGACGGGGACTCGCCTGGCCGCTCTTCTCAGACTGTCCTCCCCTGGGATGTGGTCAGGCAGCCCCTCCCTGGGGGATCAGCAGCAGAGAGAGGCCTAGGCTCCTGTGGACACCCAGGAATGGAAGACTCTAGCAAGGTTACCCAATCGACAGAACACCTTCAACTGCCCTGACTTGCTTAATGCAAGTAAAGGCTTGAATTCCGTAATATTGTCTCCTTGGTTCTTCTTTTGAGTCTTGGTACGGTGAGTTTGTGGGGCATGAATAAGATGGAAGGCTCGTTACTGGGAATTTTGACTTACTGTATGTTTGGGTTCTGTGTTTGTGCAAAGGCATTGCCTCCCCAGACAGTTACCCCTCCCTGCCGTGTCTGTGTATGGGGGTTTTGGGGGGACTGGACCATGTCTATCGACCTTTGCACAAGGTATGCTTTTAATTGACAGAGGTCAGCCGTGTGGCCCTGTCTGTGGCAATAATTACATTCTCTGAGGTCTGGAGAGGGCCAACTACCCCTGACTTTGCCTATTGCAGTTGGGCTGAGACCCTCTGGGGTTTTGAGGTGTAGCCTCCTTTAAGACTGGTGCCATCTGTATGATCGTGGCCAACACTGGCCCCCGAGCTCGGCCTTTCTCAATTTGCATTCGATCAATTTAGTGGTGTCACCCTCAGCTTGTTTTTGGTTGGGAATTAGCCTTGGGAGCTGCTGAGCAGGGGGTATGTGTGTTTGCCTACCCATTGCCTGCTCGGGTGCTCCCCCATGCAGTCAGCAGGACTCCTTCCTTGTGGTGTTTTTCTTTTTAATTTTCTTGCTGAGTTTCCTATGGTGTATCTGGGAAAAACAATGGTTCTTGTGGACAATGCAAAAATATTTGATAATAACCATGCACAATGGCAGATAATACTAGAAAATTATGTTGCAGGAGAGACACCCATACAAAATCATATATAGTTGAAAAAATATGTACAGTGTGTTCAGTGTCCCAAGTGAAAGTAGAACTAACACATTTTAACTGATGTGTGTATGTGCAATTCATGGCAATACTTGTAAAGTGTCTTTGCCTCCGTGGGTAATCTAGTTTTAATATCCTTTAGTGGTAACTTCATGATAAATTCAGTACCTTCTAAGGGAAAAATACACCCTAATTTATCTGACCTTTTGGGGGATTTTTAGGCTATATTTTGGTCATAGGGAACTGTTACACCCGGGGGTCGTTAGTCCTAACTACTACCTATTTTGAGCTTTAATACTAACTAAGGATACATCAATATGTACAGTTCAAAAACACAAACAGAAATGCATTTGTAGGGCCACAACCAAGAAAAAAGTGCAATTGTTAAAAACCCATGAAATTGAAAAAAAATAGCACACTTTACTGTCTGACATCTACAAAACACAATGCTCAGAAGAAATACAGTTGCATTAAATTAGTAACATAACAAATACCTTTCATCAATTTCAAAACTACAACAATGATAAAATACTGACAGAGAAAAAATGATGATATTTGTCAAAAATACCTTAGCCCATTCCTAGCGCATGCTATTCAGTGTCCAGGGGAAGCCCTGCATGGTACATGGGATGAAGTGTGCCCTATAGTCTGTCAATATCGGTTCCGTGACAAAAAAAAAGAAACATTTTTTGCAGGGAAAAGGAATAACTCGAAGAACCTTAGGCCCCTCTTAGCCAAACAGAGGCTACACCTGATCTCCCAGATCCAAATCCTACCCTAACATCCGAATTCAACCATGTTTCTGCCAGGTTATTGTTCCTCAGGAGCAGTATCCTCAAGATCCCTGTGGGGAGGGAGATCTGGAACAGATGAGGAAATTTGTTACACACCTTAGATTTAGATTTCCTCTCTACATATTCATATGATAAATGATAACAAGACAAATGATAATCACCTGAAAAGGAATGGTTGTTGCTTAATCACAGCCTTATCCTGAATAGAATGTTCCCAGGGTTCTAGAATGTTCTCAGGTTTCTTTCAAATCAAATTCTGTATTATCAAAACAATATAATTGTTCCTCTAAATTAGAGGTTCCTTGCAAATCAAATTCTGTGTTTTCCAAACAATATAAATGTTCCTTTAACTTAAAGCTCAGGTGCTGGGGTGCTTTCACAGCAAATCTTCTTGTTACCTCACAATGGAAATCGGCAATAATCCATACATTGGTTATTAATAGTCACAATGGTTCCTTGCTCATCATCCAATTAGTCTTTGCGCTTATGGATAAACAAGTCTTTACAATTACTAATGCACCAGTCTTTGAAATCACAAATGTGCAAGCCTCATTGCCTATTCAGACTCAGAAACGGAAGTTATCTATTGGAGTAGACTAAGTGCACAAGGATGACTGTTCAAGGCTAAAAATAAATGCACACTGTTCTTAACACATAAGCAAACGTGCGTTTTTCCTTGTCGCACAGCTGTAGAGATGTCTTGGAGATACAAATATCTACATTGATCAATAACGTTAGAGCGCGTTTTACCAAAAGGCCGTCCCTTACCTGCCTTTGGTGATCACAGAACAGGAGTAGCCCGCGGAAGGCTTGATTTAGCTAGGAAGAAAGACTTACTGCAGTCTTTTTCTGCTTTAGGTCCCGGACCGCAGGACCCCAAACCGGAACTGTTCAACGTGCCGATGAAGCTGCAATAATCTGCATGCTGCAATAATCTGCATGCTGCTGTGGGCGTGGCTATATTTAAAGGGACGGCATGTTCTACTGCAAGTAGGACATGCATTTACCACGTGATCTGGAACGTGCTAAAACTTAAAAAGGGACAATTAATACTGCACTTCCATCTGAACACTGCAAATACTGCACTATAAGCACTGTAAGCAAACACTCTGTAATCAAATGGGACAATGTATTCCAAGATACTTTGACATACTTCAACACATAGTAAACTAGTCATGTGGCAACATGCACAGTTAACATGACATGGTGGAAGAATCATGACAGCCCTCCCCTTCAAAAGGTGTGCCACGTAAAATCAAACGGGTGCATCAGGATGTAGTCTATAAAATTGTCTGAGTAATTGTGAGGCATGGATAGCTTCCCGGGATTCCCAAGAATCCTCCTCAGGACCGTAGCCCTTCCAGGTAACCAGATACCACAATTTGCCTCGTACCTTTTTACAATCAAGAATCGTGTGTACTTCATATTCTTCATGGTCTCCAATAATCACAGGAGGATGTCTGGAATGAATGCTAGGCTTGGCAGGTTTTAGCAAGGCTGTGTGAAAAACTGGGTGTACTGCCATATTCTTTGGTAGTCTCAACTTAAAGGCTTCTGGGTGGATTTGTTTTAGTATTTCAAAGGGTCCAATGAAACAAGAATGGAACTTGTTTTTGTGTGTTGAACGTGAGGTTTTTTGTGGATAACCACACTGTATCTCCAGACTGGTATTTATGACTTGGTCTTCTCTTTCGGTCTGCAAATTTTCTGTAAATGCTTTTTGCTTTAACGACATTGACTCTTAATTGTCACCTTAGATCCTGCATACGATGCATTTGTGTATTGACTTGTGGAACATGAGTGTCAAGGTTTGGAATCAACAATGGTAAAGAATGAGGGTGACAACCATAATGATCAAAAAATGGTGATATGTTTGTAGAAGTATGTTTTAGATTGTTGTACGTAAACTCAGCCCCCCATAGCATGTCCAACCATAAATCTTGAGTCTTAGTGAGGTAACATTGGAGATATTATTTTAACACTTGGTTTACTCGTTCTGTCTGTCCATCTAATTCTGGATGAAAACTGGTTGATAAATTCTTTTGTATGAGAAGAGCTTGGCACCATGCTTTCCACAACCGAGCCGAGAGGGAAACTGAGAGACTCGACCGGAGGTGATGGACCTGGGAAAACCATGTCAACTTACTACATTTTGAAGGAGTAGGTCTACTAATTCAGAGGCTGTGGGCAGTCCCTTGCACGCTATAAAATGGGCAATTTTGGATGATCTCTCAATGATAACCAATATTGTGTCTTTTTGTTGATTTTGGGGTAGGTTTGTGATGAAGTCCATGGAGATATCTTCTCATATGCGCTCTGGTATTGGTAGTGGCATCAGATACCCCCTTTTTGGTGAATGATTGGATTTAGCCCTGATGCAGGTTTATCACTCAGTTACATAAGAAAGAGTATCTCATCTCCAGCTGGGCCACCAGATGTTTTGACTTATCAAATCTAATGTTTTGGTACGGCCAGGATGACCTGCTTAAGGTTAGTGATGACACCAGGTTATTACGTGATTTCGTAACTTCTTGGTTGGTACATACAATAGCTTGTTCTGAAATGGTAATTCTGCTTGAATGGATCTCTTTTTATCATTTTGTTGCCATGCTACTAGTTTCTGTATAGGCATATGACATCTGATCTCATCCAAAAAATGATTGGACACATTAACACCTATGATTTTGTTTTGAGGAATCATAGAAGGAGGATTTGAGTTTTTTAACGATTTGTGTGTTTCTTCATATTGAGACAATGTGTCAGCTTTGTGACTGGCACTCCCAGGTCGGAACATGATTATAAAATTAAATTCTGCAAAGAACAATGTCAGTCACAATTGACGAGGAGTCCGAGCTCGTGCACATCTCAAGAATTATAAGTTCCGATGATCAGTATAAACCATAACTGGGAACTTGGCACCCAATAAGTAGTGCCACCATTCTTTAAAGGCTAGGCATATAGCAAGCAACTCCTTTTCTGCTATTGTACAGTTACATTCTGCTGGTAAAAATGTCAGTGATAAATATGCAACTGGATGTATTTGGAGTGTCTTTGGATTCTTTTGAGACAGAATGGCTCCACTAGCTGGATCGGAGGCATCTGCCTCTACTATAAACGGTTGGTCTCTATCCGGATGTTGCAAGACTGGGGCAGTAACAAAAGCTCTTTTCAGAGCCTGAAAGCTTGATTAGCTCCTGGGGTCCATTGAAACACTACTCCCTTTTGTAATAGACGAGTTAATGGGGTTGCTTTTGTAGAGAACTGATTAATGAATCACAGATAAAAATTGGCGAACCGCAAGAACCGTTGGATATCTTTCACTGAAGATGGGTCAGGCCAATCTTGGATTGCTTCAATTTTGTGATCTGACATGGTTATTCCCTGTGGAGAAAGGATGAACCCCAAAAATTCTACTTTAGTGGTGTGGAACTCACTTTTAGTGAGTTTGAAGTATAGCCCATGTTGTCGCAAGGTATTCAATATGGTTTTCACATGTTCTTCGTGTTCAGGGAGAAACTTGGAGAATAGTAGTATATCTTCTATGTAGACAATAACAAATCTGTCCAAATATCTGTGGAGAACAGGATTGACAAAATATTGGAAAACTGCTGGGGCATTGCATAGATCAAACGGCATGACACAATATTCGAAAAGACCATACCGTGTTCTGAACGCTGTTTTCCATTCATCGCCAGCATGAATGCATACAAGATGGTTTAAATGGTGGCTGATCGCACCTGATCAAGAAGCACAGGGATCAGTGGTAGTGGGTATAGATTATTATAGTGATGTTATTTAGTGCTCTATAATCGTTACAAGCATGCAACTCACCATTGCTTTCAGGAACAAAATAGAGGGGTGAGGCAGTTGGCGATTTGGAGGGGTGAATAAAGCCATTCTTAAAGTACTTATCTAAGTACTCCGGGAGATGGTTGTTCTCTTTTTCGGTCAGTGCATATATCCTGCTACATGGTATTTCGGCTCCAGGTAGCAGATCGATTTCACAGTCATATGGGCGATGAGGTGGTAAGGTATCAGCACTACTCTCACTGAACACATCACAATAAGACTCATAAATCTTTGGTAATTCAATATCTTGTCCTGCTGCTGTGGCTACACAGGGTGACCAGAGTGGTTGTTTGATGTCTTGAACTCTCCTAAGAGATTCTATGAGACAGGATGGACTTTTCTGTTGTGAGTGAATCCCATTGAGACATTCTTGATCACACTAATCTGGAGTAAATGTAATGCTTCTTTTAGCCCGATCTGTGGTGGAGTTGTGCTCAGTTAACCAAGGCATTCCCAATATGACTCCAAACTGAGGGTCATTTATGATATCAAAGTTCAGGGGTTCAATATGTTTGTTTACTTGGTCTTGACAAGTCATAGTCACTGTTACTGTGGTGTGTGTTATCAATCATGAAGTTAATAAGGAACCATCTACTGCTCGAACGGTTTCAGGTCTTTCCCTCAGAAGTATAGGAATCTTGAGTTTGGAACAAAAGGCAGCATCAATAAAATTCCCTGTGACCTCAAAATCTATCATAACAACCACCTGCCCAATAATGTTTTCACAGTAAAGTGTACATGAAGTGAGAGGTGAGGGACAGAGAATTGAAGGCTATTAGCGATGGATTGATCAAGGGGGTCTACATTTACTACTCGAAGAATTGCCATGCCTATTCCTCAAACAACTCAGTTTCCTTGTTTCTTAGGGTTGTCTGATGGTGTTACACCCATTGCTCCTTTTGGACGAGCCAAACACTCCTTTACAAAATGGCCTATCTTTCCACAGTATAGGCACAAACCATTTTTACGCTGCTTTTCCTTTTCTTCTGGGGTCAAAGCCTTTCTTATTCCGCCTATTTCCACATGTTCAACAGTCTCATGATTAACTGGATTGGTTTTATCTTTAGATTTGACAAAGAAACGGTAAACTGGTTTCTTTCTTTCACCCTTGCGTTCAGCCAAACGATGGTCTAATCTCAAGGTCAACACAATTAACCCTTCACATGTGTCTGGTTGAGGGTCTGTGGGAGCTATTAGGCCTTGATAATACAGAGCAGCTCTTTTGTCTTCCGGCCAATGAGTCTCGGCAATAAGATGATTGAATTGGGTTAAGTAATGGAGTAAATCTTTGTTGCCTTGTCTGAGTCATAAGAGTTTGCGGTTAGCTGAACCAGTGATCGATCTGCGGTCAAAAACTTTTTAAAATTCCATCTTGAAATTCTGCCAGTTGTATAACAATGGATCATTGGTGTTACACAATGGTACCGCCCACATAGCGGCATCTCCACTTAAATAAGAGATGAGGAATGGTATTTTTGACTGGGCATCAATAAAGGAATTTCGTTTTACTATAAAATGCAATTCAATTTGTGTCATAAAGGCCTGGAATTTTGCAGGGTCCCCGGAAAAGCACTTTGGTGAAATTAGAAAGACTGCCTGCGGAACAGTCATGGAAACAGTGGGGGCAGGTTGCATTACCCCTGTTGTGGCTGGAGGCATTTGATGTGCGGTACGTTGCTGAGTTTGCATCTGAGCACCTGACTAGCTAAAGCAGCGGTTTCTTGCCTGGCAGCTGACAATTCTTTCTGCTTGTTTCCTATTAGTTTACATAAATCGTCTAAGGTAGCCATCTTTTAAATACTGCTTGGGAGGAACATAAATTTGTGGTCGGATTATTCTGTCAGGCTATTGTTCCTCAGGAGCAGTACACTCAAGAGGCCCATCTACGGCAGCTCTGACTCTGTGCTCAATTCAACTGAGGATCAGAGTGGCCAGAGGAGGGGAAGGAATTTAGGAAGGGTACTGCAGGGAGGGAGATCTGGAACAGATGAGCAAATCCGTTACACACCTTAGATTTAAATTTCCTCTCTACACAGTCATATGATAAGTGAGAACAAGACAAATAATAATTACCTGAAAAGGAATGGTTGTTGTGTAATCACAGCCTTATCCTGAATAGAATGTTCCCAGGTTTCTGGAATGTTCCCAGGTTTTTTGCAAATCAAATTCTGTGTCATCCAAACAATATAATTGTTGCTCTAAATTAGAGGCTTCTTGCAAATCAAATTCTGTGTTATCCAAAGAATATAAAAAAAGTTCCTCTAAATAAGAGCTCAAGTGCCAGGGTGCTTTCATAGGAAATCTTTTTGTTACTTCACAATGGAACCCGGCACTAATCCATACATTGGTTATTAACTGTCACAATGGTTCTTTGCACATCATCCAATTAGCCTTTGCACTTACTGATAAACGAGTCTTTACAATTACTATTGCACCGGTCTTTGAAATCACAAATGTGCAAGCCTCATTTCCTATTCAGACTCAGAAATGGAAGTTAACTATTAGAGTAGACTAACTGCACAAGGATGACCGTTCAAGGCTAAAAATAAATGCACAATGTTCTTAACACATAAGCAAACGCATGTTCTTCCTTGTCGCACAGCTGTAGAGACATCTTAGAGGTAAAAACATCTACAGTGATCAATAACGCGAGAGCGTGTTTTACCAAAAGGCCATCGCATACCTGCCTTTGGTGATCCCAGAACAGCGCCGCCTGCCCAGGAGAAGCCCACGGGAAGGTTCGAATGATTTAGCTAGGAAGAATGACCTACCGAGGTCTTTTTCTGCTTTTGGCTCTGGACTGTAGGACGCCAATCCAGAAAGCCTCAACCTGCAGATGAAGCTGCAATAATCCACATGCTGAAAAGGGATGGCACGTACAATGGCAAGTAGGACGTGCATTTACTACGTGATCTAGAATGCGCTAAAACTTAAAAAGGGACAATGAATACTGCATTTCCATCTGAGCACCGAAAATACTGCACTATAAGCAAAGATCAAATGCTCTGTAATCAGAAGGGAGAATGCTTTCCAAGATACTTTGACATAATTCAACACATAGTAAACTAGGCATGTGGCAGTTAACATGTCGTGGTGGATGGATCATGAAAGTTTCACACCCAGGGGTTTAGCGTACTATCTGTGTAATGCCCAGCGGTCCAAGCGAATAACACCGCTCACTTCTTTCAGACACCACCAGTGTTTAAGAGACTGGTAGCACTGAGAAAACCCCTTTAGACTAAAAAATAAGATTGAGGTGCCGGCCCTATATCACACTCAGAACCCATGCGCACCATCTGTGTCAGGCCCAGTGGTCCAAGTGTTAATCCTGTATCAATCACACCCAGGGACAAGTGTACCATCTGTATCACACCCAGTGGTCCAAGTGGTAACCCTGTATCACACCCAGGGACAAGCGTACCATCTGTATTACTACCAACTTCACCCTTCCTAGCCTGGTGACTATCATAGAAAGGTGACCTCCACAGAATCGCCTCTGAGGCTGCCTTGAAACTACCTAGTTCAGGCACATAAAGTGTGTGTGTGTAATATGCCAGATTTCGGTCAGATTTTTCTTTGTGTGCCACATGGCAAATGCTGGGTACTAAGGATCAGATGTGGTCTCTTACCCTTCTGACAGCAGCTTCAGGATGGACCTCTGCCCCTCGGACTTCCAATCAATTGCAGTGTCTGCTCATTTTCCTTGATGTGCAGATGTGAATCCGTCCAGGCGGGGTCCTTCTTTTTTGGCTGCAGTCGGGCTCAAGGTACCAATCTCTCCTATCTGGCTTGCCAAAATGTTGCTCAATGTGAATTTACCTTGAAAAAACAAAGACAAGAGGCGGTTGGCAAAACAGGAACAGTTGGTATAATTAAATTCTTCGGCCGGGAGTACAACTCACAGAAACGGGTCTGAGGACTGTCTCAAAGTACAAGCATTTTGTGTGGGCTTATATACAGTATTGGGTACAATAAAAGTACATTCGGTGATACTTTGTTTGGTGAAGGAATGTGGGCCTTGTCTGTGGAGTCATAAACAAAGGGTCTTTGATAACAAATGCAGGTGGCTCAAACTTGCGTTGACACAATGTGGGCCAGTGAATAGTGTGTCCAGGAGTACGGCATGAGGGTTGTGTGATCGCTGCATGTACAGTGTGTGCTGTGTCCTGATTGGCTGTGTGTTCCCAGCTCTATGTGGCATCTCACTTTATGATGTTTGGGGAATGTGTGCACCCCTCTGGCCATGTGTGCTTTATTGGGGCCAATTTTCATGGACCATTGTGGTGTCACTGGGCTTATCTGGGGAACAAACCTGAGTTTCCTGTTCACGCGTTAGTCTGCCAGCTATGTGCCACCTGTGACTTGACAGTCAGTTAACGTGGGCCTGGGTTGCAGAGCCTGCTTGATCACTTATTTTCAAGTCAGGATTGATGGAGAGATCATGACAGGTGAATTTGACAATAGTGATGCGATTTCACTCGTATATGCGAGTGTAACATCACAACCATTAGCATTGTTTTTATCGATATCAACAGGGCTAATCATATCTGAAAAAGCTAATTTTGGGCAGACTTGATACTGGGAATTATAAGGCCCTCACCAACATGAGACTGTAGCATGCCTCATCATATGTCATTTCCACACTTAAATGAGTATGAGTAAGTTTGCTCCAACCATTAATGGGGGAAGAAAGGTTTTTTTTTTTTTTTAAATATTATGAAGGATGGAAAATCTCCTGTTGCCAGAGAGAACAAGAAACTAAAATAGTATTAGGCAACTCCAAACCTAACAATTTATTTACTAGTTCCTTTAACTGGATTCAAAATGGGGGGATAACAAACAAGATTGTTATCAGCGATGGATGGGGCTTTTAGTACCCCTCCATCTGGATTGGTCTAAATGTTTCAGTCAGCCATCTCAAAAGCCCCACAAGTCTACGGGTTTCTTCAGGACCTATATAAGTCTCTGGCATATGTGAATAGGTAATACCTATGTGTAAAGACTATTGGACATAAGTGGATGCAAAATACATACCTGATATCCAGAAATTGAGGACACTTTAAAAATAAATTAAGCAACTCCCTGGTCAGCTAGTTTCAATATGTTATGCAATCCACTCTTAACATGGGGGGAATAGAAGGGGTGTTGCCCTGTAGTCACACAGTACTTAAGTGTAGGGTACACATGCTGCCTTCTTCCTCCCTCTGCTGGTGTTTAATTTTTAACTGCATACCTACATTATTTACTGTGGGAGGGTGTTGCAGTACCAGTGACTGGCCATGTACGGTGCCGGACTTACTTCTTTTTTTTATGTTGTAATTTACACTTAGATTTTGTTAATAGCAAAAAGTAGAAAGCTTATTTCAAAATGCTAAATACTCAAAAGTGTAAGTTACTTTTGTGAATCAGGCCCTAAATCTTTTAACTGGATTTACAGTGGGTATTGCACAATATTTATTATTGTGAAAAAATGGCACATCTGCCCCATTTCTTTGCTGAATTTTATTGCTGTTGTTAAGACTCTGCACACTGAGGCGCTGCAGCCAATGTCCAGTGTAAGTGCTATGACCCCTAAGCAATGCAGAAATTGCCAAATTTCTTGATTGGCCTATTTAATTCTCCTATAATGCCATGGTATATGGTGTGGAAACTACTCTCATGAGTTGGGAAGTTAAATGTCATCTGTGGTTTATAGCCCTTTTTGTACCATCTACAAGTGTGGCATAGGAAAACATGGCTTCAGGCTTACCAGTGTAATCTGATTTCTGGAGTTTAACCCTGTAGTCCGAACTGTCAATCACTTTGTGACAGAGAAAACCTCAAATTTAAATATTAATAAGTCACCCCTAGGTAGGACTTGTAGCTCACAAGGTAGAATGTGTGGGTGGCAATTAAAAGCAGGAAATGTTGAAATGTAATATTACCTTGTCACGACAAGGCCCCAAAAGCTATTTTCACTATAGAAAAATCTGACTGTCTATAAGAAACATTTGAGTGCAGATTAAATTATTAATTCTGCTATCTTGTGTTTTGGATGAGGTAGGAAATAATGCAGCTACTATTTTTAGATTAGAGTCTAATTTGCATTAGCTCTCTAGCTGCTGCCCAGTCAGTGCTTGACCTTAATGAGGTGTAAAAACTTCTTCCAGAGAAGAAACAATGGCCTGGGTTTGGTGCAATGTTTTTCTCCACCTTGCAGGATGACAAGTTAGTGTGGACCCAGGAACCTCATTACTTGTAAAGGGCCTGCCCTTTCACAAGTAGATGGAAGGTGAGCCCTAGAGAAGGCAAACCTTTATTTCCCCGGCCAGGCTGGCACCAAACACAGTGGGATGGGAGCAGCCCCAGGCGCCTGATTTGAATGACCACAGAGGAAGGGACTGTTCATTTTCCTGCCCACACCTCTAAGTGGGCACACAGGCTCAGCACAAAGGAGGAAGGGTTCCCCCATTTTTGATTTTTGGAGTAAGATGCACTGTGGATTTGTTTACCATAGCTTCTGCACTAGTGGGTAGGGTTACCCCTGGGAATATTTACTCCATTGGTTAGGGAGTAACCAGGAGGCACCCCCACCAGTAGCTGATGCCAACCATAAATGTGTCACCCCCAAAGCACCCTGCATAGAACGCTCTCTGAACCTGATACAGCCTACAACCGTACCCACTGGCGGATTTTGGCTTCCATTTCATAGATTAACCCCTTCGGCGCTGTGAGGGAGAATTAATGAGTGGGCGTGTTTCGGACAGCCCCTGGCCGTCCTCCGCACACGCCCACCGTGACATCGGATGGCCGGGGGGGGCCGGCACTGCACTGACTAATGGTGGGACACAGCACTTATTGTGCCAGTCACCAGAATAGCCTTTCTAACATGTATCAAGCCTGCTATTGCAGGCCTGTGGGTGTGCAGTTGTGCCTATGCTCATGTTGGCATTTGTAACTCATTAGCCAAACCTGAGTAGGCCTTCCACTACCACTAGAGAATCCCTAGAGTAAGCCCTGAGGGGTGGAGCAAGTGGTAGGCAAAAGGTGGGGCAGATACATAGGGTGTTCCTTGCCAAGGTAGTCAAGAACCCCCATGTGGGTTTTCCCTTACCTAGGAGGTCGGCTCTTCCAATGGGACAACACCATGGTTTTGCTGATTCTCTTTTATTAGCCTTAGGGCTCAGGGCACTTTTCCTCTGTAAATTCAGTGTGAAAGTGCATGCACCCGTCCAACACACACTAGGACATGGTGCTTACCAGATGGTTTTAAACATGCCTCAAGCCTGCCATTCACGAGTTGCGGGACCTCGTGTGACCTGCTCGGATGATCGTACCACATCTCTCCCGTGTGACATGGCGACTGCATGCTCAGTGCGCGCGGTGTCCGATTCACAGGTTAGGACCCTCTGAGGAGAGGGCGTACCCGTAGTAGTGCCTCATTCTACCTTGTGTGGCACTGTTGAACTTGTGCCTGTATGTGTGACTGGAATTGTCTGGTGTGACCTGTGTCAAAGCGCACCAGACATTGTGCCTCATTTCCAGGGAGATACGGAATTTGCAACTATTCGTTGTGTGTGACCGGAATTGTCTGGTGCGACCTGTATCAATGTTCACCTGATGTTGTGCCTCATTTCCAGGGAGGTACGGAAATTGCAACTATTCGTTGTGTGTGACCGGAATTGTCTGGTGCGACTCAGATCAACGTGCACCAGGCGTTTTTCATCATTTCCAGGGAGGTACTGAGTTTGTGACTCTTTATTGTGTGTGACCCGAACTGTCTGGTGCGACTCATATCAACCGACACCAGATGTTGTGTCTCATTTCCAGGGGAGGTGCAGAGGAGCAGATTCATATTCCGGGGTGCCTGGATTGCCTGGGTGCTACATTGATTGACGTATGTTTAATGGGGTGCATCCTTCTTCCAAGAGGCTCCCCTGCTTCATCCCCCCTTCATCGATTGTTCCTTTTGTGCCCTCAGTACGGCGGACCAACTTCCCTCTCCTCACCTGGCCCAACATCTTCATTTTGCCAGGTAAGATTGCCTGGACTGGACCGGGGTGGTGAGAGTAATTGACTGGGTTAAGGAAAGCTTCTCAGAGCATACGGAAGTGGGTCAAGAGTAGGCCTGAGTGGAGTATGCACAGTTCTGCTACGCGGAACTTTGCAAACTGTCCTGCGCTGGAAAATCAGCGTTAACGGCACCATGCGCAGCCCAAGAAGACGCTGCTTCTTTCTGCTGCTCAAGTAGATTTTCTACTCGAGTGGCAGCTTCCTCAACGCGAACAGATGGCTTCTCAACGCGATCGGTCATGACCATCCACGAACTCCCATGTTGAGAAATCTTGCTGGGAGGTTGTCTGGCACTGAATTTGAAAACTCTGCTTGGTGAACTCTGTGTGCTCCGCGGAGTGCAGAAAACTCTGCAAACTCCGTGAACGAAGTGGATTTCACCACCCAGGCCTATTCCAGAAACTGCATGACCCCCCCCCGTGCTTCGCAGAACTAGGCTAGTGCCGGAAGCCACAGTGTGGAATCTTTTGATTGACCGACTATCGCTTTCAGCCTGCTTCTCCTTTGCATACCGTGGGTAAACTTCCAGAGTAGTGGCCAAACCTCCATTTGTTGACTGCCGCCTAATTAGCCCTGTTACCTACCCCCACCTTCTTCCCAGGGACTCTGACTACGTGTGACTTCAGCTGCAATCGGCCTAGAATTAGGGGGAAAGGTTTTATTTATCTCCAGCCCATGGTTGTAGGGTAGTCAGGGTTAGCTGAATGCTGGAGGAGGGATTGGGCCATGTGGTCTGCATATGCATTATCAACTGACCTGCCGGATATCAGTTGCACCGCATTACGGTGCTGTGTGCATGTGTATGCGCTCTGTACAGACCTGCCTGATATCCGTGGCACTGCGTATTGGTGCTGAGCAAGTGTGTGGGAGTGGCTGCCTGTTATTAATTACCCGGAATGGCAGTATTGGTTTACACGTTGATTCATTGCCAAAAGAATACTACGCTTGACATTGATTTTTACCCGTGCGGCCTTGGCCCACGGTGCTGTTTAAAAGTGCTGTAATTATCTGTGTGTACACATTTCTGATACTGTTGTGATCTGGGGTGCACCCTATAACTGTGTAATATTAAATTATAATAATTGCCAAGGTGGGCCTCTTTCTGACAACGTTTCACGCTGCATAAGGTTGCTGGGGCGGTAAAATGAGATCTTCCCAAGTGTGCATATTACTGATGTCATTTTAACACGGATGGGCTGAGTACTGCTAGTGATGATTCCAAATGTGATTTGTGACCAGACATTCATGATGTTCATGTTGTGTTAGTTAATATGTGTGTTGAATAAAAACTTTATTTACATCCACCACGTGTGAAGTCTCTTTTGTGACTCTCAGTGATTTATTGTGTGAGAGTGCTGTGCCAATGCTTTACACATTGCCTCTGTGATAAGCCTGACTGCTCAGTGGCAAGCTACCCAATGGTGAGTGCAGGTTATACAGAGAGTGTAATCACCCAACCCTGATGGGAGTGGTAGGTTCTGCCTAGCTAGGGACTCATCTCATCCAGCCAGAATGTGTCGGTTCCAACACAGAGTAATCACCACCGTAGCCAAGCTTAATGTTCACCTGCATCTAAATCGAGGGGGCGGACCACTATGTTGGCGGGGAGGGACCACTGTTGGCGTTGCAATGGATTTCTCTTTCCCCCAACATAAAAATCAGACCCTAAGTCCCAAGGTAAAATCTCTGACAAGGACGGGCCTGGTTGGTGTATCTGACCTGTGTGCCATTGCTGTCGGCATGAAAGTGTGCCTAGGTCCCGGTCTACCACAACCATAGACTCTAATGGGTGCTTAGTGCTTTTGGGCACCATTTTTCTTTAAATCTTCTAAAATTCATTATTGGATTTTTGTCACTTTGGTGTCATTTTGTTTATTTAATTTTACTCTATTTGTCTAGAGTGGAGTGAGATTTTTATTGTGTGGTGTTCTTGACTTTTTAATCATTTGGTACTTCTAAATACTTTACCAATTTGTTTTGCCTTCTGTTCTGAATTGCTTAGCTAAATGCCAGATTACCAGTATAGTAGACTATCATTCTAAAGCACGTCCTCCCTCATAGTCTTTAACTCCTAATGAGATAAACAAGGGCCCCTCTCTACTCAATCCTTACCTATTTGGGATATTTTTAGAACACAAATAGCAGCATGGTTTATGAGAAATGTGCAGTGGTCCTTGGATGGCTCAGGAATGACCTGTTTCCTCTTTGTTTATGTCATATCCTGCTTGTTGCAGTTGGTGGAATCCACTATATAGTTTTCTGCCTCCTCTATGGAGTTTTCCACCTTTTCATTGGAGTCAGTGCAATCTTCAACGTAGGGAAAATCCTAAGGTATTTCATGAAAATGAAGGCAAGAACATGTCTGGGCTTCTCATGATCTCCCCAGTATTAACTAACAAAAAATGTGGTAGTCAATACTTTAATCATTTGGAAGGTGATGAATGTGGCTATTAAGATGTGCAAGTATACTCCTTATATGGAATGTGTTACTCTAAGTAAGCTATATACAGGTTATAAAGTTGTGAAAGGAAATTCCAAGAGTGTGTGAATGATAAATGCAGTTATACGATGGAATATTTAGATGAATATGTGAGTGATGTGTTAGCAAATGCATATTATATTGAGACTTGCAAGTTTGGATGTGACATCTTGGTAGTGCACCAGTGGTGTACAGGCTGGTATTTGTCCCTGTGTCCTAGTCCATCATTTATTATTGACTCACCACTGCCTAACCATTGTAATTAAACACCACACTAGAATGTCAGGTGAAATGTGAAGCCACTAATCGGTCATGCATCTGCAGATCATTATCTGTTCTATTTCCCATCCCAGGTACCTCGATGTGGCCATAGTTTGGGGGTAAGGTCTCCTTGTAAGCCCCATCATATGGCAAAGCTGTGCAACTCGCAACTAGCTACAATAATCTTTCATACTTCTTTTGGGGAGTACTGAAGCAGCCCACTTTATTTTCAAGACATCTGAAGCATGTGATTAGGTTGCCAAAAGTGCACTCACTGGAGGCTTGTGTACGTGTTTGTGCTCTGTTACACCTCGGTTTATGCTGTGTGGCTGGATGTAAGAAGGGATGAGGAAATGGGGAGAGAGGGTATACCTGTCATCACCCGAATAAATGCTATGTGATTTTTTTGTGGTTGTTATTAGCTTGAGTAAATACATACATTTTATACATGTATGCATTCAATGATAGTATTACATGTGTATATTGTGATGGAGTTACTATGTTTCTTATGTAATTATTAGATATACATCCTGTCCCCTTATGAGTTACCCACTAGTAAAATGTCACTGAAATCTCCAGCAACATTTAATCAAATGAATTATAAACCTTTATTTGATTTTAAGAAAAATCATAAAAGTGCATTTACAAAATACATCATACATAAAACAATAAAATAATGTTCCAAGGAGCATGATAAAATGCATATACAATGTACAGTTTTCAAGTGTAGAATACATGTAATAGATAACAGTAACAACAAAAGACAAAAAAAAACACCAATAACCAGCAATTCTAATATCAAAAGCCTCTAAGAGTCCATCTGACTAAAGAGACATAGAACATTAAAACACAAAACTGAAAGCCAGTTGTCCTTCCATAGATTTGCATGCTCTAACCACCGCCTCCAAAAAGGAACTAGCTCTAAAGCACTCCTCAGCGTTATCTAGACGTTGCAAATAAAGCAACGAAATTCTTCACTACCTGAATGCTAAATGCCTTAAAAAAGGTTTAAAAAATAAATCAAAATACATTCTAAAAAACTTGCAAAAAAGCATAAAATGTAACAACAAACTAACGTGCAAGAGTAGACTGTCGAAAAGATAGCTGCTATATTTGCACCCAGGAAAGGCAACATACATGTCAGTGAAGCAGCTCATAGCATCGCAGACAGCTTGCATGTTGATACAGGGCCAACTGTCCCTGTTGCTGAAATAGTGTCCTCTGTGGTGAGATTGTTGAAGTGCCGCAAGGGTGAAACCAATTTCCCCTTAAACTCAATGAAAGTGAGCAGTAGACTAAAATTCCATTGAAGCTTGTATTTTTTGCAGTATATATCTTTTGAATGTTTTGTTTTTTACATGTTATAAAATGTACATTTGCCAACAGAAAAGCTCATTTCACAGAAAGAAAGATCTCCATTACATAGTGTTGGCACATTATATCACCCATAATAAACAAACCACAGGAAAATAGAGCTTCTGCACATGACCCTCAAATCTGGGTGCAGTACATTCAGTAGCATGCTGTGGTACTTCTGGGGTAAATCAACCCAAATGTTTCCTAAATCTGCATAACAGTGCTCATCACCCCATTCGCTTAACCCCCCTTTGTATTAGGCTGTATAAATTAACCAGTCAGTGATCCCACAAACCATGTAGCCTCACACCTCAAACAACTCTTCGATTAATCTCATGACCCCATCAGCCTCACATATAAATAACATGACATCCAGTTGGAATGTATGACGTTTCAACGCATACATTCACAACACATGGCTTTACAACGTGGTCGTTACAACAACCACGTTGTTACCACGCGTGCCATTACATCGCAAGTCGTATCAATGACTTGCTGTAGGGGGCGCGCTGGACTTAGGAATAGTATTAATTACTATTCCTACTCCAGTTTGTGCAACAGCAGGGAAGGTGTTGGATTTAAAATTCAACACATTAACCGGTGTTGCACGCCCCCTACAGCAAGTCATTGATACGACTTGCGATGTAATGGCACACGTGGTAACAACGCGGTCGTTGTAATGACCGCGTTGTAAAGCCATGCGTTGTGGAAACAGCATTGTAAACGCTGTTTCCCGCCAGTTGTGATAGGGAAGGAATTGACCACTAAATATGCCCCCCTCTCAACCTCTCCTTCACATTTCTAGTATGAGTCCTCTAACTCCTCCTATCCCTATTTGAACAATCCTGTAGCCAGTATTCAAGGAATCCGCTAGCCCACTAAAATGGGAGTACTGCCCCCCTTATTCTGCCTTGCCACTTGTTGACTTTCCCCACTGACTGTGCCATGGTGATAAACTAGTGTGCTTGGCTGGTGTGGTGATGAATATCAGTACCTTTTTAAAGCAATGTGATTGACTTGCATGTGAGATGTACTTAATCAACAGAAGAGTAATTCCGAATTCTAATATTGAACAAGGCACAGGGAATAGCAATTGTTTCTTAAAAGAACCCTCACTCACCAATCTAGTTGGTGACATGCTTCATCATGGGGTTCCCACCTGAGCGGCCGAATGCCTCTCGGGTGTGCTGCGACGCCTGATTACAGCAGAGCAGGGTTTTTTTCGTGCAAGGTGAGTGAACCAGTGAATGTTTAAAATTGCCTTTACTAATCCTTAGAAAACTTTAATATTGGAATAGTAAGGCAAGATTAAAAATGAGAATTGGATGTCTTTTTTTGGTTAGATTGACCAATGGCATCCACAGGTGATAGAAGTGATAGTGGTCGGTCTACATGTTTCAGCCTCAATATGCCAATTAGCGAGGCTTTCTTCAGGACCAAAGCTGCCACGGTGGTATGCACACGCTAAGGTGCACCCTTCCCTGTGGCAGTAGAACCGCAAATTTATGGTTAACCTTTCAGCGTTGTCTGAAAGAGAACGTGTATAAGTTATGGGATGTAGTGGGTTCCTACCCCATGGATCCTACCGGGGGTGTTGATCTGTAGTCACAAATACACCAAGACCAAACGCTCCACTGTAATCAGGCGTCACAGCACACCCGAGAGGCATTCGGCCGCTCGGGTGGGAACCTCATGATGAAGCATGTCACCAACTAGGTTGGTGAGTGACGGTTCTTTTAAGAAACAAGTGCTATTCCCTGTGCCTTGTTCGATATTAGAATTCGGAATTACTCTTCTGTTGATTAAGTATATACAATAAGGGGACCAGGAGTGGTTCCGTTATACCCTTGCTCTCTTTGTACTTAAATTGCATGTGAGATGGCCAAGGTATACTCATTGACTCTCTGAAAAGTTCCAGTGTCCAGCAAATTGATTGCAGTCAGTATTTTGACAAAGGTGGGATAGCCTTGGATTGGGCCTTAGAAAAAGAACCTGCTCCCAGTTTGCAAACATATCAAGAGTCACATCAGGTGAGAAGCAGTATCAAGCTGCTTTCCAGGACATCCCAAAGATGTGGATCCTCAGCTTGTATATCCTCTCTCAAGGAGCCAGTAGTTGCTCATCAAAATGAGGAGCAAGGCAAAAAAGATATTCATCAATATGGTGAAAAAGTGGCTTTGATTTAGTCTTGACTTGTTATGTGGACAGCCTGTGTGTGAGCGGTTGACCTTATAGTGCGTTTCACCTGTTGATGGGAGTGTTAGAGTCATGGCTGGTCACTCACCCACTGCATTACAGTAGCAGTGTGCTGAATCTGCAAGAACACGTGTTGCAATATGTGTTGTCTACTAATTCTAGTTATGATTTCTCTTATCTGCCCGTATTTAGAGATTTTAGCGAGATACAAAATAAATACAATTATAAAATATCTTTTTTGATAAATAAGTGCACATTTTTCCTTTATTTTCTTAGCTATCCCTATGTTGCTCTGTTAGAGTTATTCCCTGCCTCCACTGATTTCTAAGACAGCACAAGTGACTGGCTATGTGTGCAGTGTGATTTCTTCCACAGCTATCTAGAATATATTTCCATATATTCTCAACCCATTAAGCTGGGAAATGTTTTGTTAAAATATCTATAGTCAGTATCAGGTCATGAATAAACCGAAATCTGTTCTGACAAACATTGTTCACTGTTCAGCACACACTCCAAGAGGCCACAATTAGAATGGGGCCATAATTGGATAATGGCAACCCACTAATCTCTGGCATCAGTCTTTAAGCCAGAGTGGTAGAATGGCCAGTCTCGTCTTGGCCAGTGTCAATGGACAACAGACTAAATATGTATTTATATCATGACTCTAATCTGTGGCGTTGCAAAGATCAAAAGCTTAAAAGGTTTCCTAGAATAGGGAAGTGGGAATGAAGGACCAGAGTACAAGAAATATGCGTCATGATGTTACAAAACATTGTCTTATTTGCTTCTCATGTGGGGCTTAAAGTGTAGCTATTGCAGCCTGAGGGTACCATTGAGGAAGTGGAAATTCATATTTAGATCAGTACAAAAGTATTTTATGTTGGATTATGAAAAACAACAGTAGCAGCCGTCATTCGTTTCCGTTTTTCAGATGAGTTCAGGTTTCAGTTTTTGAAAGCTAAAACAGTAAAAGTGTACATTTTGAAATCGTACAATAGTACCACAGAAGTACAGCACTGGCATTGCGCAAGAAGGTGAACACCCAAATGCTCAATATAATTTGATTTTTTTATCAGAATTTAACCAAAATGCAAATCATGCAAGGACCAGCTCTTAAATATTTTTAAACATTTCAATTAACAAATCAAATTATATATTTGGCCAGAAAACAAATAGGAAAGACACAATGCTGTGTATTTTATATGGTGCACACCTACTGCGGATGGATCCTTCTAAGGAGTGTAGTGGCTGGACCATCAATACATATACAAACAACAACAATTGCCACACACGCTTTCCTTTGTAAACTGTTTGAGACAGTCACCTTCTGTGAGTTAGGGAACAGAATGGGAATACTTCACAATACCATTAGCATTCTTTTTAGATGCCAGTGATCAAGAAGGAATGCAATATAAATTACCCATTATACTGATTTATTTACATTTACTGAATGAGAAAGAAAGTAGAAAGTAAAAGAAGCAGCCATCATTCATGATCAACTTGTGACAGACCATCTTCTCAAAAGCTAATTTCAATGACTTTTCAATTTCGTAGTCAGTGGGAAGAATAAATAAAAGTTGTAAACCCAAGATTTTAAGTACACATGACACAGAAGATTAGTTAGTTTGAATCACATTATTGTTTACGCCACCTCATTAAATGTGTGTAGCCAGAGTCCAGAAATAAAGGATCTATTGTGTGAATAAAGTCAATCAAATTGCTTTGACACAGGCTTGGACCATCACTCTTTTGTTCCTCAGGATGCGGACTTGGACGTCATGATTTCATGTGTGAAGTGGTTCTTTCGTACGGGAACAAGGGGAATTAAATACACAAAGACCATTGTCCTATAGAATGATCCTTGTCCATGTACCGAAGAACTCCCTCACACACAAAACCATGATGCCCAAAATCCCATCCTGAGGAGACCCCAGAATGACAGTGGAGTTGAAATGCCTTGATGCGTCCATGCCCGTGTCTAATCGATTTGATTGATCGCTAGCCTTTGTTTGTATAACAGATCCTTTATTTCTGGACTCAGGCCTTACACATTCAATGAGATAGGATTAATACTAATGTGATGCAAACTGTCTAATTTCCCCCACCATGTACACTTAAAATCTCAGACTTCGGTATTACAGCTTTTATTTATGCTTCCTACTGACTACGAAATTGAAAATGTATTTTAATTAGATTATGTGAAGATGTTCTGCCACTGGTTGATCACGGGTGGCACCTGCTTCTTCTTCCTACTTTCTAATTTGGAGAAAGCAAATGAATCAGTATGTAATTTAGAATGCATTTGTACTTGATCACTGGCATTGATTAGGAATATTGTGATTCATAGTAGGTGACTGTCTCATAGAGTTTACAAAGAAGAGCATGTGTTGCAACTGGTGTTGTTTGTATGCGTATTGTATGTCAAACACGGATTGTGGAGATGGGAGCAAACTTTCCTGACACCATTGTACTTCCCATTTCAGAAACACCCCTTAGAGGCCTTGGTGCACACATGTACTTTGCTCAGTTTGACCTGCAGTTAAGTCCAGCAGATCTTGCCCCTGTCTTTTAAATGGAGCACCAAATGCCTAAATGTTAATGTAGTGGGTGTATAAAAGGTGGCGTGCACTCGTTTGAACAACAAGCACACTTTTTATAAAATGCTGCAATATGTTTTTACATGAAGGTCATAATACGCCCATCATTGATCAACATGGATTTTTATTTTATATGATGCAAATGTGACTTATTTGTCACATATTCCCTCTCTTAAGTATCCGGTCAAAGCTGGTGGGCTTACCCTCTATCTTATATTTGTAACCCTGTCAGTCTAAGGTAATTAGGACCATGCACACCTACTCCCCTTCTGGAGGAGGATGCTTTCTGCCACAGGTCAAATTTTCTCTGACAAGGGCCTTCCTACCTTCTGTTATGAAAGCTACAGAACAGGGACCCCCAACTGTTGCCTTGTTTGTAGCAAGCACTCTCCTACAGGAGCCTCTCAGCCCAGGCGGGGAAAGCAGATATGACTAGAAATGGTGGTATTTTGCTTTCAACCTGAGGGGTTTGGTATGGGTTGAATTTAAAAGGAAATAGCACAGAAAATGGGCTTTCTACGCAAAGCTCAGTTATGCCATTTTGGAAAACTGGAGAACAAAGTATTTTGACCTTACTTTATCAGTCAGGCAGCTTTAGGAAAGATGCACCAGTTTAAGGTACTGCAAAAGAAAGGAGGAGAAGTGTGGAAATTCTAACATGATTCGCTTAGTGAACATTTCCAATGACAGCCAGGTTCACCTTATAAAAACTGCTGCAAACACACTTTAGGAAGAGCCTCAGGGGGATATGTACAATAGAAGTGGCGGAGCATGTCGTTAGACTCCTGGGCTTAACGACACGCTCCGCCACTTCGGAAACGCAAGGCTGCACCATATTTACAAGAATGTGGTGCAGCCTTGCGTTTCCCCCTGCGATGGCGCTAAGTTTAACAACTTAGCGCCAACGCAGGCACCCTTGCACTCTTGTGCAGGGGAGGATTGGTTATGTGTAGGAAGGTGTCCCTTCCTGCACATAAACAATCCTAAAATGCTATTCTGTTACTTTCATGTGTGCAGCTTCATGCAGCACACATGAAAGTGAGAAAATGGCATTTTTAAAAACGGTTTGTTTATGTACAGGAAGGGACACCTTCCTGTACATAAACAAACCATGGCATTTTGCTTTTTCCATGTGTGCTGCACAAGGCAGTACACATGGAAAAAGCAAAAACGAAGAGAAATAATGCATTTCTACTCGTTTCGCCACCTTAAGACCAGGGTTTTCCTGGTCTTAATTTTAGCGCTGCCTCCTATGTACGCCACCCTTGTACATGGGGGGCAGCGTCAAATACAATGTGTGTTGCGGTGGAACGCCCACCACAACACCCACAGCACGCCCCTTTCATGCTAAACATAGCGTGAAAGGGTGCCTTATGTACAAGGCAGCGTTAAGCCACGTTAAGTGGCTTAGCGCTGCCTTGTACATAAGGCAAGGCCCCTATCGCCACAGGAACGTCACAAAAAGTGACGTTCCCGCGGCGATAGGGGCTTGTACATATGCCCCTCACTTTGGACTAATAAGAAAAGACATGTTGGTGTGCTTGGAAGAATTCTCATTTATCTTGTGAATGACTGTTGAACGTTGACTGATACTTTGCCTTTGATCTTTGGACATGGAGGCTTCTCTGAGAGCAAGGAAAGCTGACCTCTTGCCGATCTATATGTAGTAGAGGGTTCAGATCTGCCCAGAAGAGCCCAACAATTTTGTAACTTCTTCCTTGTAACTGGAAAGCTGTAGAAGTTCCAAGAGACAGATGGAACTGCATATGCCAGGAAGTAGCAAGTTTAGAGATAACTGGACTTTAGGTTGTGAGTCACATCATGTCCCGCTTTGTACCCCACGACTCAGCAGCAGATGGCTTTCTCCTTCAGTGTGTCTGTTTCCCAGATGCAGGCTTGCCTTCTTGATAGATGTTGTTGAATTGTGGCTGTGAAGAACCTAGGCCCTGTCTCCCTTTGGTGCACCCTAGGGCTTTTTATATGGGGTTGCTTGCTCTTCCCTTCGGCGCAACAGGCAAGTGCTGCCATGGGCAGTAGAAAGATGTTGTCCTTCAGAAGGTTGCAATATTGTACTGAATGTGACATGACAGCACTTCAGGATTAATGCTAGAGATCAACCAGATATAACATGATGGATTGTGCTTCCAGGTTAGCACATGTGAAGCTGAAGTTCCCTGTAAAAGGAAAGTAACTTGTAATGGCTATGTGGCAGTGCTTCCAGTTCTGAATCTTCAATGCTCCCCATGCCCCCACTGGATTCATTTCCCTTTACTTTCCAGCTATGTTTGCTTTGCTTTTTGCTACCATTTTCACTTGTTGTTTGATATTGTGTCTTGCTTTAATCTGTAGAGTTTTTTAGTTTTTTTCTTTTTTATCTTTCAAAGTTGTCTAGCTTCCTCCTTCTTAGTCATTTTTAGGTCTCGCCTACGCAGCGCGCATGCGCTGCATAGGAAAAAGACCTATAGAAATCGCTTCGGCTTTTCAGCCAAAAACGTGCACGCATTGCATTGCTTTCAATGGCAATGCGTGCACGTTTGGCGATTCCCTTGCGGGAGCGAGCTTTGGCAACATATGTTTGCTCGCTCCCGCAAGGAATCGCTGTGTGTTCTCTCGCACTCCTCCCACCCCTCCCACTTGTTAGCCCAGTAGCCCAGTACTGTTTCACTTTCGCGGCCGCAGTGCCGCGTTTGTGTTTCAGCGCTTGTTTTCATCTGTCTGCATTCCACGTACTGTCGCCCTAAGCTCTCGTCTTCTATACTGTTCTGTGTCTGCTCTTAAGCTGCCCTTCCTTCTCCCATTCTCCTGTGGGCACTCCGCTTCATGCCAACTTTAGCCATTTGGATACACCCTGCTCCCCGTTTTCCTTAGTTCCCTTTATCCCGCTCAATACTCCCTTAATGTCGTTGCTAGTCCTTGCTTTGAGCAGGCCTTTCATGCATTCTACTTCGTGCCCTCATGTATCCACCCCCAGCGTACCGTGCTTCATGTCCTCCTTTAAGCCCCATGATTAAACTTCATGTCTATTCTTAGTTGTAGCACTCTACTGCCAGTTTTTGGGGGTGCCCTTCGGAGTAGGTGAATGAAATAGATTTTGATTGCTTTTTTGTAGATCTGTTATTAGCTTCTTTAAAGGTGTCACGTAAATATTTTTTACGTAAATGTAATAATTTCGAACAGAGGCAGAATAAATACTCAAGTTTTTCACCCTGCCTACAATCAAAATTATCAAATCCTCGAGAGTCCCATTATCCTTCGAACTATAAAATAGGGATATAAAGTAGCCGTAATCATAGTTATTTCTTCTTTACTTGCTGTTTTAGTGACAAAGCAACCTATGCTTGCGTCCCAGATAGGTGTGGAATGTCAACTACAAATATTTATATTGTAGTAGGGCACACAGATCAGTAATTTGGTTATTCTCTTTCTTACACACACAAACATAGTTAATAATAGGACCTATATGATGCATTAAGAGATGTTCAGTTGAACTCCTATCTTATCTTGCAGTGTGATGTTGCTGACCGAAGATTTAGGAGGGTTTTGATGCTTGGGATGTAGATTTTGTTTTAATCGGTTAGTTATATATTTTTTTTCCGGTTTAAAGCTGGAGATGCGTATAAAAGTGCTGGGATTAATTTAGTGTTTAAGCTATAATAAAAGGTGCAACGGCTCTCCCACCATATTCGTACGCAAATCTTTTGATTGATTTGGTTATGACTACTGACCTTTTGTTTCATCCTGAGAATGTGGTATTTCCATAATAGCTTTCCGTCAATCATAACGCCTAGATAATCCAAGGTTCTCACTTGGTCCATGTATGTGGTTGTCACCTAATTTCCATTTCAGGTGTTCAATGCCTTTGCCAAAGATCATCATTTTTTTTTGTTAAATTGATTGATAACCCATTTGCTGTATTAAAAGCAAATATTCTTGAGAGTTGGTGTTGTAAGCCGGCAGGAGTAAGAGAAAAGATAACTAAGTCATCAGTGTTTGCTAGATGCGTAATGGGATGGTTACCAAGTTTAGGAGCCAAAAACCTAGATTAGAGTCAAGATAGATCCAAGATGTAAAAAGAGAACAACATTGGACCTAAAACAGACCCTTGTTTAGCTCCTGTATATTTGTACATCTTTGACGATAGGTTGTTCCTAGTTGATAGCTTAACTTGCAATAAGGCATCACTATATAGGTAATGATGAGATGTAACAGTGAGTAATCAGTTCCCCAGTTGAGTAGCTTAACCCACAATCTGCCTCCGTCCACCTTGTCAAAGGCCATACTGCAGTATATGTAACAAATATACCGTGCTTTCTTTTTGTTGATGGCATTGTTAGCTAATGGGATGAGGGCCATAAATTGCCAATCCTGGCGCAGGCTTTTTCGGATGGCGGTTTGATTCATTGGCAAAAGGTGTAGGGACAAGGCCCTTGTGGTTACTTTTTGTAAAAGAAGCTCACAAACAATTTTCCCTCGGCCTCAAGGAGCGTTATAAGACAATTTTTGGGATAATTTTTGGACCCTTTTTTGTGGATTGGGTTTATAAGTGTTCTTTTCCATGACAATAGAATCTGACCTGTATCTAGCACTTTTGGAAATAGGTTTTGTAGTAGAATACTCCAAAGACTCAGATCGGATTTCAGTACTGATGTCGATTTCCTGCTTGTGCTGGTCGCTCGTGACTGCCTGCTGTTTTTAGGTCAAGCCTAGCGCAGCGCGCATGCGGTGCTCTGCGAGACTTTATGTAAGGGGTTCAAAAATCTGACCACACGCTCGTGCGTGTGCTTTTGTTTTTGTCACAGGCTATTGGCCTTTGCGTGCATCTTTTTAACAAAGACAGCACGCAATTGGGCAAAGGCGGGTGCATGTCCTACCTTTCTCAACAAATGTAACCGCGTATGGCCTATTGCTTGCGGTTACGCGCAGCAGCGGCATCTGTTTCTCATTATGACCATGTGTTTATCATTAGCGCGTTCGCTTTGCTGCCGCGCTCGCTCGCCCCCGCTCTTCTCTTGCGTGATCTGGTATTCTTTTTTCCCGCCCCTTTTTGCTTCCTGCCCGTCCCTTTAATATTGCACCGCGCTCGCTCGCCCCCGCTTCTCTCTCGCGTCTTCTGTTAGAAACGGTAACCCTCGTACTTCGAACTTCGGCCACGTAGTTAGATCTGAGACTTTAGAGCTTTCAATGTTTGAAAACTTCCTTCCCGCTTCCTATTTTCTCACCTGGATGTTTCCCTTTCACCCTCTGCTTCCTCCTTACCCCGCCCCCACCCCTCTGCCTCTTATTCACCTCCCTCCATCACTCACCAGGACTCCTCTTTTAGTCCTTTCTCCTCCTTTACATCAGCTCTTCCCTCACCTCCCCGTTCACCCCCCTCTCTGACGTCATTACTCTCACCTCGGATCTTTTCCCCATCATAGATATTTCCTGAGGTTCTCTCCCTCCTTTACATTCACTTCATATTCCCTCTATCCAGCGTCCTTTGCCCCTTTTAATCCTCTCACTACCACTCGCACGTTTTCCCTCTCTCGTTCCCTCTTCTCTACTTTCTAACACTGTATTTCTGGCTCCCTTGCGACTAACTCTCTCTCCCCCTCTTCTCTCCTTTCTTACACTCTTTATTACCCGCCCCCTTGCATCTGACTCTCTCTCCACCTCTCCCCGGCCCTCCAGTCACCTGCCCCAGTGGTGCTCTGGGTGGAGCTGTCGTGTGCTCTGGTGAAGCTGTCGTCTGCAGATGGTTCCGGTACTTCCCCCCTTGCTGTGTTGTCTCGGCCTTGCATCACTACGCCTCTCCACCCCTAGCTGGAGAGCACGGATTTGTGCGTGCATTACTCCGCCTCTCCACCCCTAGCTGGAGGGCACGGATCGGTGCGTGCATCACTCCCTCTCCACCCCTAGCTGGAGGGCATGGATTTGTGCATGTGGGTGGGGCCCGCACCAAGCACCGCGGTGTTTGCTTTGTGCAGGACTCGTGTCTGCTCCGGTGTCCTGTGCTTGCTTTACTAGAACGAGGAACTGTTCAGCTGCTCTGTGCACCCTGTGACCCTGGGCAGGCCGCTGGATTTTACATGCTCCTTTATTTGTTCTAATTTCTGAATCCAAAGGGGAGGGCGGGAGTTTGGGAGCGCCCAGGGATCGCATAGGCGGTGATTTATAAAATGTTTTCAGAGGTGATGCCTACAACCCCTCTCCACGTCTGCAGGGTTCACGTGTTTGATGTTAGCGCATGTGACAAACATTACTGTGACCCAAACACCTTCTCTTCTCAGAACATGCTCTCTAGGGATCCTCGCTGCTGAGGCTTCCCACCCCCCGCGAGGATCATGTCCACCCGAAGTGGTTCTTTGTAAGCACTATTGGGCACTCACACCAGTAAAGAAACGGAGCTAACAAGCTCCACGAACGTAGCAATGTAAGAAAATGTGCAAGAGTCACAGAAAGGAAATTATTAACAAGTTTTTATTTTTTTATTTTTAAAGCTTCCTAGTTTTTTGTAGCTTTATAAAACACGAACTCGACCTGAACGTTTTGGAGCACTTTGCATGAGTACCAGTTCCATTACACAAGGCCACATTCACTTTTTATTTTTAGTCATTGGGAGATTAAGGGATTCGCCCAGAATCACAGGCTTTTGAGATGACGCCGAGATTCGATCCTGGTTCCCCAGTAAAAAGTCAGCAGCTCTGATATAACACCACATCGATCCTCTCCCTTACCTTTTCCTCATCTATAAAGGGGTTTGCGACCACTAAAGTTTTTCTATATTTACCAAACCCATTTTATATTTATCCCCCTACTTGCTTCTTCTCGCCATCTGCTTTTTCTTTATCTCACTCTCTCTCATCCCTTTGCTTCTCCCTCCCTCCCCCCATCACAGTTTCCTGGTTTCCTTTTTCATATCCCTTTATGCTAAATTGCATCTCTTACCAAACTTCCAAGCACCTCTAGCAAAACACTTATAAGGTCCCAGAGGCGAGACCTATTGGCTATGCCAATGCTTGTTGTTCTTGAAGACAACTTGGGGAACACCATTTTTGCACCTTTTTCTGGTCCCACTTTCTTCAATCACTTGTCTTAAGGTGGTGGGACAGAGGCATCTGGAGAAGGCAGTCAACCTTCCACTCCTCACCTAAGTAAGGAAAGTGTCAATATAGGGCATCACTTGACATGATGATCTGATCGAAAGAGAGGACACATTTTTTAGTACGTGAACCGTTGCCTAGTGGGCAAGAGGCATTCTTGTTTGAGAAACTACCAAAGTTACAAAACATTTGATGAAATTGGAAGTTGTGAACCTCTTCATCTTTGAAACTGGTTCAAAGTTATGTCTACACAACAATGACATGATCTTAGAGGCTGCGATTCCCAGGGTTTCTCCTTGCTGTAAAACTTTGTAGCAAAGTTCAAGGCACCTGTGGGACCTCAATCTAAAGCTTTCGTACCCTGTCAAGCCTTGCTCAGCAATAGCTCTCTTTCCCCATTGACTCATTTTCTCTTTCTTAAAAGTGATGAAGTAAAACTCTTGACCAGAATGCGCTGATACCCTGATCTGACCTCATTCATTCAAAATTAGCCAAAGAGGGTACCTATGATCCCATCAACCAATCACAGTGCATATCCCTGGATTATTATTATGCTATGGTTTTTTTCAGCATGCTTCTGATACTTTAATAAACCCTGATACCTAAATCCTATTTTATCATTTAGTGTCATCTTAATTATTACATTCTGTTCTTTCTAACTAATCAACGATCATAATTTAACTTGTTTATTTCTTAAATACAATGCTGATTTGGTGTTGTTTTCCATCGATAACTCACCGGCACCTGTTAACTTCTGGCAGCTAAATTGTTTCACTTTACGGTATCTCAGAGCTCAAAGTCTGACTCTTGTCCCCCTTCCTCACAGTTTAACAATGGGACTGGCTACTGTTAAGCACCATGTATACCAGTTATAGTTTACTATGATAGTTACATTCATAATTGTAATGTTTTCTAGTAACCTACGGTCCAGAGGGAATTCTTTTATAGCACTGATGTTTACCAGGAAGCCTAGATGGTAATGATGCATTTTCTGACGCAAAAATCTTTTATTAGACAATGTTTTTTCTACAGTGACATCAGAAGCCATGTAGTTAGCCTTCTTGTCTTCTTTCCACATCAACTGGGGAGACATCTTGCAAAGTAATGCAGGCTTTTGTGGCATAGACCTCAGGTGATTAATGCTAATGAAATGTGTGTCATATGGAAGAATGATAGTGATTGTTAATTTTGGCACAGTTTCCATGAAAACATTTCCATTCAAAACGTCCTTGATGCAGATGGAAATACAAAGTGACTTTCCACCCATTTTGGATTGACTTGTGGAACAGCAATTCTGTGACGCTTTGAGAATGAGAAAAATTATTTTTGGTCCAGATTGGCCGTTTGAAGGAGACAGTGGAGGATGCCAAGCCCATGTGAAAAGATCTCTGACAGAGAACCTGTTCACAGATATTTTATTGATTTATTTCTGTCATTAACTTTGATGGAATCATTTTGTCATTTGGTGAATAGTCAATTATTAAAGGTCCCAACTAAGACTGAAAGTGGTGAAGTGCATATTCACTCGTAAGTGCTTGTTAGCTAATAGTGACAGCATATTTTTCAGGTCTGAGTGTGATAAATCATCAAGTTCCAGAAGCAGCGCTGTGCAAATTGTACCACAAGCAACTGTTTAGCTTTCTTTCTTTCTCTCTGTCTCTCTTTCTTTCCCCCCCCCTCTCTCTCTCTCTAGCTCTGTTTCTCCTTCTACTACAGTCAAAAGAGCTCCAGCAGGCATTTCTAAGTGTTCTTGTGACAGACGACTAGACCATGAGAGTCACATTGCGAAACTCTTAAAAGTTATTTGCACCAACAATGTATATTCATTGCCTAACGGAAGACTAGGAATCTCTTAAATTAGTTAACATGCAGGACCCTTGATGAGCACATCAGTGATCTTTGTCCCACATCATCTGAAGCATGGACATTCCAGCTGTGCTAAGGAGATACATACACTTTTACTGTAAGGGACCTTCACAAAGGTATTTTGGAGCGCGTAAAGTAGGTCTCCAATAGTATGCTTTGACTCACTCTTCTGTGCATTTGTGATTTGGACCCAAAACATCTAAACATCTAAAGGCAAGGAGATTGGCTCTTAATCCAACATCTTCTAGAGAAGAGGAGGAGAGGAACTGGGAAATTTCTGTGCCACTAAATGCACCATTAAGAATTCTCCTTCAAGTTGCATGAGGGAACTTGAGGGTTAGTGAGGTGACCAGACTTAAGGAATGGCCCACCTGATATAGTTCTGTTCAAACATTCTACCTATGTTTGAGTATGGGGTCATAGTCCCAAACAGTAAAGTCTGCCTGGAATTTACCTCCCTTACTTTAAGGACAGGATCAATCAGGGGGAAGAGCTGCCTCTATCCTTAAAGAACAAAAGGAGCTCTGGGAGACAAGATGAGAATCTTAATTAAATGGCACAGGGTTATTACTGCCTTCACCCCATTTCAAATTCAAAGGATAATAAAAGGGGGGTCATGGGGAAGAGTTTGACTTCTCACTATGTTACTAAAGCTGGATCTGCAAGTGTCCTAAGCAAACATGTTTTCATTAGAAATCAAGGTCCAAATGTAATATTGGTTTATAGTGCAAGTGCTTGTGTGACCCAAGGCGGCTCAAATGACACAAGGATCTACTATTAAGAAAAACAGATGATAAAGGAATGAATGAATTAATCTCAGTCAAAGGTAATTATTTAAGATCACATTCATATTTCTAATTTCTTTGTCCACAATGCCACCTCAGACAGGAACCAGCCATACACAAACCAGCCTTGGTCCTGCTCTAAAAGGAAGAGTCCATCCAGAACTGCTAGGTGCGTTGCCCTCTGAACAGCAACTGCATCAACCCCAAACAGGTTTGTGCAGTGGTCTGCTAAATATAAAAAAGGAATATAGGTGCAGCTCAAATGTGCATTGTATCATAAGAGTTCCCTTGAAAACCTTTTTAATTTGTGCCCAAGAGTTTGTAAATGAAGGTTAGGGCAGAATCACAGATAACTCTCTCAGACAGCTAAACCAGTTCTTAGTTATAGACATTGAAGCAAGACAAAATCCAATCTTAAACTGCAAAATGTTATAAGTAAAACAACTGCTACCATCTAAGCAAGCTGAAAGTACAGTGCTAAAGAAAGAATGAGTGTCACCTGCACATTTTGCTACATAGCTTCTGGTCTTCTGCTAGTTCAAAGATCGTTGAGTGCCTGCATCGGTATACCAATATGGAGATTCTGGCAGGGGGTTGGAGATAGAAGGTTACCTGTTCAGTGGTAGATCTGAATGGTATCTGCACAATTGCACTTGATGCAGTGGGTGAGTGCGAATGAATCCGGGGTCGAGTGTCCAGCATGCGTCTGGTGCCGAAGGTCAAGTGTATCGAACAATGCGCCGTGTGGACGGTCGCGGTTTGTAAGTGAGAGTGAGTGTCCAGAAGACGAAGTCGCCCTGGGAGGTGGGGGTCCGCATTGAATAAAACTGTCTTCCATGCCCTTTCTCTCTCCTTCCCCTGGTGGTACCATTGAGTGCTTTCTCTTGTTCAGCCCGGCCGGTCTAGTCTTTTCCTTACCCCATGCTTGATCCCACACCCACCTCCCAGGGCAACTACATATTCTGGACGCTCGCTCTCACTTACAAACCGCAACCGTCCCCATGGCACATGGCTCTATACACTCGCCCTTCGGCACCAGACACATGCTGGACACCCAACCCCAGATTCATTCGCATTGACCCACCGCATTGAATGCAATTGTGCAGATATCATTCAGATCTGCCGCTGAACAGTTAACCTTCTCACTATCTCCAACCCATCGCCAGAATCTCCATATTGGTATACCGATGCAGGCACTCAACGGCTTACCGTATTGCCTCCTCTTTCCCTCCCCAGCTGGGCCCCGGATCACGCTCATCCGTCACACAACCGGGACTCATCCTGTGACAAATCCATATCCTTGATTTACTTCATTAGGCTACCTCTGGCCTTACCTCAACATGATTGCTTCGTGTGCCTAACGGACAATACATAATTTACGCTGTAAGCTTTCACGTCCATCCATGGCACTATTTCCCAGGCTTATTATTACCTGTATCCTCCTATCCTTCGTTATTACCATATTCTCATTCCTGATTTCTTCCTTCCTCCTTAGACCAACCTAGGAAGCTCTCCCCTTGAATTGATTGGCCCAACATCCTATGGGCACCTCGCAACAACCACAGGTAGCCCTCATTGTTCTTCTATTACCCCCCTGTGCCATCTACAGGTGTTGTATTCCGCTTTAGGTGTCCGTATATAGGTTTTCCTGAAACATGTCCTTATATAGGCACAATTCGCATTGCCCTTATATAGGCATAGAATCCCAGTCCTTATTTAGGCATTAGCCGTACACTCCAAATACAGGCATGGTCACCGACATCCGTCCACCCTAACGTCACAACGAGTTCTTAGAAACCAGACCCTTAAGCTCTTGGGAGTTCCCCTAGCACAGGATTATTGATTTCTCCAAGAACTCATCTATTATGCATGAACTGCTATACCTTAAGGGATCATTCCTGACGTCTTCCACTGTCCGACTTCACGTCAATGCTAACATTCCAAAGTACCTACCAGGTATAAATATACCTTCCCTTGCCCAAGCAAGTTAGAGGAGACCTCGACTTTAGAGGAGCCCCTATCCCGGCCTGACGCACTGAGAAGACGCTGTCATCCCTGCTCGCAGAGAATCCAGCTTCCAGTGATCTGACTCCCTCTGCGGGGTGTTAGAGTTCGAGTCCGGAAAGAGATTCCCACCTCTCTCATTCTCAAGGTATGGAGCTGACTAGAACCTAGAGGGACTCTTGGCACACTAGACTTAACATACTCTTAGTATACCATACTAGAGAATACTTCGCCTACTTCTTACCTTGCCCTACACCTAGACTAGGTTAGGTACATTGGGGTAGAACTAGCTTAGAGACGCATCATATGAGTACTCGCATTTTTAGCTCATGTTATTTATGTATGTAAATATATGCTAAAAGATAATGCTAGTGCAGTATTATTTATTTCTACTGCTTACGCTGTACATTATATATCTTGCATACTGTCTTGTGATCATAACAGCACATATCTCTTACACGAGAAACAAGACTGTTCAATAAAACCTTTTTATTGAAACGCCCGTCTATTCTTTCTGTGTAACTTTGAGGAAACTAAGCATGCACGATTAGTGAGTGAAACTGTTATCTATTGTTTCCACGATTCTGAGACGTGTTCCGATTCTAAAAGGAAACAAAGTAGTCATGTTTATGCGGTTGCCAGAAACTACTCCCTTCTTGTTTTCAAGGAGTTTCTAGTGGCCTCTGAGCTAGCTGGCACAAAGTAATTAAGTTTAATATACTCGATAGGGTCATACCGACCTCAGTCCTACGTCAAGCCTATAGGGTATATTATTCCAATGCGCAGAGCCTATTAGGGAAATAGGAACTACACTACATGGCGCCCAACCGTTTGGTAAGGCAGTAATTTAACGCTAGATACTGAGTAACTCAGTCGTGCTTTTCTCTCAGAGACCCCTACTCACATACTCCATAAGACGTCTGGAGTGGGTAGGGTTAAATATCCGCCAAAGCTAAATAGGACAAAAACCCTATATATTAGCTATTTTGGTTTGTTCAACGTTGAAGGCTACAGTGTTCCAAAATATTGTGCACCTTATCTTTTGTTTCCTTGAAACTTGTTCTACATTTTTCAAAAAACAAATGTCCACACGCGGGGACAATGACACCGAGAACGGTGTAGCTGCGACTGAACCAGTCGTAACAGCTTTTAACTTTACAGGTGTAAATGAAACCGAGGAGGGTGTTATAGACATCCATCCAAACTTAAGAAGAGCCATCACTCAAAAACTTATAAAACATGGCCTACAACCAAGAGAGGGTAGAGCAGTTTTCGTGATAGAGGCACACGAATCCTTTCAGACAGAGGTATTCTATTCATGGATAGTATTCCCAGAATCAAATCCAGTAACAAAACTGTTTCACTTCTACAAAGAAGAAGATGAACCACCAGGGGAATATATTCCTTTCGAGGATATTGAAATTCCACTAACATACCAGGAGCATCAGCTCTGGTTTAAAGGCACCCTAAAACATCACAAAAACATTACCAGGCTCGGTCCACTAGGTAGACCAGGAGCAACATGGCCGATTCTAGCCGGCTACACTCCTCATCCTGACATTGAAGAGATGTCAGATGAAGAATTACTTACTCAACTTACAGAGTTAATAAAAATTTACAGACAATTGGTCCAATATGTGATGCAGACTTTCACAGTCCAACCACCATTGACCATTCCAAATCAAACCCCTCAACAGGGGAATACACTAAAAATTACACCACAGACTTTATACGCAGTCATGGGTAAAATGCCCACAAAACGTGAGCAAATTCCATTCTGGATAGCTCAAAAAATTACTCAAATCGAAGCAGTATTTCCTAATACTAGCCCTTATGAGAAACACAGAATCCTTACGATCTGTTTACCAATGGGGATCACACCACAACTGGAAGACTCCACCACTTGGGGCTCAGTCTTTGCTGCCATCTATACTAAAACACATGGTGTTCCATCAATTGCAGTAATACCAGATGTCCTGAAACAAATTCAAAACGAATACGGGGCAGAGCCTGCTCTAAATTTAGGTCTGAAATTACTGAAAAATTTCGACCAGGTCTCAACAATAATATTATCTAATATTAAAGGGGAGGCAGCATCAGTGGCAATCCGCCAACGATTAAGGGAATTTGATGTAACAGAACATCAAACAGAACTACCCAGAATAATAGAACAATCATATGCAGAATTAGGCAGAGATAGTTTGGGTGGAAGACCATTGAAACCAAAACTATCTGAGAATCCTGAAAAGGACTCTATTAAACAAACTCCTACATCTTCTAAAAGAAGTGGGAAACTAATAAACAAAATTCAAACGAGAAACGTTCTCAATCCCGAGGTAGGTCTCCTCAAAAGGAGCACTCTGAAAGGAGGTATAACCTCAGGAATAGGGATAATTTAAGAAAACCTGACAGGTATCAAGATAACTGATACACGTTCCTCTCGTACCTTTCAGAATTCGTCACAGACATCGGAAAGAAGAGGACGGTCAGAACATAGAGAAGAACGCGTGAAATCCAAAGACGACAAACACGTTCAGAAAAATAAATCAAAACCTCAATTCTCAAAAAAGAAGGTAGCAGGTCTGAAGATCAGACATGCCGAGGATACTGAGAACACAACTCAAGAACGGAGAATGGGCTCAGACAATGCTGGACAGTGCAGCAGAAGTCACAATAGCTTGCCAGAACCTGAAGGAACTTCTGGAGATAGTGGACTTGAATGAGTACATCACAGTAGAGACTGTAGACACCAGGGTTAGTACTCCACAAAAGTTATATGAAATAACACTCCGAATGAAGGGAGACGTACCAAGAAAGGTGAAAACACTCTTTTGGGAGAAACGTTCAAGGGGTTATGATATACTTCTAGCAGAAAAAGACTGGCCACCACAATTTGTCAGGGAGTGCCCACATGGCGAGGACAATATTATGCCTGCCTTCTCCAACCATATTCCAATTCACCTAAAATATACTTATGCCAGGAAATGGGCAGTTGCCCAGGCCCCAGCATTATATAAAAATCATGTAGGATGGGATGAGGACTCACCTCACCATAAAATACAGTTAAAAAATGAACCTACTGCACAAAGGCAGTACCCAATAAAGCAAGGAGCTAAAAAGCAGGTCAGGGAGATCTTAGATCAACTTGAATACCAAGGGGTGATTGAAACATGCACCTCCTCAATGAACAATCCTTTGTTTCCTGTATCCAAACCAGACCATACATATCGTCTAGTTTTGGATTACAGACACTTAAACACTTGTTCTAAAACATTTGCAGTGCAAAATGCACATAGTACAGCATTAATGAATAACATTGTACGCAAAAAATATAAAACCACATTAGACATCTCAAATGGTTTCTTTTGTCAAAACAGCACCTGAAAGCAGGTACTTAACAGCTTTCTCAATAATGGGGACCCAGCGTCAATTTTGTCGACTCCCACAAGGGTTCAAGAGCAGCCCGGGGTTATTCTCAGCGAGAGTAACAGAGTTACTACAAATTTATGATAATGAGGCATTGTCATATGTCGATGACATCTATCTGACAGACGATGACCTAGATAGGCACTTGAACAGGGTGAGTACCTTTATATTGGGCTTCGCCTCTGAGGGCTATAAATTCAACTTTAAAAAATCCAGAATTGCCCATCTCAATGTCCTTTTTCTAGGATATGAGCTTTTAAGTGAAGGCAAGAGCTTGGCAGCTAACTTTTTAGAAAAGTGTGCGCTGCTCCAACCTCCAAAAACGATGAAAAATTTACAATCCATCCTGGGTTTCCTAAATTTTGGAAGAACGTACATTCTAAATTACGCAGAAAGGGTTAAACCTCTCTACGCATTAATCAAACCTGATTTTTCAATCAAAAATTGGACACAAGAACACACAGAAATCTTGCGTTCACTCCAAGCTAACATGTTAGCAACAAATCACTTACAAACACGCGTAAGTCAACGCAACTTAGTGATCCGAATAATTTCGGGTCAATGCGGATTCACCTACTTAACATTTAATGAGGGTGAAAAAGTACCAATAGCATACAAATCTCATTTGTATACACAAGCAGAAATGCGCTTCACTTCAACTGAAAAGATACTGACAGCAGTTCAAACCGCTGTAGCAAAAGAAAGAGTCCTAGCTCAAGGGAAACGCATTATTGTCGTAACCCCAGTACCAGCCTTAGAGGCAGTTACTAAAGCAAGCATTACAAATGCTAAAGCATTACATCCTAGATGGATACAATGGGTTAATTCTCTTGCTGCAACAGATGTTGAATATGTTTTTGATCCTGATTTAAAAACACAAGCGATCCTGCAATATGAGCATGAATGTCCTCTGCCCACTGAAATTCTGCCTCTCGATCAGTACGAATTCATAATTTACACTGACGGATCCGCACAACCCGCTACAGGGAGTAAGCAAGCTTTTTTTTATTTTTTATTTATTTGTGCTTTTTGTGAGACAGCATTACCAAATTACACAAAGACATGTTTAGGTTGACAATTGGACACTTCACACATATCATTTATCAAGTATCGAGGTACACTCGCAAAGAAGAGTTCTGAGAACAAAAACCAGTAGCCACATCAGTAGGGCATTCAAAGCAGTGATCAGAAACACAGAAATGCTTTTCCCAATACGTTTAAAGCCATAGGTGCACCACCCACACAGGGGGGCGCACCCCAGGTTCTCCCCCATCAGTACTTAAACTGGAGCACACAATTAACTAGACAACTCATTAGGAGAAGCCGCTTCCATAGTGACCAGGGGGGCCGTGATATCAGGGGGCATATCTCTGACTCGAAGCCAATTTATGAAGGGCTCCCAAATATCCCTGGGTCTGGAAGCCAGAGGCATGAGGTCCCAGTAAAGTGACAATTGCTCCTGGCAATAGGCGATGTCCTGTATCCAATCCTTAACCCTAGGGCCTCTAACGGCCCCCCAGTGCATGGCAAGACGGCGTCTCGCAAGGACCAACATCATGGCTGTTAAACGTCTGATTTCTGGGCGTGTCTGTGCTACATACCCCAGCAGCATCACCAGCGGCGAGCGGCTAATGGGATAGCCCGTTACCGCACTTATAACCTCGGAGACCTCAGCCCAATAACCAGAAACTACTGGGCATTCCCAGGCAATGTGGAGGAAGGCAGCGCCTTCACGCCGACACTTCCAGCAGTTCGAGTTGTCTTTAAGCTTTATTTTAAAGAGTTGTAGGGGAGTTCTGTAAAATCTGTGAAGAAACTTGAAGTGAATTAACCTCAATTTATAGTTTGGAGACAGATATTTCGTCTGGGAGCAACATTGGGCCCATTGTTCGTCAGTTGGTTGGTCGCCCAGGTCTAAGTGCCACAACGCCAGCGCTCCTGGATCTGACCAAGGAGAGTGACTCTGGGTGGAGGTGTAAAGTCTAGTGACTAGTTTACGCGGCGACAGTGTGGTCAGCAGGTTGTCTAGGGACTGAAGTGTCTGTGGGGGGGCAGGGAACGTAGAATGTAATGTCCTGCAAGCCGATTTAAGCTGATGGAGCAGAAACTGCTCGAGAACAGGCAACGTTTCCCCCGTCCACCCAGCAGGGCCCGTCAGGAAGACACCATCCGGGTATAGATCTCCCATTGTGTTAATACCCATGCCTCTTGCTCTGCCAATAGCTCCTTGGTCATGTAAGAATGGGAATTGCGGGTGTTTAGCTAGCGGCATGGAGGGAGCATATAGCAGTGGGATCTGAAAACGCTTCCTCAGGCCCTCCCAAGCCCATCTCACCGTTTCAATCATGTTAATTTCTTTGGGCGTGCGGCGATATGGATAGTAGACGGCCATATGTAAAGGGACAGGGTCAGCTACGTCCCGCTCGGTTGCCACATGGGGTTGGAATGGGACAGGGTAGATCCAATAATGTAGAAATTGGGCCTGAGCGCACAGGGCATATAGTTCAAAGTCCGGAGCACCCATGCCTCCTCTATCGAGTGGGCGCGTCAATAATTCCCAGCTGATCCTTGGCTGTTTACCTGCCCATACTATGGAGATAGCCGCCGATCGTAATGTTTAAAAAAAAGCTTGGGTCAGAGGAATCGGGATATTGACAAAGAGATATAAGAACTTAGGAAGAACGATCATTTTGAGAATGGCTACTCTACCAGCCAAGGATAGTGGAAGTGCCGACCATAACTTAGCTTTCTCTGCAAGCCAAGTGTACAGTTTACCAAAGTTTAGGTTCCATAAAGCTTGTATATCCCTGCAGAGCCATACCCCAAGATATTTGACCTCCTGCTCCGCCCACACCAGGGGGAACTCAACAGTTCTGAGCAAGAGTATATCCGACAGGGGCATGATGGATGATTTCTTCCAATTGATATTGACCCCCGATAGGCCACCAAATCGAAGTAGCTCTCTGAGCAGTGGGTTTAAATTCTCATCTGGATGTCTAATGTAGAGTGTCATATCATCAGCATACATGGAAATAGTTAGATTACGATCCGTAAAGATCAACCCACGCGAAGAATGATGTTGCCGTATTTGAGCTGCCAATGGCTCCATTGCAATAGCAAACAGCAACGGAGAAAGGGGGCAGCCCTGGCGGGTACCCCTGGAGATCTGAAAGGCTTCGGATAGAAGACCATTGGCTAGAAGTCTGGCTGTGGGCTTCATATATAACAATTGGATCAGCTTGATAAAGTTGGCGCTAAACCCGAGACGTGGCAGAATGGCGAAAAGGTAAGGCCATTCAAGAGAATCAAACGCCTTAGTGGCGTCCAAGAAAACCGCCGCTGCGGCAGTTTAGGGTCAATTTGGTGGACCACAGAGAAGAAAGTACGTAAGTTTTGGGCCGTTGACCGACCCGGAATGAACCCGGATTGGTCGGGTCGGGCTATGAGGGGCAGTAAAGGTTGGAGCCTATTTGCGATCAATTTCGCCAGGATTTTGGTATCTATATTTATTAGCGATAGGGGCCTGTAAGAGTCGCAAAGTTGGGGAGATTTCCCCGGTTTTAGCAAGGTGATAATGACAGCCTCCCGCATGGATTGGGGCAACTCTCCAGTTTCTAATGATTCCTGGTAAACGTCCAGGAGTCTAGGGGCGAGGGTGTCAACAAATGTTTTATAAAAAAGTGTTGTGAGCCCGTCTAGGCCCGGCGCCTTACCAGAGGGAAGGGCACCAATTACCTGGGTAATGTCCGCTATCGTGAAAGGGAGGTCTAGATATTCCCTGTGTTCTGGGCTCAACCATAATAATTCTAAAGAGTCTAAATAGGTGGCCAAATCAGGAGAGGCCTCGTGTTGCTGGGCCTCGTATAGGGAGTGGTAGAATTTAGTGAGATACTCATGCGTAGCCTCTTGCCCCCGAATGGGAGCAGAGTCTTTGTCCTGCAGCTCAGTTATAAACGTAGGTGCAGTGGATTGACGCAATAGATGAGCCAGGGTTTTGCCAGCCCTGTCTCCCTCCCCAAATCCCCGCGCCCTGGCCTCTTTACCAAGGAATCTAGGGGCATATTAGCAAGACCGGCGATAAAAGTATCGCCGTTTTAGCGGCAGGAAACTGCCGCTAAAGCGGCGATAATGGGCTTGCTAATATGCGTTATAGAATTCCAATAGAAGCCCAGGTTAGATGTCCTGCACATCTAACCTGGGCTTCTATTGAATTCTATAACGCATATTAGCAAGCCCATTATCGCCGTTTTAGCGGCAGTTTCCTGCCGCTAAAACGGCGATAATTTTATCGCCGGTCTTGCTAATATGCCCCCTAGTCTCTTGCTCTGCCGTTTTCTCAAACTCTGTGAGTAGGGCGCGGATGGAAGCTAATATTGTAACGTCGTTCGTGGAAAAGAATCGGGCTTCTAGTGCCTTAATCTCACGTTCTAGTCTAGCAAGTGTCGTGTGAATGGATTTAAGAACCCCCGATTATTTGGAAATACAAGCCCCCCGTATAACAACTTTAAAAGCTTCCCAGAGTATGGACGGGAATCTACTGTGCCTTCATTGGTAGAAAAATAACGTTCGATTTCTAGGGCTATTTCAGCCTTGAAGGCCTGATCGAGGAGGGCATGTGGAGGGAGTTTCCATGAGAATGCTCGCGGACGTGTGTCTGGAACCCGCCACTGAAACAGCACCGGGGCATGATCGGAAAGAGTGCGGGGCAGGTGGTGTGTATCAGTCGCCCAAATAGTCATATCCGCAGACACCAGCCAGTAATCAAGTCGTGACCATGATTGGTGGAACGAAGCAACGCATGTGCCCTCTCGTGTTAGTGGGTGAAAATGGCGCCAGGCATCATGAAGGTTGTTCTCCGAGATAATAGTGTTCAGGAGTGTTGTGGCATTACGATGGGGTTGCGGGCCGCACCCTCCCTGTCCATCACATTGTCCAGTACTGCATTATAATCACCTCCCCACAATACCGTGTCGCAGCCCATCGAGATTATCTTGGCCCAGACTGTCAAGAAGAATTGAGGGTCATCCACGTTTGGGCCATATATTGCAGCCAGTGTGACGTGAGTAGATAACGTTGTCCGCGTATTATAACAAAGCGCCCGTCTGGGTCTACCGCTGTATGGTGAGTGCACCAGCCCAGGCCCTGTCTGATAAGTATTGAAACTCCCCTGGCGTAATTCGAATAAGTAGCGGAGTGTACCTCGCCCCATGACCTACGGAACAGCCTAGAATCGTCGGGATTGCAAAGGTGTGTCTCTTGCAGAAAACATATGTCAATGTGATGCCTACGTACATACGAGAGCACTAGTCTGGCCTTCTTATGATCATTTAGGCCACGTATGTTCCACGTGAGTAATTTCACGTCAGTCATTGTGAGTAATGTCGGGACAATCTGGCCCTATCTGTGAAGTGTCTCGTAGCAACTGTTTCCCAGAGACCTGCCCAAGGAGTGTAATAGTTTTGTCCAGTGAGTGCACATAATCAACATCAAGCGTTATGTCCAAAGCCAACCATCTCCAACAATAAAAATAACTGTCTCTTAAAACCTGAACCCCAGAATCCCCCCCACCCCCTCCCACTCCCACCTCCCAAACAGGGGAAGAACAAATCCCCCTCCCCCTTGGTCCCCTTTCAAATATCTACTTAGGTATAAACCCATGGGAGATCTCCCTGTGGGGCACAGCTGGGCGGCGGTCACCTGCCATCAGACAGGGTGGCCGAGCCAAGTACGATGGGCCGCATATATCTAACAATGCGTAACTAAACCGGGAGATCCAGGTCACTGAATGAAATACACACATTTTACAATTAGGGACATGCCGTATCATTTGGTCTGATAGCATAGCCGCATCCGACGCCACCAAAAACAACCAACAGCTCAGGAGCTAACATGTAGGCGTACATCTAAGTGACTGAACACATGATAGCATAATGGAGCAGGTCTCACTCAATGTCACTAAGATTTGTGGGATGTGATGAGTGCTGCGATGAACTCGCAGTCGAACTGCGCGGGCATATGTGTTTTGCATATTTCAGTGCTGATTTGGCATCAGTGAAGAAGTGTGGCTTGCCGTCGTAAGTGACCCTCAGCTTCGCAGGGTACAACATGGCGAAGGGAATGGAGGCCGCAAACAGAAGCTTCTTTGCTGGAACGAACTCTCGTCGCGCCGCTTGCACTAATGGGGTGTAGTCTGGGTAGAAAGAGAGAGTGTTGCCATTGTGGGTTATGGGGCTCTTGGCCCGTGACTCCCTCAGGATAGCGTCTCTGTCTGCATAATTAAGGAGGCGCGCTATAATGGGGCGCGGGGGGGCACACGGAACGGGCCGGGGACCTAAAGACCGGTGGGCTCTCTCAACCGTCATTACTTAAGACAGCACAGTGCCGAAAACGCCCGTCTATTCTTTCTGTGTAACTTTGAGGAAACTAAGCATGCACGATTAGCTGAGTGAAACTGTTATCTATTGTTTCCACGATTCTGAGACGTGTTCCGATTCTAAAGGGAAACAAAGTAGTCATGTTTATGCGGTTGCCAGAAACTACTCCCTTCTTGTTTTCAAGGAGTTTCTAGTGGCCTCTGAGCTAGCTGGCACAAAGTAATTAAGTTTAATATACTCGATAGGGACATACCGACCTCAGTCCTATGTCAAGCCTATAGGGTATATTATTCCAATGCGCAGAGCCTATTAGGGAAATAGGAACTACACTACACAGGTACCTCCTGGTTCTTATCTTTCCCCTTCCTCCCCCATACAGCACTCTTGTAGTCTCTGTAACCCGATCCTGATGATGACCTGAAATTATACAGGTTGAAACGTCGTCGACCTTCCAGCACAATTGTTGGAGCTACTGTGGTTTCTTTAAGCAGCTGAATCTTTTTGTAAATTATTTGCTGACTGTTTTCGTGATCATCAACCAATCTGTTTTTTTGCACCTCGTCCCGCTCTTTCTTCACTTTTTGTCACGTGTCACTTGCGCCATTCACTTGCTTCACGAGCACAAATTTGCACATTTACAATTGGGTTACTTCTGCATATAATGTAATGTAGTGCTGATATAACTACTTTCATTCAGAATAGACCTAATTTTCTTCTCTAAACTTTTGTGGTCTCCCTTATTAACCTCTCTCTAATAGTGAATTCTTTTTTAATGTACTTGTCTTACTTATTGATTCCCAGTTGAGACATTGTTACTTTGTTAAACATATCTACCCAGGTCTCAACTGGGTTAACGGGCTTTCTCCTGTTCTTGTCCTTCGTCATTTTGAGCAACCGCATGGTTGTGAAAGTACTACTTCAGTCTCACGTCATTTAGTTGACGCACTATTTGTAACTAATCTGCACATTATGTCCTCTAGGGAGACCCCTAACTATCCGGATGATTACATTCAACATATCCTCAGTGGACTCTCTCTCCTCTCTCATTCTTCCACCCCCCTCCCTCCAAACCCTAACACCTCTCAGGTATTACTCGACAAACTTGAAAAACTTAAGAAAAAACAGATCTGCACTGATCTCCACGCTCGCATGCTAACGGAATACTTAAAATCTGATGTGATTCCGCTTGGGCTTCAAATCCGTAACATCCCAGCTATATTCACACAAGGCCCTAAGTTTCGGACAGGCTTTAGTCATCTGGCAACTACCTGTTCGAGACATTGGATGGTCCTAGGCATCGATACGGCCATTGAACATAGCTGAAAGGAGCTTGAGGAAATCGCCGAGTTAGAGAAACTTATTCTCGCCGACTCAACCATCACTGACGCTAAAAATGTACTTGACAAAGTCAACAGTACCATTGCAACATTCAACACCTTTGAACAAAACAAAAAGATATACAAGATACAAAAAGTCATCAAAAATTACAACAGGGAGAATACATACCCCTACTTACGCTATACTTTTTACAACACTCATTATCAGCCCCCTAGGAATAAAAATTGGGGTAGCTATAGATACAACCAGCCCATTACCTTTTCAGACTCCTCCAACACTTCCAATGAGGACTCGGACCCTGGAGAGGGCACTAGTAAAGAACCGAATCAGAACAGACCTCACCCACAACCACTCCTAACCACTGGCTTTTTAGGAGTAAACCGCAGACGCGACAGAGGGAGAACCAGACCAACCTACCAATATCAATACGTGGGCGAACGCCAGACACGCCGCAAATTTTACCAATGGGGTCCCCAACAATAAATACGCACAACATTGAGGTAGACCACTCTACTACTACCCCTGACATAACCTGCCAGCCTAACGTTGACTCCATTCCCATTTTTAACCTTTCCAAACACATTCTATCCGTGGAGGAAGTCTCACTTCAAGGGTCTATCTTTTGTCCCGATTGACTTTAGTGACTTCTTTAAACTCCAGGAGGACCTATTACGTTTCTTCAGACGTATTAGGCTCAAAAACGTCTTTGCGGACAGGCCCCCAAAAGACCACTTAAACCAGTCCCCTTTTCACCCCCCTTCTACCTATCTCTGCCCCGCAGCTACCATGCTTTCAGAGATACTCACCTTTGAGCGGCTGGTACTCCATGAAATTGCGAACGTACATCAATCGGAATTTGTCCCATACAACCTTCCCTTGACTGAAAAACTTGCTCTTAACAATTTGCATGACAATCCCCACATAATCATAAAACCAGCAGACAAGAGTGGAGGTATAGTCATCATGACACCGACAAATACGACGCCGAGATTATGAGACAACTCTACAATGTCACCCATTACCGATCACTTCCTTCTGATCCTTCACACAACATCTGCAGCCAAATACAAGAGGTTACCAACAACGCTTTAATTGCAGACATTATATCCAAAAAGGAACACACTTTTCTCAACAACCCCCATCCCCGCACCATAGTCATATATGTCCTCCCCAAAATTCACAAAAACACCACCAACCCCCCCCCCCCGGCTGCCCCATTGTATCTGGTTGTGGTTCCATCTTGGAACCCATCGGCAAATACATAGATGCCATCTTAAAAGAATTTGTCCCTTTCACTGATACCTTCAAACAGGGCAGTACCGATCTTATCAACGTCATTGAGGATAGACCTTTCAACATCGAGACTGATCTGATGGTTGGTTTGGACATCGAGTCCCTTTACACCAATGTCCCCCACAATGAGGGACTACAGGTCATCCAGAATCTACTTGACAACAGCCCAAGACCTACACTCATCTCCACTGAATTCATAATGGACTTACTCTGCATTGCCTTAAATAACAACTACTTCCTATACAAGGATACATTCTACCTACAGGTCAAGGGAGTCTCGATGGGAGAATGCTTCGCTCCCAATTTTGCCATGCTTTATGTCCACAATGTAGAAACCACACAGATTCTCACCCCAGCAAACCCAGCAAATTTGCCTTTGGCGGAGATACATCGACGATATCCTGTTACTTTAGCATGACACCACTGACAACCTGTCCACTTTCATTAATTGGCTTAATAACTGACAGCCCCATCTTAAATACACATTAGAATCCAGATCGAATGATCTCCTTTTCTTGGACGTCACCCTTCATGCAGAGGAGGGCACAATCGGAACTCCATTGTTCTGTAAACCGACAGAACGCAACACGCTCTTACTATATGCCAGTTACCATCCATGTGGCCTCCGTGATGGCCTCCCATATGGTCAGTTCCTTCATATCTAAAGGAATTGTAAATGGAAAAAGGATTATTTCTGTGAAGCTACCATCCTGTCTGAAAAACCCACCAGCCCCGGTTATCCTAAACACATAGTTTCCCGAGCCTGCAAACGTGCATGGTATTGCCATAGGGACCTTCTCCTATCCCCCAGCACTAAATGTGCCAATACACGCATTCCCTTTGTCTCCACCTACTGCCCATTCAGTAACAAAGTCAGTAAAATAATTAAAAAGAACTGGGCTGCACTCCGTACACAAATAATATTCCAGGAACCGCCCCTTATTCTCATATAAGAGGGGCAACAACCTATCTGACCAACTAGTACGGGCAGTTACCTGGCCCGACAGCAACAAAAACACCACGTCCATTACCTCTCTCTGGGGTCTACCACCCATACTTGGACATTACAAGTGCCAAAATTGCGCAGTCTGCGCTCTTACTACCAATACCAAAGAATTCACGGTCAAGAACCACACGTACCAACTAAAACAATTTTCCAATTGCCGTACCACCAATGTCATCTACGCCATCTGTTGCCCCTGCAACCTGCTATACATTGGTCAAACTACCCAAATGATCAAACAGCGCATAATACAACATAAGAGTCGCATCAAATGCAAAATCAAGACAGCTCCCCTAGTAACACACTACATGGAGAAAAAACACTCGGAAACAGATTTGGTTTGGCAAGTCATCGACCAACCTACGTTGCCCGTAAGGGGTTGCAACTTACAACTACTCTTAAACAAGTGTGAATGTCGATGGATCGCACGCTGTGACTCTGTCAATCACGGTTTGAACACTCTGGATGAATGGAACACCACCATTTTACTCACTTTAAAAACTTGTGAATTGCTGTGAATAATTGTACTTATCCTTACCTTGTGAATTTCTGTGAATAACTGTACTTATCCTCATCTGCACGTTGCACTTTGGCTCAGCTCGGCAGTACATTGGTCGGTCCCCGCAAGTTAGAGCGGGCCGCCATTTTGGTTAGCAGGCTAGTTGTTCAGCCCAATAGCATAAATGGGCACGCTGACGCGACCGCGCAGCGCTGCCTTTCCCTGACTCAGAGCTGGGTTATAGCTCAACAGGGGAACCTTTTTAAAAGAAATCATTTTTACTCACTTTAAAAACTTGTGAATTGCTGTGAATAATTGTACTTATCCTGTTATATCCTGATTGTAATAGTATATGTTTCCCAGCCTAGCTGTCTCCCTGCTGCTCAGCCAGAGTGAGAGTTGGTATTGGAATGTTGGTGTGACTGTGATGCATGGAATGCTTGGGTGCCTGTGTGGATGAGTGGTGACAGTTGGAGATGGGCTGAGCAGCAGGCAGGCTGCTCCTGGTGGGGCTAGTATAAGAGCTGAAGAGGCTGGAGTATCGGGATAACCAGACTTATAGACAGATGCTTTATTTGTTTTATTTGAGAAGTTTTATATAGCGCTGACCTGACCCGAGGGTATCGGAGCGCTTTACATCAGTTACAATGCAGAAAATAGCATAATACAGTAATGTGGAAGATCCCATAATAAAGATAATAGTATAGGTCAATGGCAGGGAGTTCGAGTTCGGAGCCTTGGTGACGCCGCGTCGTAGAGGTGTGAGGTGTCTGCTTCGGTGCTCCGACTGCTCCTATCGGTTCACTAGGGAACGGTCGAGGAACAGGATTTTGAGCTGACTTTTGAATTTTGCAAAAGAGGGAATAGTTCTGATGTGAGGGGGAATAGAGCTCCAGATTTTGGGTGCGTTCCTGGCGAAGGACCTGTTTGCGGTTTTTTGTTTTCGTGATTTCAGCGGGATGAGTAGTAGGGTGTTAGAGCTTCTGAGGTTCCTGGTCTGACCGGCTTTTTTGAGTTTGGCAGCCAGATATTCGGGTTTGCCGGTGTGCAGGTCTTTGTGTGTGAGGCAGGCTGTTCTGAAGTTCGCCCGCATTTCGACTGGGAGCCACTTGAGTTCTCTTAGTGCAGGTGAAATGTGATCAAATTTCTTGATTCCGGTGACCATTCTGGCTGCCGCGTTGAGCGTTGTTTTAAGAGGAGCAAGATGTGATTTAGCTATTCCTGAGAGGACTGCATTTCCATAGTCTAATCTTGACAGCACCAATGATTGGGTGGCTACTTTGAGATCTTTGGGCGGGATGAAAGGTTTTATCTTGTTCAGTAACTTCAGGTTAAGGAAAGCGCTCTTAGCTGAATTCTTAATGTGTTTGGTCATGTCCAGTTTCGGGTCTAGCGTGATACCTAGTGATTTAACAGAGTCGGCCAGGGTGAGGTTCCCATTGAGCGCATCAATAGCTTTTAGCCATTCGACCATTTGGGGGTTCTCTTCTTTGTTCGATATGAGGAGTAATTCGGTTTTGTCGGGATTCAGTTTTAAATGGTTACTTGACAGCCAGTGTTGCACTTCCCTCAGTATGTCATTGAGTCTTTGAATGTCTTTGACGGAGGAGGTTTCCAAGTAAATCTGAGTATCGTCAGCTTATAGGTGGAAGGGAATGTTAGCTTTTTTGAGTAGGGTGGTGAGGGGTTCCATGTAAATATTGAAAAGTTGGGGGGAGAGCACTGACCCTTGAGGAACTCCCCTACTGACTGGGTGAAGGTCAGACTCAAAGTTTTTGATTTTAATTCTCTGGGTGCGGTTGTGTAGGAAGGAGAAGAACCATTGAAGGACCACCTCATCAAGGTCGGCCCTTTCTTGGAGAACCTTAATGAGAAGTTTATGATCTACCGTGTCGAATGCATGTATATTCTTACCATTCTACACCATTTTCTACATATTTTCTACATATTCTACACCATTAGATGTATATTCTTACCATCCTGCAACTAAGAAGTTAATAAAGAAACTTACAAAACTCATCTCGGCTACTACTGGTAAGACATAACATATCCTTACCTTGTGAATTTCTGTGAATAACTGTACTTATCCTCATCTGCACGGTGCACTTTGGCTCAGCACGGCAGTACATTGGTGGGTCCCCACAAGTTAGAGCGGGCCGCATTTTGGTAAGTGGGCTAGTTGTTCAGCCCAATAGCATAAATAGGCACGCTGACGTGACCAAGCCGCTGGCGCGCCAAAGGCGCGCCAGTGGCAAGCTCGTCTGCGCCCGTTCGTGCTCGGATCGCGCTCAGCGCTAGCCCCCCTGCCTCTTCTAAGCCAGACATCCTGACCCTCCTAAGGTACTTTAGGGCCAAGCTACTCGCTCTGTATCCTAAAGGTAAGGACACCGCATGTTTGTGGCTAACATTTTACGCAATTTCTAGTGCAACTTCCCCCAATTTCTCAAATTGTAAAAAATCTCTCCCCCAAATCCTATATCAAGCAATTAAGCCCAATAAACAATCTCTTCCCCAAATTCTATATCAAGCAATTAAGCCCAATAAACCAAAGAAATGGGCTAACACAGAGAGGCCCCAAGTAAACCCATTACAATGTTTATTGTTAAATGCCAGATCATTGGTAAAACACAGCACAGAGTGTGCAATACTCATGGAGGATCACAATATAAAACTTGCATTTGTACAGCCGCGGCTGCTGCAGGTAAGAGCGGTGGGGCTTTGGGGTCAGGTGAGGGGGGATTTCGAGAGACGACCATGAGGGAAAATTAATTATTTATTTAATTTACCCTAGTGGTCGTTTCTCAAAATCCCCCCTCACCTGGCCCTACCGCCCCACTGCTCTTACCTGCAGCGGCCGCGGCTGTGTTTGTTACTGAGTCCTGTACAGATGATGCCTCAGGACCAGAACTTGTTAAAGCCGCTCCACCTGGTTTTCTCTGTCACACACAGGATAGGCCTCTCAAGAGAGGGGGGGGGGGTTGGCAGTAATATACCATAATTCATTACACTCTGCCTTTCAGACAGCATCCAATTCGATTGCGAAGCACTGTCCTTTAGTTTTTACCTCCCCCACCATCACTCCTTTAAGGGCATTCTACAGTACAGACCACCAGGTCCGAGGAACACATTTCTAACTTCAGTTGGAACCCTGTTAGAGGGTGGGCTCTGCTCCGACGCTTTCGTTATACTTGGGGATTTTAATTTTCACCTGAAAGCATTTACTGACCCCGATACAACCGCTCTTGTCAATGTGATGAGTAGCGTTGATTTAAGGCAACATGTAGAAGGTTCCACTCATGTTGCAGGGCACACCCTGGATGTGATTTTTTCCAACCATTCACAGTTAATCTGCACTGGGTTGCTGCCACTTGCTTGGAAAGATCACGTTGCAATTCAGTTTGAGTTGGCTCTTCCTGACCAACACCATAGTACGGGGCCTCTAAGAGTCAGATCGAACTAAGAGCATGGAATAAAATTAAGGGCACAGAATTAGAAGACTTTCTTACGGCAACTGCTTGTTCGCTGCCTACAGAGGTGGAGGAGGCTATCATCTGCTATACAGAGTGGATAGAGACAGCTTGTAAAAATATTAGCCCCGGTGAAAACTCGGTTTCCTAAACGTTCTCAACCAACAGCTCCCTGGTACTCTGATGAACTAAGGAAACAAAAACTTGCCTGTAAGCATCTAGAATGCAACTGGAGAAGAAAATACAATGACGCAGAAAAAGAATTCTACAAACAAATTCTTACACTCTATAAAAGGCTCTTATTTAATACTAAAAGAGCATTCTTTGCGAACCAAATCAAACTGGGTAAATCTTCAACTAAAGAACTCTTCAGGACCGTAGCCAGATTGGCCGTCGCCGGCCCACCAAAAATTCAGAGCAGTCAAGAGCTGTGTGAGGAAATCGCTACTTTCTTTTTACAGAAGGTGGAGGTTATTTTCTCGTCTTTTAGATTCTCCCCGTTGGGAGGGAAGGATGCTCCAACTATGGGGGTCAAAATAGCAACAGCAATTGACCTACCGCCTATTCTGGACAAGTTCTCCCCACTGGCCACGAAAGATACTATAAACCTCCTCGCCTCTATTAGATCAGGCTCTTCTTTCGACCCCTGTCCAGTCTCTGTGATTAAACTATCCCACAAACCTATTGACATTTCACTTACTTCCTTATTTAATGCCATGTTCATTTCAGGGCATTATCCGAGAACATGGAAGATAGCATCAATCCTTACATTGTTAAAAAAACTAAATCAGGACCCTAAAGATCCTAATAACTTCCGGCCAATCTCTCGCCTTCCACTCCTGGCGAAATTGATAGAGAAGACCATGAATACACAGCTCAGTGCCTTCCCCCAGGCAAATAATATTTTAGATCCCACCAAGTATGGGTTCAGCGAAGGACACAGCACAGAGTCTGCCATTATAAAATCCACTGAAGAAAAAAGGGAAGCCCTGGATCAGGGAGGAAATGCGGCACTAATTATGCTGGACCTTTCTGTGGCCTTCGACACAGTCCACCATGATCTCCTAATGGACTATTTGTCTGCCTGCGGGGTTCAAGGTAAAGCCTGGAAGCTACTGAAATCCTTCCTGACTGAAGGAACTCAAATTGTGGCCTTGGACAATTTTCGATCAAAACCTTTTTCCTTACCTTGTGGGGTGCCGCAGGGGTCTCCCCTCAGTCCCACCCTTTTTAACGGTTCGTGTCTCCCCTAGCGGACCTGATTAGATCCTTCGGGTTTCAGCTCACTTCATTTGCGGATGATACGCAAATTGTGGTGTCTCTGCTGTCGGGCAGGTGTCAGAGAAGGGTAAGAGGTTCCATGACTGTATGAACTCAGTCAAGATGTGGATGACCCAGAACTGCCAGAAGTTAAATTCGGGCATGACTAATACTGAGACAAAGTCAAAAGTTCAATCCACTGTGATGGAACACGGGCCAGATACAGGGACCCAGTGAAGCCTGTTGAGCAAAAGTACCTTGATCCTGGCAGTGTCGACATCGAAGATGCCAAAACCTACTAGGAAAGCAAAATATCTGGGAGTTATAGTTGACGATAAACTCACTTTTGGGGACCAGATAAATGAGGTTGCATCTGCAAGCTTTCACCTCCTTAGAATGATCAAGAAAATAATGGCATTCTTGCCGGATGACAGTCAACGCATAGTCATAACATCCCTCATTCTATCAAGGGTGGATTATTGCAACAGCGACATTTGAACAAACTTCAACTTCTGCAAAATGCAGCAGCTAGACTGCTTACCAGCACACCAAAATTCGTATGTGTCACCAAGGAAATCAAAGGGCTGCACTCGCTTCCAGTTAGACAACAGGTGCATTTTAAATCTGTGTACAACATTTTTAAAGCCCTCCAAGGAATAGGGCCAGAATATCTGAAACGTTGATTTCAATGGTATGTCCCTAAAAGAGCCCTCCACTCTTTAGGAGCTAAGAGAGTGTTAGTACCCTCTTTCAAAAATGTCAACTGGTGAGGGAGAAGCTTCGTCACCTGTGCCGCAAGGGTCTGGAACGATCTCCCTCTCCATATTAGAAATGCCACTGATCTAATGGCGTTTAGGAAAGGATTGAAAACATGGCTTTTCAGTATATAGGTTTCCCATGCCAACCTCTCTTCAGAGGACAGTAGCTAGCACCAGGACACCCTCGGGTAACCGCTGCGTTTTAGAAATGCAAATAACATAACATAACATAACATAACATTGACGTCCACTAAAGTTAGTCTCACCTTATGCCTCCTGATACTCCGCTTACTGAAACTCAGATGTTACCTAGTGGTATATGACTCTTGTACACACTGTATATGACCATTATACATACTGTATATGACTCCTGTATATATGTTGTTCCCTCACCTATGTACATATGATTGTTTTCCTTCCTTAGCACAACAGAAGTCACCCCAAGAATTGTACTACATACTGGACTCTATAATTTTACCTATACATGTCTATAACTTGCCCTTATTTGGCACTAGCACAAGCAGTGGCCAATGTTATACCGATGACTGTATATTTTCATGAATAACCTGGCTCCTACCATAATTGAAAGTTTGTTGTTTTTCGATTTATGACACAAATGTTATATCCACTTGACTTACTTTAAATTCTTTTTACTTATGTTTTTATCCTGCCAGTAACATTAGTTCTGGTTGCTCCGCATTTTAAACACCCCGTCTACATTGACAAACTGTCTTCCATGCTCTTTCTCTCTCCTTCCCCTGGGGGTACCATTCAGTGCTTTCTCTTGTTCAGCCCGGCCGGTCTAGTCTTTTCCTGACCCCATGCTTGACCCTACACCCACCTCACTGGGCGACTACGTCTTCTGGACGCTCTTTTTCACTTACAAACCACGACCATCCCCACGGCGCACGGCTCGATACACTCGCCCTTCGGCACCAGACGCATGCTTGACACCTGACCCTGGATTCATTCGCATTGACCCACCGCATTGAGTGCAATTGTGCAGATACCATTCGGCTCTACCACTGAACAGGTAACCTTCTCATTATCTCCAACCCCCCGCCAGAATCTCCATATTGGTATACCAATGCAGGCACTCAACGGCTTACCGTATTGCCTCCACTTTCCCTCCCCATCTGGGCCCCGGATCCCGCTCATCCGTCACACAATAGGGACTCATCCAATGACAGATCCATAGCCTTGATTTACTTCATTAAGCTACCTCTGGCCTTACCTCAACATGATTGCTTCGTGTGCCTTACGGACTATACATAATTTACATGGTAAGCTTTCACGTCCATCCATGGCACTTTTTCCCATGCTTATTATTACCTGTATCCTCCCATGCCTTCCTTATTTCCATATTCTCATTCCTGATTTCTTCCTTCCCCCTTAGACCGACCTAGGAATCTCTCCCCTTGAATTGATTGGCTCAGCATCATACGGGCACCTCGCAACCACCACAAGTAGATCTCATTTTTCTTCTGTTTCCCCCTTTGCCACTTACAGGTACCTCCCGGTTCTTATCTTTCCCCTTTCCCCCCCCTATACAGCACTCTTGTAATCTCAGTAACCCGATCCTGATGATAACCTGAAATCATACAGGTTGACCTTCCAGCGCAATTGTTGGCGCTACTGTTGTTTCCTTAAACAGCTGAATCTTTTTGTAAATTATTTGCTGACTGTTTTCATGACCATCAACCAATCTGTTTTTTGCGCCTCGTCCCGCTGTTACTTCACTTTTTGTCACGTGTCACTTGCGCCGTTCACTTGCCTCACGAGCACGTATGTGCACATTTACAATTGGGTTACTTCTGCTTATAATGTAATGTAGTGCTGATATAACTATTTTCATTCTAAATAGACCTAATTTTATTGTCTAAACTTTTGTGGTCTCCCTCATTACCCTCTCTCTAACATTGAATTGTTTTTTAATGTACTTGTCTTACTTAATGATTTCCGGTTGAGACATTGTTACTTTGTTAAACTTTTAGAAAGTTGTCATTTTCTTACCTTAGCCATTTGATACCTGCTGTCTGTGTCCGATCACATGTCTGGGGTGGGTGACAGCTGGGCTTTGTGTATTCCACCCAGACAGCCACACACAATTGGAGCTTAGGTGTGACTTGATGGGCCATCCTAGCAAGATAGGAGGGAGGAGCTGGATCCAGCCTTACTTACTACTGAATAGGCTGTGTCCTGTCCCCTCACAAAGGGCTGCATACCCCCCTGTAGAGAGTCTGAAGCCAGGGCAGGAAGGGAGGACCTCTGTGTACTTCAAAGGCCTGTCTCTGAAGTCTCCCTCACTTCAAAGGCACAACTGGGTATAAGTCAGACACCACCACTTCAGTACACTTCTGGACCTGTGAAGTCCCGGCCAGGAAGAAGGACTGCTGTGCTGCTGAAGGACTGCCACTCTGCTGGACTGCTGCTTTGCTGGACTCCTGCCTTGCTGTGCTCCCCTGCTTCCTGCTGTTCGCTTGTCTGGGCGAGAAGAACTGGACCTCCATCCCTTGAACCCAGAGTAACTCCAAGGGCTAGCTGACTGGCATCCTGTTTTGAAGCGTCAGTGACATAAAAGACTTCCAACCACCCTGCTTCTGCACCTGGACTCTGCCATCTGTGCGTCTGCCCTGCCAAGTTGTGCCACCCCATTCCTGGACCCTTGGAAGTGGGCATAAGGTGCGTGCCCCAGCAAAACTCACGCAGCATCTTTCGAACCGGTGTATCATTACTGTTTCATGGATCAGAACCGGTGCATTGCCCCTGTTGTGTGGATCAGAACCGGCATATCTCTCCTGTTGTGTGGCTCAGAACTGCGCATCGCTCCTGTTGAGTAGGCCAAAACTGGCGCATCGCCTTTGCTGCGTGGATCAGCCGGACTCATCATCTTCGGAACTATCACTGTGCGACGCTCTTTCCAGCTCAAGGTCTCTTGCATCTCCATCGACAGCATCCTTGATGATGATGATGAATCTTCGCATTGTAGCTCTTCGCTCATCGGAACTGATGTAGCTCCGCTGCTGCGATGATCAGGACTGGCACATCGCTACCAGTGCGTGGATATACACCAATGCATCACTTCGGCTGCACCCTGCATCTTCGATGTCGACACAGCCAGGATCAAGGTACTTTTGCTCAACAGGCTTCACTGGGTCCCTGTATCCGGCCCGTGTTCCATCACGGTGGACTGAACTTTTGACTTTGTCTCAGTGCGGCGCGACCAGATATCCCAAGTAAGCCCTTATTGCTTCTAAGAGATATTTTACAGTTTCTTCTTTCAAAAATTCATAACTCAAGTTCTACTTATTTGATTTTTGTTGTTTTGGTCCTGTTCTATTTATTAAATTAAGTTCTATTGTTCTAACCTGGTGTGGAATCCATTTTGTGTGGTGTTTTCACTGTTTGAAGTGTTGCACAAATACTTTACACATTGCCTCTAAAGATAAGCCCGACTGCTATGTGACAAGCTACCAGAGAGTTAGCCCAGGTTAATTTTGGGTTTCCCTGCTAATTACACTGACTAGGACTGTGGTTGTTGCTTGACTAGGGCTCATACCCAGTCAACCTACAACCCAATTTCTAACACACATTACTGAAATCACTAGATAGACGTGAACACATGAACATTGGCACCCAGGAATAGCAGAGCAATCATATGAGCATTCCCTAAGTTATTATGGTATGTGATTGAAACTTGGGCATTGGGTAGCCAAGAGGAGATCAGAAAATCAAGAACTATCTTGGTTCAAGAAAGTTTCATTCAAGGAATGACTATGCAGCACAACAGAGCCAATTCTTGAAAAAAATATAGTACATGGTTTAACGTCAGGATCTATTTTCAAACATAGTGCATAGACTATGGACAAAATTCAGGACAAACTACCTTCTATGTCTGTGCACAATGGCTCATATCATTGTACGATCTGGGCGAGAGCTTCAGATTTCTGATCAGTTACATTGGGATTTCTTGTCAAACCATAGTATATGAGAAGCAGGACATGAGGAGGGTTTAAGGGGCAGTGGAAGGAGAGAGGAGGGCGGATTGTTAGTGCCACTTAAAGCACAACATTTTTCAAACTAATCAACATTTTTTAAGGCCTTCAAACCAGAGACGAAAGTGTATGTGCATGTGTGTGTGCGTTTGTGTGTGTGTGTGCTTTTTTTCAGTGTGGGAATGTAAAAATACCAGGTGAAATCCGATAGACACTTCATAATACCTGACTGAAAGCCCTTGTACCCAACTACTCACTACAGAATACATTTTTAGGGGCGTGAAACACCCTAAACACCTCCCCTGAACCTACGCCCCTGGTCAGAAAAGGCATGAAAATTACACGACACCAAACAAGAACATACAATTGAATGTTCACATTTCAATATTTTTATATGTACCATTAATGAAAACTTCAATCAAGACTGTGGGTACCAGAATCGATCACTCACAAAAACAGGATGCAAATAACATTTGGCATTTTAATTTTATTTATTATCAAAATCTTTTCATTGAGATATCATGAATATCATACATTTTAAAATATTGCCTGGAATAACATCTTAGGCTTTCCAAAGTAGAAGTCATCTCACATGAACGCGTGTTGCTAATACAGTTGTTTGCACCATATTTGCATTGGTAGAGATAAGCCTGTGTTTTTTCAAATTAGCAGAACGTTTTGAAGAGGTGGTGTCTGTACATTCATGTCTGTATTTTTCTGATTACTGCAGTCATGTTTAAACATAAAGTAATCCCAAAACAAAGACACGGGTTGAAATGATAAGATGTTTACATGAAAATGTGTAATGACTGCAGAAGAAAACAATGAGAATAAAACAGGTGAAGCACATGCCTCCTAGCGAAAATACAAGATGAATATGTAGTTTTGTTGTGAAGTGAGTTGCTTCCTAGACGCTCATTTAGAGGTTAGTGAAAAGGGAAAAAAGGGCAACAAATTTTTATTGGCCCATTTTCAAATTTGAGGGACGATTCCGTACTCTAGACCGGTTTTTCATCCATAAACTATCAGCAGCTTTGAGATTGTGTTGAAACAGAGCATAAAAAGGGTGCATTGGCATGACAAAAATCATTTGCTCATTGCTAGTGCAAAACACTGAGGGGCATATTTATTAAGAAGTCACACAGCACAACGCAACAAGCCACCTTGCTGTGCTGCGTGACAGGGAAAGCGCAAGAATGCGCTGTATTTCAAATTATATGGTGCATTCCTGCCTTTTCCCAGCACTGCCACACAATGTGCTGCCTAGCGCCAAACGCAGGCACCCTTGCACCAAACCATGCACCATGGTGCAAGGGCACCTACATTGTAAGCAGGATTGTTTTTGTGCAAGAAGGGGCACCTTCCTCCACAAAAACAATTCCCAAGGTAGTTTCCTCTTTATATGTGTGCTGCAGAATGCAGTACAAATAGAATGAGGAAAAAATGAGGAGAAATGAACATTTTGGGATACCAGTGATGGTAAATCCTGGAGATGCGTCAAAATGCACGGTGTTGCATGGGAACATCCATGCACCACCCATGGAACACCTCCCTGTGGCAGAGTAACGCAACACAGCGATTTGCACTGCGTTGCATTACTCCATTATTGCATGGCTTGATAAATCGCACTCAAGGGCTGCGTTGCACATTCACCTGGTTGCGTGGTGCAAAAGCGATGCAACTTTTTAATCAATATGAATATGGCCCTAAAACTCTATTGTAACAGGACTAGTAGATATGGCAAAATGACCAGCACCGGCAGTCATTTCTGCATTGTTTCGAAGGTGGCCTGGGCAAAGTGGGAATAACCAGCAGAAACACTGTTACCTCTGTTCCTTTTCGCCTTTCTACACTAATAACTGTAGTTAGCACAGAAGCTACAATATGATATTACCATCAGAGCTCAAAGTAAATGTCTGCAAATGTTGCAAACTGGTATACGAAAAAATGTCCTAAAAGAATGTTACCAGACATTTTATCTGCTCTTCTTGTTTTGAGCAGATTCCGGCATTCCGGCATGTTGTGTTTATACCATTTGATTACTATGTTGCAGTATAGCTTTGTAGGTGAATTTTTTATTCTATATCTTTCAGCGTTCTTCTTCTCTAGGATTATTTTTGGATTTGTTGTATTTTGGCTGTGTGTGCCTAGAAGCTGATGTACTTTGACACTGCATACTCTACAATTATATATAAAAGAAAGAAAACAGAGAAATGAGCGAGTAAATTGGCTAGTAAATCCCAGCACAGGCACAGATAAATGAATCCTGTGGCAAAACGGTTTTATCCCTCAATTTAGCACAAAATGCTAAGTGGTGCAACATTAGGAAATTGAGTGATTGTTTAGTAACTGTGAAATGTGTAGGGCTGAGGGCCATGGAAAAGAACTACTCAGCACTGCGAGCGTTCCACTCTTGCATTCGAAGTGCACTTTACACTGCTCTGGAGTGTACGTGTTTGTTTGTAAAGTGTACAGTCACTCCTAAGGGCACCCTGGTGTTCAGTAGCAGATGGATATTTTTACCCTACTCAATTTTATTCGTATCGACCTCAGAAGGAAGAAAAGCTGAGTGGATACTCTAGAATTTGCACCGGCAGCCATGGGGTCAAACATGCATGTCTGAAGTGGATGCAACAGACCTGACTGCACGTGTGCATGCGTAGATATAATGCCATGAACAATCAATGCTGTCCTCCACCATTGAGAAGGTAGGCCATAATGCAAGTTAGTTTTCTTTCTGATCATAGAAGAAGAGTAAAATATTTGGGGGATGTAAGAGCCTCAGGAGTCACACAAACTGAAAGATCTGGAATAATATTTCAAGAAACATTGAATGAATTAGCCTGCATTATTCAAAGAGCCGAAATAAAGGAGGAAGTATTTGCCAGACTTAAAAGACATTGCAAACTTAAAATTATGATGAACCGTGAACTACCTCACTGTAATTTACATTTCATCTGAGTCCTATTTCTACCTTCACAGTTTCTATTGAGGACCCTTTAAGAAGCTCCAGAAATGTGATTTTCTTCTTTCCGACATATATCTAGGGAAACAACCTCATCTAGAGGCATTGACTGGAAGGGTGTAATCAAGGCCCTGAATTCCTATTAAATGCCAATTGACAACACGGTGAGGTCTGGATTAAATATCAACATATTCCCTCCATGGTGGTTTTATAATAACACAATATTTATTTTAATGTATTTATTTAAAACGTTTTGTATAGCGCAAACATGACCCTATCGGGTATCAGAGCGCTTTACAGAAGAGGTGCGACACAAAAGGGGGGAGACAATTATGGCAAAGCAACAGCAATATACAGCAGTAGCAACAGGTACGTAAAGACAAAATAATGGAGGGTATCAGAGCCATAACATTACAAAATAACATAGGTAGTCAGAGGTGCAAAACAAGGAAGGCCGAGACTAAGCTTTTAGCTCAGAGAAGTACTCATAAGTAAAGCTTTCACTTCCCTTTTGAAGGACTCTGTTGATGGAATCAGTCTAATTTCCGTAAGTAGGGAGTTCCAGATTCTCGGGGCAATACCAGAGAAGGCTCGATTGTAAGTTTTCATTTTTTTAAATTTCTTTGGTTTAAGCAACAGGTACTGGAGCTCCTGGAGGAGTGGGTACCCCCCGAAAGAACTAGCTTATTTGCAAGGTACAGAGGAGTGTTGAAGTGAAGAGCTTTGTGGGTCATGCAGGCAAGTTTTAGTTGTATCCTTGCCTCGAATGTTAGCCAATTTAGAGATTTCAAATCCCGGGAAATGTGGTTGGTTTTCTTGGAGCCTGTGATGATCCTAGCAGCAGCATACAGTGACACCCTGAGAGGGACCAGCCTGTACCTCGGTAGATCACAGAGGGTTGCACTGCCATATTCCAGTCGTGGGATGATTAATGCTTGCACAGCAGATTTGAAGTCATCGGGGGGAAGGAAGGGTTTTAGTTTCCTTAGGATGCTCAATTGAAAGTTCGCTCCTTTGGTAGATGTGCTGATGTGGAACACACGTGATCTTGCATGTTCAAGTTCTTATCCAGCACTATTCCCAGGGATCTCGTAGAGTCTATGACGTGTGGTGCGCAGTTGAGAGCGGAGAGATTTTTCATATATTTCTCCACAATGAGAGCTTGTTTGGGCAGTGAGATAAGGAGGAATTCCGTTTTGAGGGCATTCAGTTTGAGATGGTTGAAGGTTAACCAGTTTTTGGTTTTGTGCAGGGTTCAGTTGAGTGTCTTGATATCGTCAGGAGAAGAGATTCTCATGTACAACTGGGTGTCATCCGCATACATGTGATAATGTATGTTAGATGTTTTGAGCATTTCAGTAAGAGGTTCAATGAATAGGTTGAAAAGAGTGGGAAAGAGAGAGGACCCTTGGGGGACCCCCAAAGTACAAGGACTGGAATTGGAGAGGATTTGATTGGTTTTAACTCTCTGAGTTCTGAGTTGGAGAAAAGAGGCAAACCATTTTAGTACTGAGCCTGAGAACCCCATCCTACGTTCCAAAAGGTTCAGGAGGTTGTCATGTTTGACAGTGTCAAAAGCTGATGAGAGGTCGAGTAAGATTAAAAGGCAGGAGTCGTTCCGGTCAAGCATTGTAAGAGCGTCGTCGACTATATGCGTGATGGCTGTTTCGGTTCTGTTGCGCTGACGAAAGCCCGATTGGAATTGATCCAGCAGTTGGCATTCCTCAATGTGGTTATACAATTGTACCTGAACAGATTTCTCAAGGAGCTTTGCCAGAGTAGGGATGTTTGTGATTGGTCGGAAGTTATTCAGATCCTCTAGGTCGGCTATAGGTTTTTTGAGAATAGGCAGCTCCAGACCGGACTTTAAGCAGTCAGGGATCTCACCTTGAAGAAGGGAGGCATTAATTATCTTGGTCCAGAGTTGGACTAGTGTCCTTATCATTTCTTTGAAGAAATTAGAGGGAAGGGGATCGTTGAAGTGATTTGAGGGTTTCAGGGTAGAAAGAATGTTGAGAATGGATGTGTCGTTGAAGGCAGAGAATTGACTCCAAAAGGCATTGTTTTTAGGGGAGTGACTTGCAACAAGATGGGGCTGCGAGGGTAGGGGGGAGACTGATAAGAGTGATAAATCGAACAGGGCAGACCTTAGATCAGATTCAATCTTGTTAGATTTTTCAAGGAAGAAGGTGGCAAAGTCCTTGCAATTTGGTTGTGGAATGGAGATGAGTGGCGATTGGATGGTAGTGTTGTTGGATTGACGTTTAATCAGATCAAACAGCATTTTGAGGCGATTTTTGGCTTTGTCCAGTTGGCTTCTGAAGAAGGATGCTTTCGCTGTTCTGATGTGTTTGTTGTACATACTCCTTTTCAATCTCAGAAGCTTAAGGAGTTCGGTCGATGAGAGGATCTCCATGCGCATTCTGCTAATCTCAGGTTGCATCTGTCTGTGTTTAAGCTGTCATTGAACCATGGTTTGGATTCTATGTTGGACTTTCTTTTCAGTTGCAGGGGGGAAATTGCATCCAGGACTTTCAACATGGAGTTGTTGTAGTGCTCAGCGATCTTTTCCAGTGTCTCTTTTTCTTGGGTTGGCATCTTTTGGTGTTCCAACGTTCTAAGATAAGGAAGGTGATATAGTGGTGGTCCGACCAGTCACAAGGGGTAATCAATTCCAACTGAATGGACTTGGGGTTAGAGATGATTAGGTCAAGGGTCGAGCCAAAGTTGTGCGTTCAGCTGTCACAAAATTGAGTCAAGTAGAGGTCAGCAAGGAAGTTTTTAAGACTATTCACAGCCTGATCATTTGAGTCATTCCAATGAAGATTGAAGTCTCCCAGGAAGATCTAGGGATAGTGGAGACCCAAATTGGATGCAATGGTTTCCATAGTTTGTTCGATCAGAGGGAGGTTGTCTCCCGGGGGATGGTAAAAGATGTTCATGTTGCATAAGAGTCTGTAATTACTGATGATGTCAATGGACAGATATTCACAAGATGAGAGAATTGCAGAGGGAGACTGCTTTGCTGAGAGACTGTTATGATATATACAGGCAATGCCTCCACCAGTTCTCTTAGCTCTATCAAGTCTGATTATGTTGTGGCTCGGAGGGACTAGGATGTCAAGGACAGATCCAGAGGGGTCATTAAGCCAGGTTTCAGTGAGGATTAGGAGGTCGCGTTCCTGATTTAGGATAAGGTCAGTGATGTCAGTTGCATGTTTCATCGCAGATCTACAGTTGAGCCGCATGGATTTCAGGTGTGTTTTGGAGTCTGTGGGAGTAGGCTGTGTAATGTGAACTTGCATAATGTTAGCAGTGTTTAAGTCATTAGAGTTATGTCTGGGAGCTCTATGCAGGTTTAGTGGAATAGTTTGAATAGGCCCCGATATGACTTGCTTGTGTCTAGTAGCTCTAGGAGGATTTAGTGGCATAGGTAGAATGGGGCCATGTGTGTCTGAGTTGTCCGATTGAGTAGAGTTGTAAGCTAGTAGGAGGTAGAGAATGTCCGGGTCAGATATGTGGTTCTTGAATCTAATGGGTCTGGAGGGGTCGTTAGGGTAAGGAGTGGTGCTCCAGTTCCAGCCGGGAGAAGTCTGCCTAGTGACCCTCGTCAACTCAAAGGGCCGATTTGGTATTTTAGGGTATTGGTTGGTCACTTGCAGGATCAACTGCGAAGCCTTGTTGGATGATAAGTCAAGGGCCAGCTCAGAGGTGATGTTTAAGAGGTTTTGTGTGTCATATTTGAGTTTTTGAAGCTCCCAACTGATATCCTTAAGTCTAGAGACATGACAGGGTTGAGGAACATGGGTCTTGGAACGGGAAGGTGAGGAGTCGTTCACGCTGGTGGAGGTAAGCTTGGCACACGAATGGGGACGATATGGAGAGGGGCCGTCCCCGGAGGAAGATTTCAGGCAGTGATTTCCAGATGGGAGCAGCGGGGGAGGATGATTTGGAGTGGTGAAGGAGCTTGGGCGGCAGGGGAGTTAGGTTCAGTGAATGGGGGTGGGAATGTCTGGATTGATAAATTGGAATATTGCATTGGGTTTGCTTACTAAGAGACATCGTAGTAAATCAAGACTGAAAAAAACAAACGCCATTACTCTTTTTTTATGGAAGGTCTTTTTATTTGAACCTGTGTTTCTTCTCTTGCCTGTTTCTAACTGTGTCAACAATTATATTTCATGAAAGGATATTGCTACAAACAATAAAAGTTATGATGGTTAGTGGAAAAGGGGAATCTCTGCGGTTTACCCTTTAATTTGATCATTCAGCCTTAAATCTTCATCAATGACAGTAATTCAAATAGTAATGAGATTAGTTTGACAAAAGAATCTTAGCACTTTTCACACCTCTTTGAGCCAGTAGAAATCAATAAATTTCTCTCCAAGGTTGTAGTACAGTACTTCACAGATATGTTGAGGAGGCGTCTTAAAGATTAACAAAGTGAAATATAGTAAATCGAAAATCTTTTCCTCAATTCACTTCACAGATATGTTGGAAGAACCATCTTAATGACTAACAAGTGAAATTTAGTAGATTGGAAATGATTTTCCTCAATTCTATGCAGTCACTGATAAAATATATCACATTTATGTGTTGTAAATATAGATGCAATAACAATATGATTTTTACTTTGGAAAGCCCATAAAATACGTGTACATTTCATAAATCCTGAGAGCAATATGTTACATGAATATATAGGGCTATTTATTATCTATTTAAACATTTTGGTATTTTTGGCAAATGTTTGAAACATAGAATATTTTTTTATAAAATTATTTGTTTGAGAATATTAGTTAACAAAACATATACCGGAATATACAATTTTAGTCAGTTGTATTGCACAGAATCAATTATTCAACTAAATGAAATTCATTTGCATTATATTCAGAAGGATTATGCAGGTAATCATTGGAGAGTAGCATTCATGATTTGCTGTTGATGAGTGTGAGCTGGGTGTAGTATTGATTACGAGTGTTCTGTGCAAGCCAGCTGATTACCAAAACAGACGAGCGAACATAGGCTATGGTTCCAACTAGGTTGGTAAATATCAATAAATGCGCAGACCTCAAATTTACCAATGGAAAACTCAGAATAGAGACATTTACTGCACCCAATTAACAAAACACCTGACAGCATCATACATACAAGGTGCAGTAATTGCCTTCAGTCCCACTCAAAATCAGGGCCTTACAGTATTGCGGTTGTGGTACAAAATATGCAATAATTTGGTTATCATAACAACACTAAATTACTTCACACAACTTAAGAGTGAAGTGAAAGAAGTGAAACAAAATGTGTCAAACCTAGCAGGTGAGGTATTTGCATCTGCTGTACTCATCTATTACAGCATCTTTTTTGCGGAACTCTATATTTAGGGATCATACTACACATCCTGAATACAGTGATGTTATTACTGCATAGAGCTATGACCTCTGAATTTAGCACCCCACTAAGAGCAAGAGCCACAGCAGTCTCTTTATTACAGCCCATGGTCCAAGTATAATGGCACGTTTTAATGAATTCATCGATGAGCTTTTCGTCTCAATTCCGGCAAATCATCTTATATCCTTTCTGCGATTACATCTTCTCTTCCTACTTTCATGAACAGACTTATTTCTCCATCATTGTATCACAAATTTCTGGTCTAGAAATATAATTCTTGAAGTCAAGTTATATATCAGTGGCTAAAAGCACTCTACTAATACTTGGATAACTATGGGATTTGCAATACATTTTTGTTCCAGGTGACTGAATCTGCACGTCTTTCAAATTCCCAGAAACTCTTTTCTTCTATGAGGTATCAGTTTCCACAAACACTTCTTTTCATCCCTCTCCTTCAAGAAAACAAGAAGCATAAGAATTCCTTGCGGAAAGTCTTTGGTGTGTCAGGCCTTCCATTTGTCCAATGAAAAAAACAACTGAGGCCAACTCTAAGATTATCTTTTCTGCTAGCTGAGGAATGTTTTAAACTCTGGCACCAAATTGGGAGTCAACCTTGTAGCTGGTATTGCCACATTATAATTATTTTAGTTAGAGTGAAGCTCTTGGCTTCCGGTGAAAGTCTTTTCTTCACTGCTTACCAGACACGACACCTTTTGGAAGGGTTCATGTATGCATTGCTTGGACATGAGAAGGCATTTGCAAACTCTGGAAAATTCTGCAATGATCCCAGAACCCTATAGAGAAAAATCAGATTACATTGTAATATCAGAGGATTAATTCTATTGCAAAAAAACATTTAATAAATGGAACAATATGACCAACACAAAAAACCTATTGACTAAGTAACAATATTAAAAAATATTTGTATTTCTGGATATGTAATGTATACAGTGGGGAAAAAACCTGCTTTGTGTTTTTAGTGCTTTTGCCTCAAAAACCTAAAAAAAATCATATATTCAGTCGGTTCTCAGATCCTTCTACCCAATTATAATCATTTTGGGATGCTATTACATTTTTATATTTTGGTTTGGAGATTTTACCTATGTTGTGTTCTTGACTTTATAAGTGTTTGGTTCTGCTTAAAAGTAATGTAAAGTTTTCTGTTGATCTGCCTGCTGTTTCTTCCATTTCCAGTAGGAGTTAAGCAGCGATTCTATTATAATTCTGTTGTGACCTAACCTGATCATGCTTCCCAAGTTGGTAAGGTACTACCTCTCACATTGATAGCCCAATTTCTCACACAAAGCAACTCATTTGTGAAGAGAGACAATATTTATGATAACAAAAATTTACTCAATTTGTACATGTTGGCAAATCTACTGAGGGACAAACACTGAATACAATGCACCCACACTAATGGAGTACAAAGGCTACACTCAAAGCAAAATCTGAAAATAGTGAACCATGTACCACAGGTACGAACTTACACAAACAATTTGATTACATTGCAAAACACTGGATTAACGTTAAGGGATCAATTACAATGCTGCTCGGAAAGGCTTGGATTTGGAAGCCCTGTTTCCAACCGATTCGGAAAGTCTGAGTCGTTCGGAGCCAAAACGTGTGTGTCTACGGGCCGCATTTCTGAACAACTCAGAAGCTTTCTGACCGAGCGATTACGATGTCAGATTCAGAGAACCCTTCCAAATCGGTTGTTCTGACTCTGATCGGCTGTCGGAAGCTGACTTTAGGGGCCCGTAGCAGGCCCCCTTCACCTAGGGCCTTCCGAATCTGGCCTGTGGGAGTACGCAAGGGACCCCCCTTTCCAACCATGCACAGTGTGGCAGGCACCAAGGAGTGCCCGCCACAGGGTGCACGATTTTCCCATGACACCCCTTCCTTCAATGGGAGCCTGTGTATTCGGCCGAAACACAGGCTCCCATTGAATTCAATTGGAATCCGACCGAATCGTATCCGGAAGCATCCGGATGCATCTTAATCGGTCGGTCGGACTCCCCGGATCCGAGTCGGTCGGAAAGCATTCCGAGACCAATTTGGTCGGAATGCTTTCTGAACGGCATCGTAATCGACCCCTAAGTCTTTGGAACTGATGGGATTTACAGACTGCTGACCTTGCAATCATGCTTTATTGCTATAAATGCCTTACCCAGCATCATCTCTGTAAAATTGTCTGGATGAATCTGATAAAACAGAAAACATGCAGGCCCTGAACTAATCTTTTGGCAAAAAGAAAAAGATTATAAATGCGTAACGTAAATTGGTGGTTTTCACCTCTGTCAAGCCAGCCATATGCCGCCACTTTTAGAGGTGGGCAATCACGAGATTTCCAATAGTAAAGCCTCAGGTAATTCTACTGTCAGAAACATCTATCATGCAATCCATCTACCACAAGACCTCTGGCAACATGTATTTTGCCTACCAGGGTCCGTCAAACCAGGCATGGCAGACCTGAACACTACAAATCATTAATGGCCCCTAGGGACAGGGAGAAAACTCCCTATAAGAGTCATTATTTTTGTTTTCCAAAACATATTCCCTGCTTTGGGGGTTTGTTTACAAATACAAAATAAAAGTGTGACAGGTTATTATGGCTGGCATTACATTTTAGCCAAAAGCAATCCTCCTGCCTTGGTGAGACTACCTTCAGTAAAATGATTCTCACTAAGCTGTTGGGATCACTAGGTTCAGCAGTCTGAACCTCTTCTACAAAGTTGGAATGGACGGACACCTGCCAAACAGTAAATAATCCCCAGAGTGCTTAATATCCCTGGTACTCTAAATGGCAATTGCTAAATTGTTCACCACTGTTGTCAGTGTGCATTAGTGTGATTCTCACAGCCCATCTGCAGTAATCTCACTCTCCTTGCCAATGTTCCCTGGGCATAACTCCTTTATGGTTTTCAGTAATATAATTGAGTATCAGCACTTGTTTTCAGTGGTAATTTTGTAAATTACAGTGGCTATTTTCCAAAGTCTATCAGTGTTTGTACATTTTTCTGCCACAAAAATGTGTTGAAGACTCCATTTATTCAGTATTTCCTATACACCTTCACAGATAACATTTTTATCATAGAAGGACTGTCTGCAACATGGCGTGATGTACAAAGGAGTTTTCACTTACTTGTCTCTCAGTCATCTTGGGGAAATCACAATGTGAACATGGGTCTCTAGATGTGATCAGCCTCAGTAATCTACAGTTAACACAATCATGTGCAGAAGACTATTAGTTGTCCAGATAAAAATTATCTCAAAAGAAAAATAAAGGCAAGGCAGGAAATCGATGAGCTGGACTTGTAGATGTCTGTTAGAAATGGGGTTTCTGATTGAAAGAGGTATGGACCCTGTCCAAGCAGAAACCACCTCTCTAGTCAGGGTAAGCTAGATCACACTAAAAGATAACCTGAGCTGACCCTCTGGTAGCTTGGCACAGAGCAGTTAGGCTTTTCTAAAGAGGCAATGTGTAAAGTATTTATGAAACACACACATACACACAGTAACACAATGAAAACACCACCAACATTTTCCACATAGGGTTAGAAAAAGAGATTTAATTTTTATGAGTAAAACAAGACCAAAATGGCAAACATCCAATAAATAGAACCAGAATTCTTGATTTTTAGAGAATAAATCAAAAAGTAGTGCTCAGAAGCAAATCGCGCTTGAGGGTTACATGAGGTTGCATTGGACCGGGGTAAATCCAAAGTTCAGGCCGATCGTAATGGAAGGCAGGCCGGCTACAGGAGTCATGCAGGTCACGCTGAAAAAGTACCTTGGATGGAGCAACCAATGTTGAAGACTCAATGCGTCTGTTCTGATGCACGGAGACTATGAAGGCTTTGTCGGGGAACCCCTTTACGATGGAGGCACTGCGTCGTTGTCAAACTGCGGGCCTGTTGTAGTCGAACTGCGCAGTCAGTCGAAGCAATGCCATTGATCGGTCACTGCATCGGCATCAAAGCACAATGTGTCAGTTCCGATGGGGGCAATGTCATCACTTGGTGGTTCTGGACAGCAGAAATAACCTTTCAAGGACCCAGGACTGGATTGGCACCACTTGGCGGGGCAGGACTTACAGATGGCAGAGTCCAGGTGCTGTTGCAGAGTTGAAGAAAGTCTTTGATGGCGCTTAGGCTTCAGAACAGGGGGAAAGCCAGCAAGCCCTTGGAGTCACTCAGGGTTCAAGTGAGATGGGTCCAGTCCTTGTCCTCAGGAGGGCAGAAACCAGCAGGCAGCAGGGCAGCACAGCAAAGCTCTTCCAGAGCGCCAGTCAAGCAGAGTGGCATCCTTGTATCACAGCAGTCTTTACTCCTGGCAGAGTTCTTCACAGGTCCAGTAGTGTAGTGTCTTGGTAGGGTCAGAGGCCCAGTACTTATACCAAGTTGTGCCTTTGAAGTGCGGGTGACGTTAAAGCAGGCCTTGACATGCACAGGTCCCCCTTTCTTCCCAGCCCTGGCTCCAGATTATCAGCAGGGGATAATCAGACCTTTGTGTGAGAAACAGGACCCCTGCTCCCCCTCTCTCCTCCTGCCCAGGAAGAGCTATCGGAATGCAGATGAATGCAGATGTGTTCTCTGTCACACCCACCCTTCCTGTGTTCGTGGCTGTCTATAGGGAAGGCACAAAGTGTCGCTGCCATCTATCCCAGATGTGTATTGGAGACAGGCTGCAAGGCACACAGAGCAGTAAGAGCAGAGAAATGCCTACTTTCTAAAACTGATTACCACCAACAGGGTCAGCCCTAATACCTGAACCAGAGGCAAGGTAAAGACTAGAATCCTAACAAGGGTTCAAGTAGTATATTCCATATAACGTAAATTACGAAAAATATAGAATATAGATCACATAGAACAAAACAAAAAGAGTAATGAAAAGCTCTTAACAAGTGATACACCTAAACAAATTAAAAAATTTACAAAATTTAATAAGGCAATAATATAAAGTCAAAAAACAATGGCGCTCAATAAGTTACACAAAAAACCATAAGGACAATTAACAGTGTAAACATAAATAGTGGCTGAGGAAAATTACAAATAAACTGTTTAGAAAAACAAGAAACAAAAATAGCAAAGATTGCGTCCTCTTCAATCAAGGCCACATATAGGCATCAACGGCGTTTCGACCACATTAAACTTGGGTGGTCATCATCAGGAAAAACAATATTCAATAATAGAGCGTCCAGTAGAAAAATCCAATAGAACAATCTAGTCATGAGGAGTCCGCGGTGAAGATAATAGTGGACTCCACTGGCATGTAATCCAAGCGCAGCTGCGCAAAACAAATGAATAATTTTTTTTTAATTATCAGTATGCACTCCACTTAGATACAAGGAGGAATCCAATCACTCTCCGACAAAGGGACAGATAGTGTTTAGGCGGTCCCTCAATAGAGCGTAGCTGCTCCAACTACGAGTCACTTCCGGTTTCACTCCGGGACACCAGCACTATCGGCACGGTGCACACCGCGATTTCTTAGGGTTCCCTGTTGAATTAGTAATATCAAGCAATGATATAACGCCCTGGACATGATCAGTCATAGATCTACCGGGGATAAACCCGTTTTGCCGCACCAAGGTGATTTTATGAATTAAAGGTGCAAGCCGCATGCCCAGGATTTTCAAATAAATCTTAGAGTCGCTGTTTATCAAAGATATTGGGCAATAAGAACCCAGATCAAAATGGGAATACATTTATTTCAAGGACACCACCATTTTAGCTGAAGATCATGAGCACAGAGGTCTCCCTCCACTAACAATATGTATAAATTATTCGCTCATAATCTCCTTTAGCTGAGGGGCAAATACGTGATAAAATTCCGTTGGGATACAATACGCACCAGCAGCTTTCCCCCTTGCTAAGCCATTTATGGACAGCAAAATCTCGACCCATTGAGGAGGATTATCTAATTTCTCCTGATCCTCGGTGGCAAACTGCACATATGGAACTGCATCAAGATAATCCCTGATATAACTCTGTTCTATCCCACTATCTTCCATATACAGAATTTGATAGTACCATTTAAACGATTCCCTGATCATATCTGGGTCTGTAATTCGACCTATGAATGGATCCTTAATCTCCTGAATCAAGTTGGACATTATTTGTTGCCTAGTACGCATTGCTAATTGATGGCCGATCTGCTCATTAAGTTCATAGGCGACTCCCCACTGGGCCGTTAGTTTATCCTTAGCTTTATTTGCCAAAACTTCAACAATAGCGGACCTGGCAACAGAAACCTGCCATTGCCCTACCTCCAAATCCCCTCTCCCCTGAGCGGCCGCTACCAGACCCTCTTAAGCCGCAACCAGAATATCCTATAAATTCTTACTAATTTAACTGGCACGTTTGTTATAATTCAGTGAGAACCTCAATGTTTCCCCCCAAATTCCCGTCTTCATAGCGTCCCAGACCATCTCAATAGAGGTACTCCCTAAATTATCTCCCAGAAATAAGGGGATCCATTGTCTCAGATGTTCACAATAGTCTTTATTCGATAGTAGCGTTCTTTCAAAAGTCCACGATCATGGCTTTGCATTAAAATCGGCTACCTCTAATTCAAGGACGAGTGGATTGTGGTCCGATAAAACCCGTGGTAGTTTCTCTGTATGACACCCCGAAATTAGTGCATTGGATACAAACACATAAGCTAGTCTAGCATGAGACATATGGGGAATCGAAAAAAAAGTGAACCCAGGATCTAAAGATTTCAGAGAATGCCAGCTATCGACCAACCCGTGAGCTTGACACATACCCCTTCATGCCTGGAAAACCTTTGGTTTTCTTCCGGAGTAACCCCACCCCTCCTCCATTGACCAGTCGCTTGGCAGGTTAATATTACAATCTCCACATAAAATAATAGGGAGTGGCCATAAAGCGAGTCCTTGGAGACTACATCAAACACACGGGGGTCGTCAATGTTACTCCCGTACATTGTAAATAGTGTCAATTTTCCTCCTGGGCTAAGCTGACATTCTGTGATAACCCAGCGGCCAAAATTGTCAGATCGGGTCCATATAAATTGGACCCCACTTCCTCAGGCCAGAATGGCCACGCCCCGTATCCTTGCACTTTGCGTTGTTGCACCAATTAGCTTGTACCCCAATGATTTCAATAAATGCTGTTGCACCCCTTCAATATGAGTTTCTTGCAGACATATAATATCTGCTACAAGCAATTGTAGCCCAACAGCAACTTTCTGCCTTTTCTTGGCGTCATTGAGTCCACAATTATTAATGGTAACCACACGGAGTTTACTGATAGATAATTACTATTTCATTCTGCATCATAAAACACAAATTTCACCTGATTCAAACCCACCAGAGTAAGGGATCCCCAAATCATTTCCAAATAGCTAGTGGAAAACATAATTAAACCATTTCTCCTCATCACCAGCCTGTGAGTCCCCCCTCCATCCTCTTACCAGCCCCCACTCACCACCAAAACCTAGGCAATTAGGCTCAGCCATGAGCCTAAATGAGAACATCTGTAGCCACTTCGCCCCAACTCTCCACCTCCCTCCCCTCTTCCCCTCTTCCCCACCTCCACAGCCAATAAACTCATCCGATAGATGCATCACTAACAGCAAAATTCTAGCATAAATTCACCCTCATTTGCCCTTATTTTTTACTAGTGGACAACCCAGCTAGAATATCATCCAAGAATTTCTGGGCCTGAACTTCTGAAGTAAAACTATGGCTCTGACCGGGGAACACTACTTTCAACCTAGCTGGATTCTGTTAAAATACCACTGCTCCTACTTTCTGTAGAGGGGCAATAAGTTGTCTAAGTCACCAGCTCCTCTCTATAGTGCCATGAGCAAAATCAGGTTTATAAAAAGTGATACCATCAAAACTTCTGTTAGCGTTAGGTCGTGCTAAATCATAAACAGCTTGACATAGAGAAAGTTCCCAAAATAAACCAATATTGCACGGGGTCGAGCCAGCTCGCTAGTCATTTGTCTTGACAGCATCAGGGGAAACCGATGTGCACATTGGACCTCCTTCTCCCAGTCCCAGAAGGATAGTTCGGGGAGGGAACCTTTCGGCTAGGTTATAACACACTTCTGATATCGCTGCCGTCGATGTTTTCAGGAACCCCTAATAATCTTAGATTATTGCAGCGCTGTCGGTTTTCATAGTCTTCAAGCTTCCACATCCCATCTGTCAATACACCCTCCTGTGATGTAGTCTGGGTCTTCAGTGTCGCCACATCATTTTCCAGGGCTTCTGTATGGGTCTCAACTATACACAACTTTTCAGAAATGACGGAAAAAGTTTACCAATTTTTCGCACAGACCCTTGAAGCTTTTTCGCAGCTGATCGTGCCTGTCGGTTATCATTCTTTACATCTTCCTGAAACAATTTCAATGATTGCAGGATTAATGATAACGAAGGTTTGTCTGGTTTCCCATTACTTAACAGCCCCGATTCACCCTCTGCACCCCTTATGCCAACTTCGGGTATCTCTTTTTCTTTTACTTCAATTCCTAGGGGTAACAATTGCGTAGCCAAATAGTCCCAACCAAGTTCCTCTGAAGTCTCTTTCTCATATACTTCGGCTGGGGGTTTTGCTTCCCCCGGATTCTTCTTTCTCCCCTTTTTGCAGACAGTCATTTCTGTTTCTTAGAACTATATACCTCTTCTCGTGGGCTGCTACTGCTTTAATGAGAAACCCCTCCTTTACTTGTTGCTGACATTGCGTCAGACATATCTGATTCCTCCGTTAGGGAGAAGAATTTCTCTATTGAGTCCGGAGTCAGGCACACTCCCGCGGTGTGTTTCCTTTCGCGTTCTTCCTTCTTAACCATACAGGGTTCCTTCTCTATTACCACATCCTCCTCCTCACCACCACTTTTCCTTTCCATAACCATAGCTGCAGAGTGATCACTACCTGCAGCCTTCACTGTCAGGCTAATGCTTGTTGTAGCCAGAGGTACCTCTAAAATGGTTAACTCATTGTGTAGTGACCAGGGGCTATCTACCCTCACTGCTGAATTCTCCGGCTCTTCACCTTGGTTTATGGATATTGGAATGCCTGCTCCAACCTCATCGCCAACTTGACAAATATTTTCAGCTTGTCCTTGATTGCTTTCCTTAGGTACACTCCCAGCTCCCAAGGGGGACAATATATTCATAATAGCATGTTGCGACCCACCGGGCTCCCTAGTGCTCCGTGCTAAGGATTACTTTCCCTGCTCCACTTTTTCAGTTTTTTCCCCCTTACCAGACCGCAGCTCTCCTTTCTTGCCACCAGGTTTGCAGTCAGTAGTCTCTCGTCGTGGTTGGGGAATCGCGGCAGCAGGGAGCGTTGAGCGTTGTTTTCCTCCTTTGCCGCGAGTAGCCATTGTTGTCACCCCTGCAGTCTCCTGCCTGAATCCCGATCCAGCAGTCCAGCAAAACAGGTTCCACCCAGCCGTGGCTCCGCCACCGCAATCAGTAGCAGCAGGCCGAGAGTCTCCCAACGACCACAGCCGGTTCCTGCCTTCCCATGACGGAAGCAGCCTCAGCGTTCTGCTTCTGCGGTCCTTGCACCAAGGCAATCCAGGAGCCACATATTCATGGATACATCTTTTCTGTGATGTGGAGAAGCAAATCGCAAGGGGAGAGAGGTAAGCGGTGGCCTCACTCAGACGCCATCTTGCCCCTAGTAACACCAGCACATGATTTACAATGTATAAATGCATATGCCCACTACGAAATGCACGATTTAAAAATCTTTTGCTTACAGCTGATTTCTAGTTGTTCCTCACTATGCACGAGTAATGTATGCATGACACAATGAGCATGCACAACTGTACAGTATTCATGCATATTGGCAGCAAAGGTTTATTTGCCTAACTCTACACGTGTGTACTTAACACAAATATAGGATTATGAAACTGCTGGAAATGTCATGATAATTTCTAGTTGCAGGTTTCAATGAAAGTCAGTGAAGGTGATCATGTTGCCTTGGTCTTCTTCATAGGTGCTCATTCACAATGGAAGAATATCCACAAATAGATATTACTTGTTGTGTGGTAATTAAACCACGCCCGTAAATTTTTCCCTGACGCGTATTGCCAAGGGAAACTTGGTGAATTTGTATGGGAAAAATGATTCCGAAAAAAGTGCTTTAATCAGTGGGCAGAACAAAAACATCCTTCCTGCCTCGAATGCCCGATTCCGTCCTGCAGAACATAACAAATGTTTTTGCAGTTTACAGTTTACATTATACTTTTGTTTTTCGACACAGGGAGATTACGTTTTCCCCCAGAATTACAGGATGTTGAGCAGAGATCACAAATCAAATCTGGTTCCAGTGGCGGCTGCCAGCAAAGGGGACTGAGGGGGCGGGCAAACCACAGATTGGAGAGGGGTAGGGATAGAAGTAGAGGGCTGGAAGAGAAGAAGGAAAAAAAATCACTTACCTGGCTTGCACGTCCTCCCGCTTCCTGATCTTCTTCTCCACTCCAGCATGGGCCCAGCCAACTCCCTTAACCAATCCTGTTGCTGCTCTCATGCTGTGAGAGCAGCGCCAGGAGTGGATGGAGCAGGCTGGCTGGATGCTCCTTTAGGCCCTGTAGGCCTGTGCTTGGTCTCCACACAACTGTCTAAGACATCCAGGTGGAGAGCTTCAAAGTGCACATGTCACTTTTGCTGGCGCAAAAAAGACGGCCAAAGTGACATGCACACTTTGGAGCATCCTGCCAGCCACTGCTCCTGTCCTCTGCTGCCAATTGGCAGCAGAGGACACGCCCCCATGTCTCTGGGCTCGGGCTGCTGCAGTGCGGTGAGTGCACACGTCGGAAATAGAAAATGTCAATGAAATCTTTTCATTGCCATTTTATTTTTCCTGTGAGGCTCACAGCAGACGTGTGGGGGGGGGGAGGGGTGTGACGGTCCCCACCCAAGTGAAGAAACTGCCACTGTCTGGTTCCTCAGTTTCAAAGTCTGCAGTTCTGGTGCTTAGGCCACATTCCTTATCTATAAGGCTCACAGTTTCCATTTTTACTGATCTTTACAGATAAATGCAGGCAGAAAATAGAGTGTTTCATGTTTATTTATTTATTTTTTAAACTGAAAAATACAGAAAATTGGTCTTCTTTGGAGTGACTTTTCATGTTGTCTTTCATCAAGTTCAGGCAGACAGACAGTATGGGAAGTTAATAAACAGGATGATAATTCTTTAAATAACACCATATGTCAAAATACATTTGTGGTATAATGATAATATTTACCTTTAGGTGTATTTTTATGTTAAATTTGTCTCTTTAATTTGCTAAAACACTACAGGCAATAAAGTGTAAATGTATTTATCAGTTAAATAAAAGTGTAAATATACGATTTTACAACTTCATGTATTCACAAAAGAACAAAATAAACATGGATAAATACTGATTAGTTAGCCAAAAAATAAATATTGATAAATACAAACGGAAATGTTCAAAAAATAAATACCATAAAACCGGGAGCCCTATAATAGAATCGGAACAGGTGTTTATCTGCAATACTCGTTCCTGCGGTCCTCCGAATGAGTGTCACATTGGGTATTTATCGCCACCGTTGGCCCCACCTTCTTGTGAAGTCAGGCCTGAGGCCTGTTATCCTTCTTTGCAAAAGCATGTGAAGAACAGTTGGATGCTTCAGTGACGCACACGACCTCATATATTCTTACCTGCCTGTTCAGTAACCAAAACTCAACAAAAGCAAACTCATAATCAAAGTCCAAACCCTCGACAGAACTCCCAGCGTAAAGTTATTGAACAAATAAGAACATTTCAGTAAATAAGAAAAGTTTGCATTGGAAGGAATTGCGAGGAAAGCCACTCTTAGACAACCTACTTTGAAAGTGCTCCTGTATGAGAAGAGCACAGTCGTTTTGGCTGAAATGCTAGACAAGATATTAAATAATATTGCAGGGAAGACACACTACTGTTGATCTTTAGGCTTTCAAAACCAGCCTAGAGTAAATGTTATATCTCACATAGCTGCCAATCCCAAGTGTTTTGATGACACTCCGGTTAAAATAAGGCGGAGAGCACATGGGTTTCTGGTGGGAACAAACAAGTGAGTCATCAGCTTCCTAGTACCTAGCAGGTGCTCACAGGGAGGGTGAATTCGTTCTGCGTGTGCTGCAAGAGGCACCCATACTTTAGTTTGGCGTGCTGCTCTTTTCTGTATGAATTTTAAGCACTTGCTTTCCAATAAGGAGCATGGTAGGCATGCACAGTGAGTTAAGAGTTGTTGAGGCAGCGCCTACATGATACATTGGCTCCTCTCGTCTTCATCTCATTTAATATTCTGATAATGGACTAATTGAGTTAATGCCAAGATGCCAGAGATTAGTTCATTTCTGGAATTAATTTAATCTGACAGCTATGTTCTACCTACGCACAGCAGCTGCTGTAGGCATGATAATCGAATTAACATTACCTGTTGGACTTGTCAGACACGTTTCATGCTGTCAGCCATCATCTGTTCCTCTCCCATCTTGAAAGACGCATTAATACCTAGAATCTGATAGGGGTAGGTCAGTGAAACGTCCACCTATGGTTCCCACAGCCAGCACCCTGCCATATGGTGACTTGCTGGGCTCCATACTGTATGCAGTAGGTATTAACCTTTACCACCACCTTATTTCATCTGCCATCTGCAGGGACATCTTAAGAGCTTTGGGGGGCCTGGGCCAAACGTATTTTGGGGCCCCTGTTCGGAACAGCTTTGAATTAATGATCGAGTTTCAGTTCTTTCATGCCTTCTTTGGCCAGGTCACTGACAGTGCACAGCCACACTCATCCAAATTCTGAATGTTTTTACATCTATGCTTCAGGGATGGTGATGTTCTCTATATTGTAACACATCAGCTCACTAATATTACTGCAGATAGTCTCTATTATTCCCTCACATTTCGCATATGTGAGGTTATGTTTTGATCTAAAAGAAACGTTTTTAATGGATGTTGCATGAAACACAAACATAACATTTCTCTTCAAAATCCCTGTAATAAACTCTCACATAACCCACATCACAAATAAATGAAAGGAAAACCATATTTAAAACAATCTGTTTAAAAATGAGTCAAGGTCATCAAGGCAAGAATCTCTGCAGAACAGAGGTGGTTCTATGAGGGGGGCCCCCTGAAAGGCTGAGGCCCCGACCATCTGCAAACATTGCTCCTGTTTTACTAATCTGTTAATGGCAGTGAAATTCTGCTGAGACTAGACACAACCTAGGCAACCTCTTAACTGGCATTCTGCCTATATAAAGAGAGTCAAAGGACCTGACATCCTTGGTGTGGTATTACCCCAAACATTTTGCCTTTACTTCTCCTATTTTGCTGAATTCGTTTTTGTTGGCAATAGGATTCTGCACACTTTACTCCGGCTAACCAGTGCTGGAGTGCCTGTGCTCTCCCCTTCAAACACAGTAAAGATGGACTACACCTAAGCCCCTAGTAAATAGTACTACCTGCACACTGGGCCTGTAAATTAGAAGTCACTAGTGGGCCTGCAGCACTCATTCTGCCACCCACTAAAGTAGCCTTTTAAAACACGCCTAAGGCCTGCCACTGCAGACTGTAGTGCAGTTTTAAACTGTCATTTCAACCTGGCATTTAAAAACAAACCTTTACCGGCCTCTCCAAAAAATAATTCAGAGGCTGTTATATTGATATTTTTTTAAGGTCGTTTTCATGTATTAAGAAACCTTGTTGTATATTGCAATCGGTCACTAATGCTATGTGGTGTTTATTTTTTTCACTTGGGACAGAGAGCACAGTTAATACGTCTTTTTAAATACAAAGTTATCTTGTGCAAACAGTATGTGGTTTCTAGAGTCTGCTTCTCTTGTGACAATTCTATTTTCAGTAACTAAATGCTATTATGCTTCTTTATTATTGATTGTCCACACATTGTCCACAAGAACCATTGTTTTCCTATATATATTGTATGCCCTGGTTCATTGTGAGTAGGGTGGCCCTTGTTTCTTTGATACAAAACTAGTGGGCCTGCAGCACTCATTCTGCCAACCACTAAAGTAGCCTTTTAAAACTTGTCTCCGACCTGCCACTGCAGTCTGTAGTGTAGTTTTAAACTGCCATTTATAAACCTTTTTTTCAGATCCAAACCTTCCTTTTTATGCTCTGGGTTAACAGCGAGGCTGTTGCCAGACAATTATGTGAGAATCACCCGGAGAGAGGAGTTTAGGCTCCGCCCTCAAATTGGGAGCAAAGAGTATGTTTTGATTGGGCAGAAGGTGTGTGTTTCTTCAACAAAAGTGGTTGCCCTCCATACAGCTTTCATCATTTTGTTTATTTATCCAGCTGCCTGAGCTTTTCCTTTCAGGGGAACACACATGACATTGTAATGCTGTGTAAGTATCTTCGATATCTAGATAATTTATGATGTTTTTCTCTAGTAGCAGCACAGATGGGAAGAGGGCAGTTATTAACCTAAATGGATTTTTAGGTCAGGCTTGACATTTCAACTGTCATCTGACCTTTTAATTTACACCAGTGTTGTTCTACAGTTCTTTGCTTCCACAAAATACATATCCATTTCAGTGCAATCTACTTGTAATGCTTCACATTACAATACAACATTCCTTTAAAGGCAGACCTATTGGCATTGCCAATGCTTGTTAATAGTTATGTCACCCCTAAGGAAAGTTCTAAAGGCCCATACGGCAGGGTGCATTGTATTTGAAAAGTAGTTTTATATGTCCTAGCAGTGAAAAGATCGTAAAGTCATTTTTCACAGTTGTAAGGCCTGTCTCTCCCATTGACTAACGCTAGGTCACCTTATTACAATTAATACTTGATATCTTTAGATTGGGAGAAGATAGAGATATGCTGTTCACACTCAAATTAATTTTAATTTAAAATCCTCTTTAATGGTAAAGTTAGATTTTAAGTCACCATTCTAAAAATGCCACTTTTAGAAAGTTGGCATTTTCTTGTCCCAAACATTTGTACGTTGTACCAGTGTCCTGCATCACATGACTTTGAAAGGCTCTGTTGTTGGTGACACAAAAGGGGCTTAGGTGTGAACAGAATGGGTCATCCTGGCAGGATGGCTGGGGAGGAGCTGCATCGAGCCTAACTTACACTTTCAATGGCTTTGCCTCCTGCACCCACAAAGGAATTTGACACCGAACCTGCTTGCCTAGACTGTTTGGAGCCTTGACAGAGGACGGGGAAGAACTTTGGGTAGGATAGGAAATCTTCCCCAAATTGGCAAGCACCAGGTATAAATATTGGACCTTCAGAGCTACTTTTCAGAACACTCCTGGACCTATGGGCATCACAGAAGAAGGACTGCCATGTTGCTTGAGGACTGCCTTGCTGTCTAAGGAAGATTTGAACTGCTTACCTTCATCCCAGGCTAAACCAGAGTGACTCCAAAGGTCAGTTCCTTGGCTTCCTGTGTGAGCTACAGGGACACACCAAGCTTCAGAGACCTCCCTGCAGTTGCTCAGCTAACCTGCAACAGCTGTACCTGCAGTTAGCCCTGCCGGAGCCCTTTTAGCCTCTGCTGGAGAGAGTCCCTGATGCTTAAGAGGTGCCTCCCCAGGTCCTGGATCATTGGCTGGAATCAGAGTGTACTCTTTCGCAAGACAAGGTCAAAACCCTGATGTTGGGCTCCTCGTGACCGCAAATGGGGACTTTTGCACCAAGAGCTTGCTGTCCGTGATGACCACCAACGAAAAGCTCTGGTGAGACCTGCTCTTAGTGCTACTGTGACCTCCAGTGACATCCGGCAACTTGAGAGTTGCACTTTGCGCTACAGCAGCAACAGCCTGCGGTGACCGCCAACGCGAAGCTCCAGTAATTACCATCCATGATACCCCATAGGCTCTTCACACTACAGCGAGAACAGTGTGTCACACAAGGCCTGCTCTTCACACTACCGTGACGACCATCCTCGACCCTCCACCTGCTTCTCCTTGCCCCCTCCACCACTAATAGAACGCTGTGCGCCAGACTTGAGTAGGTATATTCCAAGTGGGACTAACCCGATCCATGTATCTGACCAGTGCTCTATCGAGGTCGGCCTGAACTTGTGACTTTCTCTTAGTCTAGAGCTACTAGATGACAGCAAGAGGAGCTATTTTCCCTAAAAACTTTAAAATTAAATATCTCCGGTTCTACTGATTGGATGCTTGTCATTTTGGTATAATTTTATTTATTAAAAATTGCTCTGTTTTTCTCAATGGGTTTGAGAGTTTTCTTGTGTTGTGTTTTCACTTTGTTAATGTTTATGTGCTGCATAACTACTTTACACATTACCTGTAAGTTAAGCCTGACTGCTTTTGTGCCAAGCAACCAAAGGGTTAACTACAGGTTAATTTAGTGGATTTTGCGAGTCACCCTGATAAGGATTGTGGTTGTTGCCTGAGTGGGTATTCCACCCCTTCAACCAATTAACCAATTTCTTTCATCTTCTCATTCTGATTTTAGGTCTGCGTTGACAGCAGAGCAATGAAACACCACTTTCACTTAGAGCATACCTAGAGTGTTCTAAAGGTCCACCTCTTCAATCTTTAGCTTTTTGTGACCACCCTCTTTCAGCCATAGGTTTGAGACTCTGTCAATCACATCTTGGCTCAGCCAGAGCAGTACTTCTCTTCTATCTGATGCTACTGCTTTTTAATGTGTATCTTTCAGCTCCCAATCCAGTGCTTCCACTGAATTCCATGAAGGGTGAATTCACAACTACAGGCTCCCCTCCTTGTGTCTTGCTCTGTGCTTCTTCCACTGGCCATCCCTTCTCATTCCACCTTCCCACTCCCTCTTCTCCAGTGTGCTCCTCATACGCCCACCTACCAACATCTCTCATTCATTCGACCCACTTGCCCCTATGTGGTCTCCCGCCCACCACTCCTCATGTTTCTCCTCACTGTCCTCACCTGCCACACCCTCTTGTTCCACCAATAGCCCTTCCCACCTGGTTGCTTCCCATAAGCACCACCAGGACAGGGTAGTTTCATTCTTTTTTTGTTTCCTAAAAAGAAAAGGCAGTCTACATTGAAGGCACCCTTGGATTCAATACAGTCCTCATTTTCTTTCTGTGTCAAAATAAGATTCAATAGAAAGGGAGCCTTCATTATAGTCCTTCCATTCTTTCCATCTTATTGAAGGTAAAAAAGGACAATAATGAAGATTCCCTCATCATCAAGACTTTATTTGACTTAGAAACATGAACAGGATTGTATCAAAGATAGACAAGCGTTCAATACTGACGGGCTTTCATTTTGATGTGCTTATGCTACATTTATTAGCACATTAAAGCCAGATCTATTGGCATTGCTAAAGCATGTTTCCGTTTCTCTCTGTGGTGAAAGGTTGGCAGTCACAAACAGGAAAATAAAAAAATGTCTCTCATGCACAGAGAGAAAATGGCCTGTGTATGAGGTACTTAGGGATATTGCTTTTAGTTTTGTAGAACTAACCCGCCCAAACACACTTTATGTGTTCCTTTCCTTAAAGCCAAAGCTAGGCCAAGTTGCCAGCACATGATAAGCTTCTTGGTGTTTCACCAAAAGTGATCTCACCATATTGCCAAGAGCACTACAGCAAAAATCACCTCCATAGCAGCAGGGATCTCTAGATCTGAGTGGTCTCTGCCACAATAGGGCTTGGCCGATTAGCAAACCTTAAATGAACATAGGACCTTGGCCAGTGTTTGGTGGATGGGAAACATAATGGCATTCCAGTCCACTTTATTACTAGTGATATATGCTGTAATGTTGTAATATGGTGGATGAGGAGGCTTCCACCATGTTGTGATTGAGTATCCCATCCACCAAACTAAAAATCAAGTCCTAAGGGCGTTCAAAAAATGGGTAAATCTGTCACAAATCTGACGGATATCCCGTCAGCCTTTTTACAAGTACATTATATCACATGGCACTTGTGATAAGGTGGATGGGATATCCGCCACATTTGTGACAAAGTAACCAGTACACCAACCCCAAAATCAGACCTTAAGTCTCATCTTTTAGAATAACATACATTTCCCAGAAAAACATCTCCACTTTCTGATAACCTTCATCCCCTGCAATTCTACACCTAGATCTGCCTTATCTGCTTCTTCTTTCTTTCTTTTGGTCACAAATTGTAGGATCTCTTGTTTGGATTGGCTTTTGCTTCAGACTTCTGCGATTTTCTGCTTTTGCAAATCCTCTATTGACGACCAATTTCAATTAAGAAAATCTGTTATAATCTTTATTGATTTAGCAGAACTGCAGTCCTTTAGTTAATGCACAATTATGTCTCTTTGATCACATACTAGTATTTTATATTTTTGTGGCTGTATTCCTGTGAATACTACTTGATATATATTTTGAATGCTGTTACACACGTTTTAAAATGTTTCATATAGCTACAGATTAAAGTACTATACATTTTAAATCTCAGAGTTTATAATAATGTGACTGACTGATTGTCTGGGGTTAGTTAGGTAATGTTGAATCATTCTCTAAAACCAATATCTGTGATTTTATAATTAATCATGCTCTGATTTAGGATATCAGTGTTTAATCCTTCATCTGATTCCTTCCCAGAACCTCCCAATACAAAATGCACAAATAGGGGACACAAATAGAAGGCTCAATTAATTCTTCATTACCCAGAATTCTATTCTAAGAGGAATTGGGTGTAAAGTGAAAACTGGGAATTGGATGATACAGTTATCGAATTCCTAACACCTAGTGTTATGCTGGGACATACTTTCTCATATTTGCTTACTACTAAGAAACAAAGTTATTCTATGTCTGATTTTCTACCTGAATATACATAAATATGCCCTTCATTCTGACCTTGTCAGAAACAAAAGGAGGTAAACCCATCTAAAGAAAAAAATGATACTGCTCTTTGCAGTTCATGCCCAGGCAGAGTTAATGCCAGTTCTGAGATTTGAAGGTTAGAAAGGAGAATGATATGGAGTTACAGTTTTACTGCTGTTGAATCTACATGCTTTCATCAGTTCACTTTTATTTACTCGTGAAAATTCCTCCAGCAATACCTGGGGGGATTTATATGGGGAAATACAATGGGTCAATATGACATTTTTGCTTAACTTGGAATCTGAAAAGGACGTTAAAAATGTTTGATGAATGAATTTGCAGGAGTCCTTCTAAAGATGGTCACTCCAATATTTACCACTATCTGCAAGTCTTCTTTAATATTTTCTGTCTTCTGTACAGATCTCTTTAGTCGACAATTCATTAATACATCTCAGTTCGGATAAATCCTCACACCCAGGCATCACCCAATGATGATTACAGCCTCTTGATATTCTACTTCCCGATAACAGCACTAAAATTCACCAACATGCCAACAACGCAGAAATCTACTTGAGATTTTCCTCTGCTCCAGCCATCCAATTCTTCAAACACTAACTGCATCTCTGCCAGACCTGGATGCTAAGCATTTCCTGAAGCTGAACCCACCGACCAGAATTATTTCTATTCACCACTAACAGCTAGCAGCAAATAGTTCAAATCTGGCTAAAATACATAAATCTGGATGAAAACAAACCACAACTCATGCAACACCAAGTCAGTCAGATTCACCATGAAATTGACCTCACCCTCAAGGAACACCTGATCTCCCAAAGAAAACCCAGACAGCCTAAGGTCAGCTCTCCCTACCAAAGAAAATTAAACCATTTTTCTTAAACAGGACTCTCAGAACTCATTCAAGTCATCATACTCTTGCTTCCTCCCTGCTGCATGACTTCTCATTCTCCACACTTGTCCCCTTTAAGAGCATTGCACATGCTGTAGCTTGTCGAGGGTGGGAAGAAATATGACCACATTATTCCCTCCCTGATGTATCTAAATGTGGCTCCCGCACCATATTCAAAACAAGCTGCATCATCTACAAAGCCATTGCATTCATCAGCACCCCCTTATTTCTGGCTGACAAGGTAACTATTTCCAGTGGCTTTTACCACACCAGCAGTCAGGACACTATTAAACTAGAGTTGAAAAAATGCAAAAAACCCAGGGCAACAAGCTTTCTCTATCAGGGCACCCAAGATATGAAACAATATCCTTTTATCCATCAGTACCATTCCAGCCCTGCTCCAATTTAGTAAGGCGTCTAAGACCACTACTTTAAAACAAAGTACATCACAATGTAGTAGCAGCCCATTTCTGCTCTGAGAACACAAATAGAACTCCAATAACTTGTCAATGGCCATCAAAAGTTCTCTCCAGCCTTTTAGCAGGATTCACATTATATAAATGCCACATCGGAGTGAAAAACCAGGGATCAAATGAGGCATACCCAGAGGAATAAGGATTGAAATTTGATTTGGGTGATCATGGAATATTCTAGGACTTGTTGAGGAAAGGCTATATCAGTAGGAGAATGAATTGGCGAAACTTCTTCTGAAATGGGAATATATAATTGTGGAGAACAGTTCCCCAATGGATTCGCCATCAGATTCACAATTCAAAGAATTTTTTATCACCACCCAACTATAAATTAGGTTATAAATCGACGACATGTGACTTGACCGCAGCTGTGACAGCTAGTAGGATTAGCACATGTATATCAAATTACTCACACTTAATACTAAACCAGTGTGGTAGGAAAGTTTGAGGGAGTAAATCTGCTCACAGACATATGGAGTGGACACCCAGGGGAGGGAATACCTTGTGAAATATGTAAACAATGGTATTCACAAAGTTTCTCAGTGGTGGTAATTAGGTGTGGGAACATATTTTCCCTGCAGGAGAAAAAAAGCGAGGATGTGCAAATGCAATTTTGCTAAGCATTTAAACATGCTTAAAACCTCACTGGGTACCTTTGCTCATTTGGAAATGCTTAGACTTTTGTTTACATCTGGAAAGCTGTTACTGATTTCCAGAGGTACTCTCAGCCACGGCCCGTGCAGGTAGGAGCGGTGGGGCCGGGTGGGGGGTATTTTGACATATGACGACGAGGGAAAATTCAATAAATAATTAATTTTCCCTCGCCGCCGTCTGTCAAAATTCCCCCCCCCCCACCCAGCCCCACCACTCTTACCTGCATGGGCCATGGCTGGGTACTCTCAAAAATGTTTGAGATTTCCCAAACATGTATTAACTCATACCAAATGTAGGGATAAATCTGCTTAACACAAAAGAGGGAAGGGGGGTCCAAGGGAAGTTTAAAGACCGGCAAGGATTAAATCCCCAAATAATTACTAATAAATAACAAAGAAATTCTTGAGTCTGGAATGCCAAGACAAACAGGGAAGAGACACTAGAGATTATCTCAAGGAGCTTGTGGGGGAATCCCTTTTAGGACGAAATCCCTCACCCACCATAGGTGGCATGCTTCATCATCTGGGATTCTCCTCTTGGCGGGAACGCCTAGTCCCGCCAAGGGCTGCGACCGGGTCCAGCTCAAGTACCGTCTGGGGTACCGACGGACAGAGTGGTGCCCCTTCCCTGAGCTGTCGCCAGGTTGAGGTGAGGCTTCTTATCCGTACACCACGGGTACGACCAGTAAATCAGCCACACAATCAGTAGGATTACTGGTGTTGTATTTAACTTTCTTATTATTTTCATCACTTATCACATGCTATTTCGCAGTAGCATTTCGAGGTCCTGACGAACGCCGTTACACCTTCTTGGGTCTCCAAGGCTGAAACATGTAGACCTGTTTTTCGTCTGACACGTGCAGTTATAAATTCATACTGCAGGTGCACTGTTTTTAATCCTGGCACCGAGAACGAGTTAATAAAGTTACCTTTGTCGCTCTCATTAGCTAGTTTTAACATTACTACCCACACAGTTTATATTTTTGTTGCGCTGCGCCCTCGACCCGACCAGTTATCTTTCTTCTCATCTGCAGGATTTAGTATATCCTAACAGAGTAGGAATAAAACATCCCTGAGCTCCTTCCTCTCAAAGAGGGAGTTGCAGCCCTTTGCAGAACTAGGCGTTCCCGCCAAGAGGAGAATCCCAGATGATGAAGCATGCTATGGTGTGTGAGGGATAAATCTGCACCTGGAAATTTACCCTTTAATTTCGTTTGAACCAATATATACAATTCTCCCACCTTCACTTAATTTTGAGAAAGTGCTCACATCATGATTTATTTAATAAAATTGGATAATGCATTACTGAGTGGAACGTATGTGAGAAACAATGGAGATCAACAACACATCAGTCACAAGAGTACCTATTTCAAAGCCAATGTGCTACCTCCGAGATTTGTTTCTGAGGGGATGGTAAACATTCTGATTCTGAGCTCTATGTGGCCACTTAGCTGTGGCCACAGAAGGAGCAACAGGAGAACACCATTTAAAACTACCCAACTCACAACATACATGCAATAATGTTTCATATAAATACACTGTACACTTGTGTTTAACCATGGCTTTTTCTACATGGTCTGCATTTTGCTGGCACTCAAGCATTCCACAGAAATACAGCAATATGATATTTTCCACTGACCTGAATTTTCCTGGACTGTGCACATCTGTTTTGATGGAGTTCACAGCATACTCCGGCCTGTATGTTCCGCACCATATCTAGAGAATGAAGAGTGAATCATTACAGGTGCAGTGGACACTACTAAACAGTGCGTTCCCGACAACAGGCCTTCTGCTATTGTTATGACTTGTTCTGTAAACTACGAGAAATCCTGACAATCATCGAAATCACTTCCTCCAGATTACATCATAAAAAAGTGTGAATAAACCAAATGTCCAATCCATTGTAAATCAGTTAAAATGTGTACCGCATCATGTAGAGGCACAAAGAAATATTAGTACATTTTTAAATCAGAAGGGCTTTGGAGGGTAAATTTATGGAATAACCATATTAAAAATTAATGTGAACTAATTCTCGATTTTATATGGCATATCTATGCCATTGCAAAATGATTATGCACATGAATTTTGTGAACTTCCTAAATTTTGAATTGTGCAAATTTTACCAACTTTTGCGAGATTCCACAGCCATGAAATTTCAAATCATTTTTGCACCCGGAAGACTGTTTAAAGGAGAATACTTCTTGTGGCAGCCATTTTTGCATCGAACCACTTTCTGGTTGGCATCTTGGAAGACTTATGAACACAGAGGGGCATATTTATAAGCCCCTATCGCCATGGGAGCGTCACTTTTTGCGACGTTCCTGTGGCGATAGGGGTTTCGCCTTAACTACAAGGCAGCGTTAAGCCACTTAACGTGGCTTAACGCTGCCTTGTAAATAAGTTCCCCTTTCACGCTATGCTTAGCGTGAAAGGGGTGGGCAGTGGGTGTTGCGGTGGGCGTTCCACCGCAACACTTATTGATTTTGATGCTGCCCCCTATTTACAAAAGTAGCATAAATAGAAGGCAGCGCCAAAATTAAGACCAGGAAAACCTGGTCTTAACTTGGCGAAATGAAGAGAAATGCCTTATTTCTCCTCGTTTTTGCTTTTTCCATGTGTGCTGCCTTGTGCAGCACACATGGGAAAAGCAAAATGCCTTATATTGTTTATGTTCAGGAAGGGGACCCTTCCTGCACATAAACAATCTTTAAAAAAATGACATTTTGTAACTTCCATATGTTCTGCATTAAGCAGCACACATAGAAGTGACAAAACGGCATTTCAAGATTGTTTATGTGCAGGTAGAGGGACCTTCCTGTACATAAACAATCTTCCACTGCACGCAGACACCCTTGCACTATGGTGCAAGGGTGCCTGCGTTGGTGCTACACTGCTAAGTGTAGCGCCAGCGCAGGGGGAAACGCAGGGCTGCACCATATTCTTGTAAATATGGTGCAGCCCTACGGTTCTGAAGTGGCGGAAGCGTGTCGTTAAGCCAAGGAGGCTAACGACACGCTCTGCCACTTCTGTTGTAAATATCCCCCAGAGTTTGCCCTTGAGTTCAATTTCCATGCAAGATAAGTGAATTTCACAGAATTTGATGTTTTTTCATATCGTTACACAGACAAGGACACATTTTAATGCGCTTTTCCTCTTTTATCCTATTGGGTGTCTTTGGGATGTAATTTATTTGAGGGTGGTGTTAATTGTACTCAACAGTTGAACATTTGCCATGTTTTTATTAAGAGACAGATTGTCAATTTCAGACTGGCAATCGGCACCTGACATAGAACAATTAACTTCCCCTCTGATTGATTCAAATCTCAGCACAGCCAATGCTGAAGAAAGCGGATGTCTCATTGCTGCAGTGATGAAAACTACAGAGGACTGTTGAGATATTTATGCCACTGCTGGTATCATTACTGATCATGTCTGCTAAAGTTAGGGGAATACGATCAATGTTTTTTTTTTTTTAAATAGTACTCATTTCAAGCTTCCGATGGGTTTAAATGCCCCATGCGTGTGAATAGTTTTACAAATAGTGTTATTTTTTCTCTGACCGTTCCTGAATTTCACTTAACATGAAATTCAGACATTTTGCATATTTTGTGAGCGTAATTAAAATTTTGCATTCCTAATGCTAAGGAAACATCGGATGGAATTTGAAAGGACGTGGTGCATTCCATGCCTTCGCATTTAGGGAAATGTTCACTCCATGACATGCACCCACCAGTGCTCAATGACCTGCACCATGGTACAACCTAGGTCTGAAAAAGTTTGTGGGGATAAAGTATCTTTCTGAAGTCACAGAATGAGTAAAGGGTGTATTTTTACATTAGAAAACAGGGTTTTGTTCATAGGGGGATATCTTCCCTTCTCTGCCACACTCCTTCCCCCCCATTTATCTCCCACCTCTCTCAACACATTCTGCTGCCCATCACTGCCCGCCACTGTCTGCCGATCATTGCTATTGCCTTTGCTTATGTCGGATGCCAGTAATGGTAAAACCAACATCGTTTGATGAAACGTGACATGATGTCACATGGCAGCCATATTGGAAGTACAGAAAATACGGTATGAATGTTATTCACGGCTCATGATAACGGACAAGTTGCGTCATGCAATGCTGTAGCTAGCTTACATGTGTAGAAAATACACTTTCAATGTGACTGGCCACTCATTGACATTTGTACTGGATTTAAGGACAGTCAACTTGGCAAAAATGGCAGATTACAAAAAAGTTCCTAGAAATATCTAGAATGAGAAGAATAGATATGGGTATAGTAAAACCATTAGTGGTGTAACAGCCAATGAAATTAGGCATAGATAAATAATCTAGCCCCTAAGCGATGCCACAGAAATGTTAAGAACAAATGATGAGATATCTCAAAAACATATGATGGGAATAGTGAGCACGAATATAGGTGAATCAGAACATTTCCATATGTCAGGTGTTTTGCCATAGAAGCAGCACTGAGCATATTCCATGTGAGATTGTTTTTGGAACAAGTGATCAGGAAATAGGATAGCCAGGAAAGGAAGAAAAATCAAGACTAATGGATGAACGTCCATCTACACTATTAGGGTTTGATATAGAAAGGCAGCTTTTATAGAAATCATGGGTACTAAAACAGGAACACAACTTAAAATACCTTCAGACAGACAGAGTAGAGTTCATGAAAGATGATATAAAGCCCACCACGAGGACTTTTGTAAGCTGGAGTAAGGAAGGAACATTTCCTCCTGGTTCATTTGGCCTGGCACACTTTTAAGCTCTGGGTTGTATGACACTATGAAGAAGTCAGTGATATCGGCCTACAATTATATCACATCAAGCGGGAAAAATTGGTATCTCACTTTCTCATCTAGGTCACTTACTGTGCACGTGTTCACTACTTCATGTAGCCGTGCACGGAACCGGACTATGGATTAATTTAGTTCGTGCTGCGAGCGGCATAAAATAAAGCTCACAGAATTGCTGATGACTTGCGGTGCCAAGTATGAATTTAGAGGGACTATGTGGTAAAAGTCACGTTGATCCTTTTTCTAGTTTGAGGAATATTTAGTGAAGTTCATTCATTTCATTGCATCATCATATTCCTTCATCACCAATAGGAAGTTATTCAAGTGCACCATAAAGAGCTTCCTTTTAAGAGTGTTTGAGGTCAAAAGATATGAGGGAATAAGGCAGTGCTTAACTTGTAAAAAAAAATAAGTGCAGGGCCCTTGTCAGGGGGCCACTCCAACTTGCATCACCCAGTGCCCTTGCTAGCATCGCCAATGGCACAACCATCACAACTACTAACCATCACACCCTACAAGTGTGACAATTCAGACTATTCCAGGACTCCAACACTATAAGAATGGCTTAGGCAGTAGGTATTAGTCATTTTGAATGTTTATTGAATTAATATAAAACTGTTTTTGTGATCATCTCTAAATTAGACAGAGAGCACCACCATGTGGCAGACTGTCATAAGTGCCGGTGTTGACAACTAAGTGCCGGTGCCGAGCACCGGAAACCACTGGCTCAAATTAAGCACTGAAGCAAACTGCCTACCATTACATCATCATGGTAGGTATATTGTTACTATTTTTACTTTCACATGTTTGATATTTGCATAATTTATGAAGAATAAATTGCAGAAGTACAAATGTTATGCAATTTTCACCATTTGATACAAGACTGAATTGAGGAGTTTTCAGTATCCTTGATTAACAGTGATTAAATAGCAAACTCACTCCTATAATTCAAAAATATGCTGAACACTATACCACATCTTTAAAAACTTGGAGAAATGTATATGTTTTTAAGTGTACGTAGTCTAAAGATTTAACACAGAATAAAGTTACAGTTATATAGTCTCTAATAATTATGTGAAAACCAGAAACAAAATGTAGCCGTTGCTTTTTGCTGGTACCCCATAGGTCCAGTTACACTGAATCCCGCTCCAAACTAACTACATTTCAAGATCGCACAGAACTCATTCTTATCGGTTTAGAAGTTATACCATAATGTATAGTGCTGTACCTGTGCAAAATTCAGGAAGAATAACTGGTTGTGGTCCAGATCAATGCCAGGAAGTAGTTTTTCATTTCCATTTTTCCGGACAAAGTTCTGGTAAGCCTGGATTACATAAAGAAGACATGGTAATTTGAGATGTTTGCTACAGATATTTTTCCAAAATGAACTTCATCAGTACAGAGACATGGATTGTTATCAGTGCTTAGAGGGGAAATCTGTTATGTTAAACCTATATTCAGGCCTATAAATATGAGATCACTATTGCCTTATGTATAACATAACCATTATGACAGGCTGCTAAAAACAATGGTGCAGCCTCAAAGGTAAACCCCAGGGGTGTCTTAAATTGCCATATAACATATCTGATGAGATCTAAAGGAAAGAATACACTCTCAGATGTTCCTGCTGGAGTGGTGGGCGGCATGCAATCTCGGTCAAGCTGGTCCTAATTACTTTTTATAATTTTTAAAGTGTGCATGATAGGGTGAATTGTTTTCTACTAATTAACACTTTAGGGTACAGGATAGGAACAGCTCGCCAGTGCTGGTGACTGTGTATGGGCAGTACTTGAAAAATCGTATCTCACTGTAAAGTCTAACCTATTCTCAGTGTTGTAATGATAACTCGCAGATAGATTAAAGCAATTGTTTCCTAATTTGGCAAACTGTCTATAGCGTGGACATTATCCCAACAGATGGTAGAGTGCTTTCTACAAAAACGATATGTACATATGCAAATAAAAGGCATGCATGGTAATAGTGCTAGTGAAGAGGAAAGCGATTTATTTAAGAGCAAAGACTCCTGATGTGTTTCGGAGAAGCATCACCATGGTCACGGGTCAGGGGTGGTAGTACAACCATTTGATTTTTAGCAGCAAGAATGCACCGGGCTAAATAAGTCACATTTCGCATCAATAGCACTATTAACATGTGTGCCTTTCCTTTATATGAAGTAGAGAAGTTGCTTGGATATATATCCCCGCACCCCTCCCTGAGTTGCTTTCGGCCCTGGGGACCCCATTCCCGGAGTCCAATTAATTTTTTTAGGGAGGGGGCACGCAGCCTCCCTGTATTTGGAAGCGGGGACCTCATCCCCGGGGCCCAATGCTTATAATAAGGGGAGAGTGGCCGCGTGGACCACTTCCCCAATATCCCAAATTAAATACTTAGGGGTTGGGGCACATGGCCCACCTCCCTGAGCTGTATTCGGCTCTGGGGATCCCCAACCCGTGGGGCCAAAAGTATTTTTTAAGGGGAGGGGTCCGCACAGCCCCCTCCTGAGCCTTTAATGGCGCGGGAACCCCATCCTCCCAGACCAGGTCACTTGCTGTGTCCCAGGGAGTCCATTCCCGGAACACAGTGGTTTTCTAGGCCACACCGGCTGGGGTAGGAAAACATGGGTTTGCTCCCATATGACTGGAGCATTTTCAAATCTCCCACCAAATGGGAGCAAACAGAAAGTCTTCTCCCAGCAGGCGGAAGCTTTAAAAATACTCCAGCTGGCTGGGAACAGAATACTCTTGCAGGAAGGGAGCAGCATAAATAGCTGATTACTCTGGGTGGGAACAATGCCAGCTTCCACAGCATGCAGATGCCTGCTCGGGCCACGGGGGCAGTTGGGCTCCGATACTAATGTGTCCATGGTGGGTGCCCTGGGTGTTCACTGTGGCACTCACCTATTATAAACACAGGCCGCGTGGCCCTCCTCCATTTTAAAATAAATATAGCCCTGTGGGTCCCCAGGGCCTAATTAGGCTCAGGTTGGGGCCTCATGGGTCCCTCCCCTTTTAAATAAGGCATGGCCCTGGGGAAGCGGTCCCCTGGTCCCATAAAGGCTTGGGAAGGGGGCCTGTGTGGCCCCTCCTGTTTTTTTATTAAATTTGGTCCTGGGGAATGGGGTTCCCAGAGCACAAAAATGCTCAGGTGGGGGAGCTGTATGCCCTCTCCCCTTTTTAATTGGGTTTGGCTCCAGGGATGGGGTTCTCGGACCTGATAAGGCTGTGGAGGGGGGCCATGCAGCCCACCATCCCCTTATAAACAAAAAAGGCCTGGGGATGGAATCCCCTGGGCCTACGAATGCTCAGGGAGGGGGTACACACTGCCCCCTCTCCTTTGATATTGCTTTTGCCCCGGGCAATGGGGTCCCCGGGGCCTAATAAGGTTTGTGGAGGTGGCCGCACAGTCCTCTCCCATTTTTTATTATAATGGTGTCTCTGGGACCTAATAAGGCTCGAGGACGGAGGCTACACGCCCCCTCCCCTTAGGTTATGGCCCCAGGGGATGGGGTCCCGGGGTCCAAGAAGACTTGGGAAGGGGCGGCATTCAGCCCCCCTATTTTTTATTCTATTTGGCCCTGGGGATGCGGTCCTCGGGGCATATTAAGTCTCATGGATGGGGCATGCCCTCCTCCCCTTTATAATAGTATTTGGCACCGGGGATGGGGTCTCCGATACAATTAAGGGTTGGGGAGGGGTCTGTATGCCCTTCCCCTTAATATATATGTTTTAGACTGAGGGGATGGGGTTCTTGGGGCTCGAAGGCCAACCCTTGGCTGAGCTCACCAAAGGCTGTGCATGGTGTAGTATTGGCAGCCTGTGAGGAGTTGGAAGCAGGGCCTGGCTGCAACACAGGCCTTCTGACTAACCCCATGCCACACACGAGCAAAGGCCGCATGTGGTGTGGGATTGGCTGCCTCCAGGGGACTGCCTGCGGTGAGTTGGACACAGGTCTGCAAGCCAGGCCCTTTGAACAACCCTATGCAGCATTCAATGAAAGGCTGGGTGCAGCATGACGTTGGCTGCCTGCGGAGAGGTTGGCTGCCTCTGGATGGGTTGGTCACGGCCAAGCCCTGTAGCCAACCCCCATATGGTGTTGGCTGCCTGTGGGGGGTTTGCTGTGGCTAGGCCCTGTGGACAACCCCCGCCACACACTTTGGCTTTAGGTATGGTAATAAGCTATTACTTTACATTAAAAAAAACTAGAAATGTAAAAAAAAAAACAAAGGTTAAAGTAACGTTATAGTTACGTGTGATAAAAAGATCTGTTTTTGTTTAAATAAAACTTCGAAATTCACTGAAAAAACAAAGGTAAAAGAAGTGTTATAGTTAGGTGGATATGTCAGTTTCAACATTAATGTTTTGAATTAAAAAATCCATAGAATTTTACCAGTTATAGTTAGCATGGCTAACTATAGCTTACACCCCCGTCATGCACTGCTTATGGCCTCACATATTACATCACTCATGTCGTGTTCTATGACATAATTTATGACAACACTGATGTCATCTTAAATTACATCACTAATGAGATCACTGATGTTTGTGTTTTATTCAGTTCAAAATGTTAATGTTGTCACTGACATATTGACCTATTCACCTCGCTATGACTGCATCATATACAGTCAAAGAGAGACTAGAGAAATAATATTTTTTGAATTTGTGATTTTATCAGTAGAAAAGTCCATAGCAGAGAGGGAGGTCAATTCTTTTAAGGTAACAGTAAGGTAATACTCTCATGTGTATCTAAAACCATAGGTCATGAGAAAGATTGTCAAGTTGTCAGCAAATGTGTGGAACCTACTAAGCAATCATAAGAAGATTAGGAGAGAGAAGCCTATTGTTAGGTAGAACATGAGTGTGTAGTGGGTTGGGCTGTGACAAGTGTTTTTGCAGTCAGACGTTACAGAGGGATCCTGCTTTATCTCAATGGGTATGTTGTGCCACAACATTCTTCCAGGATGCAAAACGTTGCCGTAGACCAAATGTAAAGACACACATGGGCACAGAACTGACTCTGGGGGTACCTTAATGGAGATTGAGAAGTAACTGAACCTGTTTTCTTTCTTACTTAAAGAAAACCCTGCTACCCCTAAGCATGCAGGAATGTTACCATTTTGTATTGATGTGTGTAACTGTAGCGACTCAATGAGAATTTGAAAGTAGCTTTGTCTTGCACTGCAATGATTAGTGTGGAAAACATAACATTTCCTGATTAAATCCATTTAAGAGACAAATATAAAAGCTGTAGAGTGTGCAGATTGCATTTCAAAATATTTCTAGTCTCTCAGAAAGAAAATGTGTGCCCATTGACAATTACAAATTCCCAGCTTAGTATTGGCCACAGAGCTCTCCTAGAATTTTACATTGAAATATAGCATTAAAATCCCCCGCTCCAAGATAAAATGAGCAGATTATGAATGAGTAACCACTTAGACTCTCATTATGAGTGGATGATGAATTCCGATTGGGACAGTAACAGCAGATACTTGCCCTACTGGAAATATGAGATCCACAGTAATAGGGTAGATTAACTCACCTACAAAGATTTCAGAAGCTGAAAACAGCCAAACTCTTCAATTTCAAATGTTTAGGAAAAAGGAGCAATTACCAGGGAAATCACACCCGTAATTACTAATTTCCCAGGTAATTCATCATTTCTTAGTGGATTCTAAAGGTTCAACTCACAATGGCTAGGATTTTCCTTGCATCCAGAGTTTGTGGTATCCCCGGTACAGTAATTCAAGATGCTAGGAAATACAGGGCCATTTTGGGGTCACTCATTATGAAGTTCCTAGTGACTAAAAAAAGTGAATCACCTATAGGGGCACCTAATCAAGCAGATTAAACCATGCAAGAATCCATTCATGCAATCGTTGATCCACTCTGGATAACTTGGCCTCGCATTATGGGGATCCTTGAAAGGAAACACGAGGGAAGGATCTTACATGGTCCCACACACAAAAAGGTATTTCATCGCCACTAATTCACTGCCACTGCTGAAGTCATATGTGTAGTGTGTGTATTGTTATTTACACATATACCACAATAACTCAGTGATGCAGTGGAAGGATCCTATGTGAGACTGACTAGGTGAGGAGTAGTCAAGAGGTTACTGCTGAAATCTTGCTTTTCTGAAGGTCACTAGATAGGCTCATCCTTTTGTATACAGGCCCAGAGTTGGCAATTGATGCTGTGGCGTGTGTTTCAACAGCTGCTGCTGAAGGATAGTTGTGCCTGTGTATGCACATGAAGAAATCTCTCTGGCAAGCAGTGTGCAAATTCCCTGGGTGATGGGCTGATCAGTTAAAGCAAATAGATTACAAGAAACAATTATAACCCAACACACAATTTATTTACTGGAAATCTTTTATTATTGTAGAATGCAAGACACATGAAATTGTTCAACAATGTACTTCATACATTCATCATCTACTTGCATAAAGAGGTTTCTTACAAGATGAGTGTTTTCATCAGTATCATGATTCTGGATTTTCTGAATATTTTCCCCAATCCTTTTTTTCATTTTGGGGATATATATGAATTACACAATTCTTCTACTTTCTCTAAACTATGGTATAGAACTCCTGCTTCTCATCAGTAAAGGTAAATTTCAGGACACTACATACCATGGTCTTTGATTTGGCAGAACACTGTTAGCTGGAGTGTGCCCATGTTTGTTATGTACTGAAGCTCTTCTTAGTGATCTGATGGTAATTCCATGATTCATTTCTTTTTCAACAAACACATTTCTTCAGATCTTCAGACATTAATTTTCCTTCAGGTATGACCCAATTCTACAGTTTACATCCCTCAGCAATTTAAGAGCATTGCTTTGATTTTGATGCTTATTGATATTTACAGGTTGTTGCTCAATCGTTATTTCAAAATCTGTAACCCGACTTTCAACATATTCCACTGGGTTTTGGACATCTTTTGTCAATTGATTTTACTGACAATCACTTCCTCCCCCAGTGCACTCTGCCTCTTTTCTAAACCAGTGATTTTCACTAAGATTGATGGATTCCTGTAATTCTTTGAGTACTTTCAGGATTCATGAAAGTACCTGGTGTATTTTTTCACATGTCATTGCGACTCCCTTGTGTTAAATGTGAAAGAGTTATCTTCTTTATGTTCAAAGCTATCTCTCGTGCCCTTTTGGATGCTTATATGATGTAAAACACCCTTGTTTGGTAGGCTCAAAATTCACTTCCTTTTTGCAGGGTTTCTAGAACAAAGTTCAGTCACTTCTAATATAGGCTGCTTCTCTACTGCAAACTGCTTTTATCTGCTTGTGCTTGATCCTCCTCATCTTCAATCTTCATCTTTTCAATGATGATCCCAAACTGGCATTCTATCCTCCTCCTGTAGAAAAGTTTAACTTCTTCCTTATTTGCTTTGAATCATGCCATCTTATCAATATTAACCCTTTATCATCATTGAGTCTTCAGCGGTTCCTTTACTGGTCTGTTCCTTCTCTATCATATTAGTGTGATATTGTTTAGATGGTACAGATGCCTCAGTGATTGTTTAAACTCCGTCAGCCCGGTCAAGCACGCCAAATTACATGAGGAAGGAGTATTCTCTGATTCGAGAAGATATCTAAATTGTGTGTACTCTCAACTGGAATTACAGTGCTTGCTGAACCTGATCCATACAAGCAGGCAGTGACTGGTCTTGATACACTTAAGACTTGAGGAAGTTGAAGGCGAATATGGCACTATGGCAAAACATATGTTGGCTGTGTAGAGTGCATTACTTTGGTGCATGTACTGATTAAACAAACAAGGTTTCACTAAAGTATTTGTGGAACCCATAAACAGACAATGGAAATGAAAACATCACAACTCCTTTTTGAACATTAAAGATAATCTTTTACTTTGAGTGCTCGGGACATTTTTCTTTTCTTTTTCGTAGTTTTATATAGCGCTAACTTGATTCAAAGGCATCGGGCATCAGAGCGCTTTACATGCGCACCAGTTGCGTTACACAAGGACACATTAATTTTTTTGTTAGGCATGGGGAGATTAAGTGATTTGCCCAGAATCACAGGATGTTGAGCGTCATTGCCGAGACTCGAACCCGGTTCTCCAGATTTGAGATCAACCGCCCTAGCCATTAAGCTACATCCTCTCCCCACATTCTTTGTATATAACGTTTAACCCCTTTTTGGGTTATATATTTGGGTTGGTGGGTAGCCGATCCCTGCCCTGGAGCGCAGATTTGAGGAACGATATTTTTGATAGATTGTGGAGAGCGCCCAACTGACTGGCTACCGACCCTTTATGAGTAGTTCAGGTAAAAAACAGCTTTGTTGCATGTTGATGTATAGTGAATAAATTTTCACTCATTGAATTGGATGTTTCAATGCTCTCATCCAGGTTTCTTAATGTAGATTTGGCACATCCAGCTGTAGAAACATGGGGTATGTTATACTATTTAGTATGCTCTGATGTAAATTTGACTATAATACTCCTATTTCAGTGCGAAGACAGTTACATAAGAATATTGCAATAGCTGAACCTGCTTTAATGCCTATTGTGGAGAGAGAGATAGATGGTGTTAATTTTTCATCTGTGAAAATTTTGTTGGATGCCGTTGGGTTCTTATCTGTTATTTTCACTTTCCTTAATCTTGCCTCCTTGCCAGTCAACTGTCTTTGGATGTAAAGTACCTACTTTCCACCATAGGTATGACCTTCAAGATAGTAAAAAGAACCGACTTGTATATTACTGAATTGCAATTCTGATGATCTGTTTAGTTTCAGAAGAAGATTCAGTTCCTTCTTAATTTTTTTTGGATCCATGACAATATTTTATTCTCTTTGATGTATGCAATCACACTATGGTGGTGACTTCAGAGACAGCTTGTATGTTGGTTTAGCTGGACTGCCATAACTGTACACCAGATGAGGGCCCATGGAGAGGTGGGAGAACCTGGCCTAGCAGTAGAAGCAAGATACGACTGTAGACAAAATACTACATGCCACTAATAAAATCATGGTAGAACAATTCACAACACAGTACATGGCAAGTAAAGATGCTGAGAAAGAAGAAACTATGGCATTTTGGTGTATCTCTTTGATGTGGCAAGCAAGTAATCCTTCACTAATATTTTCAGCAGACATAGTAAGCGTTCACCTGCACTAGGAAGCCTTGGAAGTGGATTAACCTTCAACAAAGTAGACAACTCCACAATAATAGAAACACTACTCTAGGTGAAGTTTGAGTCTTACTTTAAGATAACAGATATATTCACTAACATGTGCCCTTCCCACATATCTCCCTTCACATCCATAATGGGACAGGATGAAGTGACAGATAGTGGTAATGCCGATAAACAACAAAATAAGCTACAACACTCCAAATCATCCCTTATTACAGAATAGTTGAATGTCTACATATCTGGGTTGGTGAACAGTCAAAAGAATATGTTATATATTACAGTTTCTGCACTGAGCTTGACTAATACATCTAAGAGAGCTCTAAAGTAAAAGGGACAATTCACACAACAACATGCGGCTGAGCTGGCCAATAAAATGCCAGTTGAGAATACTTAGCTAAAATACCAGTGACAAAATATTTCAGTCTACATCATCTGTAGACATAAAACAAAACTACAAACTCAAACCTAATCCTATTATGAGTATTACAGTACTATTACCAACATTTATCATTTTGCCACTTCTTTTAGCATTTCTTAAAGAAAATTAGGTGCCACTAAAGCCCTGGGTAATTTGTTTCCACATAACCTCATTACAAGTGGTCTTATATGTTCCCACCTGTTACCACACATATCAGAATTATAGGTTTTATGGATCTTATTGCATCTGTTAAATATGCGGTGTAATAAAAACTGCATCCACCCAATACATTTCAGTAGTTCAAATCTACAGATGAAACATTTTTCATTGAAAAATGCCTGGTAAAGACCAGGGGGCATATTCACAAGGAGCTATCGCCGAATTAACGGCACTTTATCGCAGCCAAAGTCGTGATAAATTTACCTCCCCATTCACAAGCCGGTGTTAACAGCCCACAGCACCAGTTTACCCAGGATAGCAGCCGCAAAAAACATCGCCACAGAGGACCCCCGCAAATATCGCTAATGAGATGCAGAGTAGGCGTTACCGTGACAAAAGACGAGACACATCACACCTCAACATTCACAACAACCAGCCACATCGGCGATAAAAACACAAAACAGGCGATAAGGCGCGTTAGCACCAGGAAATTTGCACCTGCTCTGACCTGGTGTAAAGTCGGACGGCAGCCAGCACCACAAAAGGGAGCACAGCCCAGGGCCACATCCGAAGGGCAACAGATGCCATGGAGCCACCCATCATGCGGCCCGGACACCCAAGAGGGCCACAACACCCACCTCCACCACCCCAGGACCCCAACCCATACCCGGAACCTCCCCCCTGGACCACCACAGACACAGCGCAGACAAAGACAGCGGAACCCCAGGAAAAGTACCAGCCGCACAGACCCAACATCTGACAATGTCACCGTCCACTACAGGCTGAAAGGGACCCCCAACCTACGCATCCTGACCATCATCGACTAACAGGCCTACGGCACCAACACAGCGGACAACCAACATCCCACCCCACACAAAGCTGATGGCGTGGCTGCACCTGTTGGCCCCTGGGACCCCCAACCAACACCCGCCAGAGTCGGAGGAGTCTCACAGCCAGCCACATCCAAGTCCCCCACACCTGTCCTGGACATCACCATCACCCTGGTACCCCAGTCCCCATACGTACAACACAATACGCAGGATCCGCTGGAGACCAAGCAAGGACCATACGCCCAAGCAGGATGCACGCACGTGTTGGGGGCAATACACAGCACACATGTACTACCTGTGCCCCCTGGTGACACAGCACACAATCACCGCAACAGGAAGCACACGTCTCACATCAATGTGCCGGCAACAACAGAACACCGTGGAACACCCAACAATGTCGCCTTCAAATACACAGCCAGTGTGCATGATACCTTCATCCTCCGACAGTCCATCATCAACCAGCGTTCCCAGGATGGCAACAAGGCAAATGCACAGCCCCTTGGCAATATCCAAATGAACACCCCACACACCTCAACTCCACAACCATGCAACTCACAACGCTGGCAATGCACACGTCACAAAATCACATACAACAGGCACAACAACATGCCCACCCACCAGACACGACAGAACAACTTACAATGTCCACATGGGCAAGCCCTGAACATGAGCCAGCAACGGCATGGCACCTCAGCCACATAATAGCTGAATGTGAGGAGAGGTGGCAACCAGGCATGTGTGAAGGATGCAGTAGAACCATGATTGGGAAAGTACACAATGCCAAGAGTGACGGAGATGTGCTGGACACCTCGCAGTATGCAGAACACACCCATATCCATGGTGACATACAGCGCTTGTGTATGGAGTGTAGTGGACAGTGGACGCCACCATGTCACCCCAGCCAGTGGGGGACCTCGCGGAAATGTTGCCTGTTACGACCCCCCTAAGCGTGAGCGGAGTGTGAATAAAAAGCACGTAGGCCTGGGTGTGGTCCTCTTCCGGAAAGACACACGTCTATGCCAGGGCGGCGCCTCCCACCCCGCCATGAGGCCGATGCCATCCTTGTGAGCGGAGTTGCCTACGATGCTGTGCGCCTGCCGGACCCTGGCACGCTGGACCACGAACCCATCAGGCCAGCCCCTGCGCAGCCAGGCCACACTGATCACCTTCCGACACCGGCGTGTGTCAAGGAGGGCCCACCACGTGCCGGCGCAAGCCCCAAGCCCGAGTCCCGCGACCTTGGCAGCCACCTCAGACCATCACGGCCTCCACGACACAGGCCCGCTTTATTCCTTTTTCGATTACGTACTCTACTGCCTCCCCCGGCCTACTCTTCGAACCAGTAGGTCACATATGTGAAACTGTGTCCTGAGTCATGAATGGCAGTGACCCCAAATCCGGGCCAGCGGCCACAGCACCAGACCCCCCCCGATCAGTGAGGCATAGTTCCATATGGGCATCTTGCGACACGTGGTGCCACTAACCCTGTTCAACGTCAGCCGGCTACACGTGGTGCCACTAACCCTGTTCAACACCAGCCTGCCACACGTGGTGCCACTAACCCTGTTCAACGCCAGCCGGCTACACGTGGTGCCACTAACCCTGTTCAACGCCAGCCGGCTACACGTGGTGCCACTAACCCTGTTCAACGCCAGCCGGCTACACGTGGATGAGGGACCAGGACTCTCCTGCTGACCAGTAGGTCACACATCCGGCACCTAGTCGCAATGCACGAATGGCGGAGTCCACACCAGTGGTCGCACGGAGAGGTGTAAGAGGAAGATGCGGCTCAGTCCGGACGAATGCCGGGTCACATACACGGAGGTGACCTTAACACGTGGTGCCACTGAACCTGAACTACGCAGGCCGGAGGGGCCATCCAACCTTTGCCGGCGACACTCAGTGAATGGGCCGTGCTGACCGCTGCCTCAGGCCTACACCACGGTCAGGTAGGTCACACATTTGGAACTGAGTCTTGATTACACCATGGCAGTGAACATTATTTAAGGCAGAGAACAATTCACTATACACCCTCCGATATGGTGGCAACAAGTCTGTGCATGGCATCACAACCACACGTGTCTGTGGGCCTACGCGGACCACTGCCCTCGGCCTACGCTGCGCACGAGTGGGATCACTGATTTGGAACTGAACATTGGTAATTCAAAAGGCAGAATACATTTCTTCTCCCGCACGGAGGGGCGTAAGAGGATGACACGTTGCAGTCCGGAGGGAACAGGATCAGCGTCACGGAGGTGATTGAACACTACCGACAACTGCCACTGTGTCACTAACTCTGTGCCTCGCGAGCCAACGACCCGTGGCTGTGGGCCACTGCTGACCGCTGCCTCCGGCCTACACTGCGGTCCAGTAGGTCACAGAGACTTGATTTGGCATTCTTGGAGTTCACATATGTGTACCGGCATCATCGCAGACTGCATCCCCTCACAGCACCTGTGCCACTAAGTTTGTTCCCCAACATTCATGTACACTCACTGGTCGTACATTGGTGGCGTTTGAGTCTATGGACTAGCGGCTAGTTTTCATCCTCATGTAACTGATCCCGAATTGTTGGTGCAAACGAGGGTTGCGCTTTCCACTCCTCCAGTTGCTGCTTCCAGATAACATCAGACCTTCCGCATCATGCCCTGGAGGACACCTTCCACTGTCCTCCGCAACCCTCCGCAACATACACCTCGGACATTGATGGGGACCCGCTCAGGTTGCATGGCCCATCTGACTGCACCGCAAGTCACCGTCCCGTGGCTGGGTGCCTGTGCCGGCCGCAGTGCATCCGGGGCCACTAACTCTGTGCTGCCCAGGCCTGGGACCCCTTCTTCTGAGACATTGAATGGCCTCTGTAACGATGGTCTTGGGTTCATCAACGCCATGTGTCTGTGGCCCTGCGCTGTCCGCCTCCTCCGGCCCCAACTGCGGGCCACCAGGGCCCACACATGGCATCGAGTCTTGACCGGCCCGGACATCGCATCACCGCAGGAGGCACACGCCACCACCGCAAGGACCACCTCCAACCGCCATCTGCCAGAGTCGAAAGGGTGGTCCTGACAGACCTACGGAGTTGCTCAGACCTGTCGTGGATCCATCATCGGCCTGCTACCCTGCTCAGCACTCCAGGTGCCAGTGACTCAGTGCACCCAAGCCATTGTCCGTTACTGATTGAGTTTTGTGCTGTTGTGAGGTTGCGCAGCAATGTCTCCCCATGCAGTGGGGAAGACCTCAGACTATGATGAGGAAGATGTGTCAAGTGTGCGGACGGGAGAAGGCACAGACAATGGGAGGGCAGGAGGCAACAGCCCCTAGGCAGGAATGCAGACTGGTGGTGGTAGTCAAGCTACACACCCGGATCTATTACTGGGTATTGTGCTGTGGACTGTGGACGCAACTGTCACCTCAGGCAGTGTGGGGGACCTGGGACGTTGATGAGGAAGTTGATGCAGGTGTAACACACCCCACTGCATGTGCATCAGGACTAACCGGAAGGGACACAATTCTAGCAATTTCTTCACATGAGCGTGCTCTTCTCTAGTGCCCCACCTCAGTGCACTGCAACTCACGGAACCTCCTGACTGAATATTGGGTGACCTCTGTCCTTACTCCGGATCCCTCCATGTTGCTCTGCAGTTGACTCTGTTATGCTGGTGTTTTCTGTTTCCATTACACTGGTGTCCACTGTTCAGGTTGTTGCCAGCACCAAGCACTCCGTGCGGGCTGGCTTATACTCACCCCACACACATCCAGCACAGGCGTCACTGTACATGTGGCCCTGCCAATAAAGGGGCCGGGCGCATGTGCCGTAGCCAGTTCAACATGATATGTGCATGTGTCCCTGTGGTCTTGTTGTATGCATGGGGGCCCTGGGCCCTACGACATTACATTGTGCTGTGTACAGCGGACGCAGACATGTCACCGCAGGCAGCGGGCTAGAACCTGGACATGTAGCTTTGTCGTCACCCACTCAATTCGTAAGGGAGTGGACTGTGCCGTCGTACGCTAAGCCAACGTGGGTGTGTGACTGATATGTGCGTGCCCCTGGGCGTGGTTCTGTACTGGGTATGTGCATCTGCATGTGTCTCTATGGCAGTGTGGGTCTCCTTTGTGGGGTGTAGGTGGTCCCTGAAGGGTATTGGACACCCACGTATGTGTTCTAGTTCGCATTCCATGGTTTGGGCAACACCCGCACCTGTTGGGCCACCTCCTTTTGGCGTTCTGACACCTGGCATTGGGGTGCCATGTGTGGGTGGGTGAAGTGTTGTGGGCCAGCCGTGATTGCGGGTGCTTCATGCTGTGTGGTCTGTTGCAGGGGCTGGGTTCTCCTCTGAGTGGCTTGCCCTGGTCTGTTGGTGGGTTGTGTGGGATGTCCATGAGCTGTTGTAGGGCATCGGTGTCGAAGGTGTGGTGTTCGTCTCCGGCATCACTGATGGGTTGTCTGTTCTGACCTGCTGGAGGTGTTGTTTGTCCCTCTGCATTGTGAAGGGGAGGTGCATGTTGGCATTGTGTTGGCGCCTTGTTCTTGTCGACATGCAGACTGTGTGACAATGTACATTGTGACTGTTTGGGCGGTGGTGGCTATTAGAGTTGGGACAGTGTACATTTGGCCTACATGGCTGATGTGGGGTTGTAGCCGTAGATATGCATCTCACAGTTCCCTGCTCTGTCCAATGTGATTGTTCTGTTTCTGTGCCTGGGCGGACCCAGTTGTGTCCCCTGTTCTGCAGTGTGGGTGTTGCACTTTGTGCCACATTGTCATGGTATGTGCTGTGATTGCTATGTGTGTGTTCTGCAGTGTGCCACGGGGATGGGGGACATGTCCCTGGGTAATTGTGGGTGTGCAGTGTGCTACACCTCATTGTGCATGTGTGCCATTGTGCCCATCACCCCCGTCCCCCCAGTCCCTGTTGGATCCTCACCCTGTTGTTGTTGTGTCAGGTCCTGTCGAGCTGTGTCCGTACTCCCTACTCCTTGCACCGTCTCCACACTGATAACTGTGGCCTGGGTTTCCTCCAGCTCCTCCTGTGGCGCTGGACTGCCACCTCCTGTTGCCGTTGCTGCCTTCCTGTTGGCAGCCGGTTTGTGCCTGGTTTAGGTTGTCACGTACTGGCGGAGCCTCTTGGCCTCCTGGATTGGCCTCCTCGGCACTCCGACTGCATTCCAGGTGGTCTGCTTGTGGGTCAGTTGCTGGTAGTGTTCTGTAACCTCCGTGACGCTGGTCTTGTTTTCCTGCGGTCTGCACCCCGTCTTCCTCTCCCTTTTCTCCTTGGCCTTCCCCGACCCAGTTGTTCCTTGCTGGTGGTCTGTGGGGGTTGTGGGGTTCGCGTTGACCTCTGCGCTGGGTCAGGGTGCATCCATGTTGCTACGTGCTTTGGCTTGTTTCTGGTGTGTTGTTTCTGTGGTTTTTATGGTGCAATTTCCCGCCAGACACGTGGGATTTGCAGGCCTGTGGCTGCTTTTCGCTGCTTTTTTTACTGCGATTGGCCTCATCGCATGATTTCTCGCGTTTCGCATTTTTTCGGCGTGGCGTTGATTTTCACGCTGACATTTGACGCGTTATCTGGTGACTATCGCATGGTACCGCCTTGTTGTGAATTCCACGTTGACACAGGGTTATTTTCCCGCGATAGGCTGCGATATTGAAAGTTGCGTTACGCTACTCTTGTGGTAGTCACACGTTCTTGTGAATATACCCCCAGGTCATGTGGATTTTGGTGTGGTAAGCACCAAAACTTGCATATTATTCCCCATATTAGGGGAACATATTATAATTGATGCTGTTTATCACACACAATAAATAAAGAACCCCACAGTATTGTTAACATGTGTGATAAATGTCACACCAAACTCAAAGCCAAACTTAATGAGGGCTTTAGATTCGTTTTTTGTGACCTCAGAAAATGTGCTATTGCCAAGCAAAAAAGCCAACTTTGTGTCATTTTATTCTCTAATTTCCTGTTAAAGATTAGTCTCTAAGAACCTCTGCTATACTTTATCAGTTCCAAAAGATCTGCAATTATCAGCAGGATGGCGAAGAACCATGGAATATGAAAACTATGTCAGCACTGTCCCATGCCGTCTAACAATTTTGATTCTTATATTAACAAAATAATAATGTTGAGGGTAAAGAATTTAGTTACAATCATAAACAAGAAATGCTTCTCGCAAATTCAGAAATGAGTAAGCTGTGGTTCTTGAAAAACACAAATCTTCCCACAAATATCAATCACTTTGAATGCCAAAGTGGCATAAGGATTCTAAAACAAAGTTACAGGATCATAAACGTCAGTCCCCAGCCCCCTTCTCATAACTCCTTTACTCCTATCTGTTCTGAAGATAATTGACCAGATAAACACATCTGATGTGTCAAAACAAGAACACAAAACGATCAGTGTAGTAAAACAACTCTAAATGATTCACTAATGTGTTCCTTTCGCACGTGCAACTGCATTTTGAGACTGCTTTTGTACAGAACACACTGGGGCATATTCACGAGGAAGTGGCAGTGAGAGGCGTTAGCCTCCTTGGCTTAACGCCTCTCACCGCCACTTCGGAAACGCCAGGCTGCACCCTATTCTCAAGAATGTGGTGCAGCCTGGCGTTTCCCCCTGCGACGGCGCTAAGTCTCACGACTTAACGCCAACGCAGGCACCCTTGCACCAGAGTGCAAGTGTGTCTGCGAGCAGGGAGGTTTGTTTATGTACAGGAAGGTGTCCCTTCCTGCACATAAACAAACCTAAAATGCCGTTTAGTAACTTACATGTGTGCTGCTTCATGCAGCACACATGTAAGTTACAAAACGGCATTTTTAAAAGGTCTGTTTATGTACAGGAAGGGACACCTTCCTGTACATAAACAAACCATGGCATTTTTGCTATTTCCATGTGTGCTGCACAAGGCAGCACACATGGAAATAGCAAACACGAGGAGAAATTAAGCATTTCTCCTCGCTTCTCCACCTTAAGACCAGGATTTTTCTGGTCTTAAGTTCGGCGCTGCCACCTATTATCGCCGCTCTTGATAATAGGTGGCAGCGTCGAATTCAATGGGTGTGGCGGTGGTACGCCCACCGCAACACCCACTGCACGCCCCCTTTCACGTTAAGTTTAGCGTGAAAGGGGCCCTATTCTCAAGGCAGCGTTAAGCCAAGCCATGTTAAGTGGGTTAACGCTGCCTTGAGAATAGAGCGCTGGCCCTATCGCCTCGGGAACGTCAACAAAAGTGACGTTCCCGTGGCGATAGGGGCTTGAGAATATGCCCCACTGTATATTGAAATGGTTCTAGACTCTTCCAAAAGAGTACAGCGGCAATCTTAAGGTGTAATTTAACATATATAAGGCAGCCCAATATCTGGTCAATGCAGACGTGGCCCAATCTCCACCCATCCTACAGAAGACCACCTACCATAATTTAGGTCTCCTGTCACTCTGAAGGGACACTTCTGACAACGAATTGCTTCCACTGAAGTGGTAGGACCAAATTGATCAGAAATGTACTGCCAGTCAGGCCAACAAGTCATGGCAGCCTGCTAAGAATTGTTTTTGCTTTTCAGAAATAAGCCTCCAAAGCTAGATTTTGCTTCAGAGAAACAAAAAATCGGTGGTTTCTCTTGGCGGACCCTGGAAGGAAAAAATATTTTGGTAGACCAACACTGCATAGGATGGGCCTTCCAAAATACACAGACCAAACCGCTGATAATCAGCAGTCAGAAATCTGGCAGTTCACCTGACTCTAAATGAGGCAGCGGTGTGTGAGTTCAGCGTGAGGCGGCATCTCCAAAACATTACAGCCATGCTTCACTCCAACAGACTCTACATGAACTCCTAAGTCTGCAACCTAACCACAGGATCACATATCCACCTCTCTTTCTCTCCTGGCATTCAGTTATGTGGTGAAGACAAAAGTATCAATCAATAGTCTGGTACACCTAAGGGGAAGCAGTGGTGACTATCACAGCAAAGATTATACTTCTAAAGGTTATGTCAATATATTCAATGTCAAATGAATATCTGTGTTCGATATATAAAGGGTCTCAATCAGCAGGTAAATGTCCTCTATGGTACAGATGACAATAAATTCTGTTGCGATACTTGAAGGGTATTCCAAATCCCCCTATCTTATTACTCATCAACAGACTACAAGAAAATAAATATGCCATTTCCCCTGCTAAGACTAATTCATTGAATATCCATGGTGAACTATGGCGTGCATTCGAATATCAATGTTATCAACACAAGGAGGTCAGCTTTCTGGTTGTCCCACTGTATCACTACTGAAGAAAGAAACAACATTTCAGTGCTACGTGTGATGAACATTTGAACTCCCCTAGACAATGTATTGAAGAAGAAATGCCAACGCAATGAAAAGAGAAACAAAGAATATGTTCACAAAAGGGAAAATAAAGCCCTGCATTATGTTTAACACACTAGGTCACATACCTTGTATGCTTGTCTAATTCCACCATTATCTGCAATATTTTCTCCCAGAGTGCTGACTCCACTTAGCTGTAAATAAAAAATTACACATAAACAGATTATGAACAAAGGCCTACCATAAGCATTTCATTTGCTGCTCACAATGGTAAGATGTTGAGGTCAGTACACACTTCCATCTTTTGTGGGCAGCATAAAAACATGGGTTTGGTTCATTGGCACAGCTTCTGAAGACCAACAGTGAATCAGGTGAAACCACTGAAACTGAACTATGGGTTTTGTACCATGAAGAAAGGGACATTGTTTTGAACTAAGAATAAATTAATATCAACATACATGCTGCCCTCCTGCTAAATCCCAGGAGTAGTTTCCATACTGATACACCATACACTGCGACAAATCTTTAAATTGTTTTGCAGATTCTGGAGTCCACCAATCCACAAGGTCACCATTCTGATTAAAATTTCTACCTGTAATACATAAGTGTTTACATACATTTTACAACTGGGAATCAGAACAGGCAATGGGGCTCAGGTTCGTAGATTGTAAAGCATACAAGTTCAGTGAATTAAACTGCAATGAACAGGCAATAACATAAAGATTCAGCAAAGAAAGGAGAGAAAATCAACTACTGCACAGTGTTGAATCGGGGGATGCAACAAACTGAATTGGAAGGTAGAGACTCATGCAAACAATAAAATAGTGGAAATGATGCATAGCACTTAAAAGCGTGTTTGCAAATGATCAATTGGAAGGATGCCAACAAGGAAGGGAAACTCTTGAAAGAGTCCAAAGAGTGTGAAGATTATAATTAAGGAATTAATTTATTTTTAATTCAGAAGTTGGTTTGCTATTCTATTCAGGCACAGATAACCTTCATTCAGTAGTCGAGGAATCCAGGACCTTTCTATTCAGGCACAGATAACTTTCACTCAGTAGTTTAAGAGTCCAGGAACTTTCTATTCAGGCACAGATTACCTTCATTCAGGAGTCTAAGAGTACAGGATCTAGGCTTATGATTGATAATGAAACATATCCTCACATGGGGCAGATTGTATTTTCAGAACAGAGCTGCCATCTAACTTATTTTGGTAATTTCAATGTTTTGTGACAGACGTTGGCCCACTGAAGTACTGTGGAAAAAAAACAGGTTAAGCAATAATGTGAAAAAGTAAGCACGCACAGCTGCCACTTTAGGAAGTGCCTGAAGCATGTCATTGTAATGGGTGTACATAGTATGACATTTCTACTAAACTTAGAGGTTACCTTATTTCAGATTTACTATAAAAGGCCTCAAAAGATTCCAGAGCCATGACATAACAATAAAACTTTCAACGTATATTGAAAAATGGAAAGATATTTATTTCAAAGGAATACATATTCAAAAAAATAAAATGTGGTTTATAATTATAACTTTGAATCAAGCAATGATACCATCTCATTATTTGTGGGCTTGTATTGTTGCTAAAATGGCCGGTTCATTTGTCAGTTCTAACTTTAGGTAATTTTCTTAGATCGTCTGCTTCTCAGACAATGCCAAATCCTATAACTGGATTCACAATGACACTCTTAATAGATTGAGTTTCTTCAGTGAAAATGTTTAGAGGCTAAGCAGAGTAGTTTACATAAGAAGCACGCTGTGGGTTGAGGTGAGGCCAAATTGATGTAGCATTGTATTACTAAATGCATTTTTAAAACCCATATGCAAGCAATTTGGCTCTAAATTATAAATGACCCGCAAAGTGGTAAAGTCCTCAAAGGTATGACTGATCCACAAAGGCTTAGAAACACTGCCCTTCCCATTAAGTAAATGAGATATGACTGTGTACAAAAATCGGATCACCTCTCAAGAGTCCTCCGGTAGAACAAACATAAAAGTAAATAAAGGCACTGGGGATTACAGCCACATCTCTTGCAGGTGCATCCTCACAGTTCCTTTGCACATAGCAACATAAAATATACCACACATAATTCCATGGTCGCCTATATCCCAAATCTGTGGCATTTTTAAAACGAAAAACCTGCCAATCTAACCTCTCAGGTTTGGCAATTTAGTTGCGCCAGTGAGGTAGCTCACATATGTACTCCACGGATATTATGGCATCTAGTGCTGCATTTCTACACAACTTACACATACCTATGGGTAAACATCGTTTACTACGAATGCGGAACAACGCATGCCATTACAACGCGGTCGTTCACACGACCGCGTTGTTACAATGCATGCCATTACAACGCAAGTCGGAACAACGACTTGCTCTAGGGGTCAGAAGGTGTTGGATTTAAAATCCAACACCTTCTAGTGGCCTGTGTGGAAAATTTCTTCGTGGAAGCATGGCATTGTTATGTCAAGGTTCCACGCTCTAACTTTTTGTGAAGGCCATTCTATTTAAGGGCGGCCAGGGCGTGGACGCACTATGCAGCACAGTGAGTTTTTAATTTGTTAAATACTTTTATGAAACGCTTTTAGCATGTGACATTTGCTCGTTTTTGATTCATTTATTTTTATTAAGGTGCTTACCGCCTCTGACACACTGGGAGAGAACGCATAGGGGCGACTTTGTTATTCTGACTGTCTGGCCATGTTCAGAGCTGGCAGTCCTTTGTTTATTTTACGTATGCACCGTGCAGATGGGCTCTAGCTTTTTGTGAATGCCACTCTATTTAATGGTGGCCGGGGCACGGACGTGCCGCTGGCACGCCAAAGGTGCACCTAAGGCAAGGCCATCTGTCCCCATCCGTGCCCAACTTTCGTCAGGAGCCAGGACCCCTGCTAGTTTTCTATTAGACCATAGCAATCAGGACAGGATTATCTACTCTATAGGCAAACATTATCATCTTGCCAGTATACACTCAGTTAGCTCTAGCTTCTTGTGCAACTCTGTCTTCCCCTCCCATCTTGTAGGGCCCACCACTTGTTTAAAATGTAAATTCCAATGTTCTTACGTAGGTTTAGAGTTTGGGTGAGCAGCACCTGTGGCGGCCGCTAATAACTTTACAGATCCATCTAGCAACAACGGTTTGTCAAACTTACAATGTCCTTGCTCTCCTTTATCACCCCCTTCTACCTTCTCCTGTATCTCTGGCTGTCTCTGCAACATCAGATCCCTTCCCAAACATGCAATTGAAATTTGGGGCCTACTATCGTCACTCTCACCTGACATTGTGTTTTTTACCGAAACTTGGCTGAACTCTTTTACTTCTCCAGCCACATCACTAGCTCTTCCTGATAACTACCAGATGCTGAGATTAGACAGAGAAAACAGAGCAGGTGGAGGTCTAGCTGTCATTTTTAAAGACACCATTAGAGTCTCACTCATTGATTCTTTGCAAGCAGATTGGGCAGTGATCTGTGTATTTAAAGTGAAAATTTTCACTAATGACTGCTGGAGGGGAGCTCTTGTGTATCGTCCTCCAGGTTCAAAAAAAGATTTTAGTCAGCGTCTTATGGAATTTATTGCCCTCCATCTTCTCGCTTACCAATATTTTCTTCTGTTGGGTGACTTCAACTTTCACGGAGAAGATTTCTCTAACTCTGAAGTAGTGCAACTTACCTCTGACCTAACCTTGTTGGGCCTCCAACAGAAAGTGACTGGCCCCACTCATTTGGCTGGCCACACCTTAGACCTGGTTTTCACAAACTCTCCCACTTTGTTGCGTGAGGGTCCCCAGCCCCTTACCTGACCAGATCACTCCTTAATAAGTTTTCAGATCCCTAAACATAAGGGGTCTGAACAGAAACAAAAGCCTTTGTTGAAAAGTTCTAGACACTGGCGTAAAATTACTCCAGATGTCTTCTCCTCGATATTTGACTTTGCACTCATAGACTCTGATAGAGATAAAGCCTTATCTGATTATCACTCAGCTGTCAGTGCAGCTTTTAACAAGATTGCCCTGATAAAATCTTGCTCCAAGACATATAAACAAGCCTTAATGAAGTATCATCGAAATATAAAAAATGCTTGCAAGGCATACATCTCTTACCAAATTAATCAGGCAGGAAACTCTTCCAAGATGCTTTTTAAAGTTCTAATTTCCTTCCTGAACCCACAAGCCTGGTCGTCTGAGATTGTGCCATTACAATCTCTTTGTGACTTCTTAGCTGAGCATTTTGAAGGTAAAATCAATTAAATTTATCAGAATTTCTCTAATATAACCAAGCAAGACAACGAGAAGCTCAAGATTTGTTCTCCGTTCTCTATCAATAGTCCCATTTTAAACAAATTTAAGCCTTTGTGGCCAGAGTCTATTCAGAAAGATTTAGCAACGAATAATCAGGGTCCCCCTTAGATATCTGCCCAGCTTACATGACCGCCTCTCTGTCCTTTCAGTTTGCCCCTGCCATTTGCTTATTATATATTTATCAACCTCCTTGGGCAAATTTCCCTTGGCTTGGAAAGCAGCACTGGTTACCCCTATACAAAAAAAGCCTATTTTGCCACCTTCGGATCTTCCCAACTACAAACCCATTTCTCTTCTTCCATTATTGGGCAAACTGCTGGAAAGTCAAATTAATATTCAATTTATGGAGTACCTTGAAACAAATTTGCTGCTGGACATATCCCAAGAAATTTGGGCATACGTCTTGACCAAGCACTCACCATGAAAGAACAGGTCGCAGCCACTACTGGCACTTGTTTTCACATGTTACGTCTATTACAGAGAGTCTTCCCCCTTCTTTCACATTCAGTGAGAAAAGCACTAGTCCAAGCACTTGTCATCAGTCTCTTGGACTATTGCAATTCTCTATTGTCCTCTATAAATGAGACTGCTTTAAGCAAATTGCAAGTCATTCAAAACACAGCAGTACGTCTCGCTCTCAATCTTCCAGCCAGGACAGCATCCCCCCTCTTCTGCGCTCGCTTTCTTGGCTACCGATTCGTAAGAGAATCAAGGTTTGCTGCCTGACTCACAAGTCCTTGCAGGGTAATGCACCTAGCTACCTTTTTGCAAAGCTTGTTCATTAGCGTCCTGGCAGAAAGTTGAGATCTAGTGATAAAGCCCTGCTGGCAGTTCCACGTATCACAAAATCTCGCTCAGGAAGCAGATCCTTCTCTTTCCTGGCTCCCCTCTGTTGGAATAAGCTCCCACTTCATATACGCCAACGCGCAGATCATTTCAATTTTAGGAAACTTCTCAAAACGGCATTATTTCAGGTCTAATCAGTCTACTTCTTCACTCATTCTGATGTGTAGCACCGAGATACCCCTCCCGGGGTGATTTGTGCTTATTATAAATTGAATTAACATAACATAACACGTGAAATGGTAGGCTGGGGAATCTAGTGACAGTTGGTGATTGCTGTGTGCCACCAGCACTTTGTCGTGTTGATGCTGAAATAAATCTTCCTTAAAAATCTACACCCAAGGTAGGTTTTTAAAGAAGATTTATTTCAGCATCAACACGACAACCTGCCAATATTGTCAAAATGCAGTGTAGACATTGATTGGGTGTTCTTATGTCCATTAGATTCCTACTACTGCAAGTCCACCTGCTCCACAAATCTCTCTACTATGCTATCAAACCACTTGCCTGTTTTAAGTTCTTAAAAATTGAGTGTGAGTGATTCAGTGATATAATATATATATATATCACTGAATCAGATAGATAGATAGATAGATAGATAGATAGATAGATTGATAGATAGATAGATAGATAGATAGATAGATAGATAGATAGATATAGTGTTTTTCTATACCTGTTCAGGCCTCCTAGCTAGGAAGTAGGCATTCACATGTATCTTAGAATTTTGTATCCATGGCATATCAGGTTGGGGCAGCAAGTGCTTTAAGTTGTAACCTTTTACATAATTACAATAAAACAATGGTTCATTCGGGAGAAGTATCAATATAGCTAGAGATTAAGGGGCCGATTCCGATCTCGGCCGGTAGGGCTCCGAATCGGATTCGGCTTTACCGGATCCGATTCGGAGCCCTGTTTCCCGACCGATTCGTACGTGCGTCCGGGCGAGCGAGTACGATGCGAAAACTCCGACCGACTCGTTCGCGAGACCCAACCGCACCGACCGACTCGTACGCGAAAGCCGACCGCTCCGACCGATTCACTCGAACACGCCTCGCACCGCGCAATGGAGACGTTCCCCGGCCGGGCAAGTACGATGCGCGCCGCGAGCAGTCCGACCGACTCGCGCCGTCCGGCTCGAAGGAGCAGTCGGAGCCGTACTTTGGGGGTCCGTGTTGGACCCCCCTGTACGCGTAGCCGCGCGAGTCGCACATAGGGGGGACCCACGGGTCCCCCCTACCTGTGCGTGTACGGCGCGAGTCGCTTCACCGCGTACACGCTGTAGGGGGCGCCCCTGTTCGCCTCGCACCCATTGAGTCAATGGGAGCCCGCGTACGCGTTGTACGAGAGGCTCCCATTGACTTTAATGGGAGTCCGACCGAATTGAGTCCGATGGCATACGTGCGCATCGTACTCGTTCGGTCGGGCTGCTAGGGTCCGATTCGGTTGGAAATCTCTCCGAGTCCGGCTCGGTCGGAGAGATTTCCGGCCCGAATCGGAATCGGCCCCTCTGTGTTTGAAAAAATCCAATTATTAGGGCCAGAGAATTTGAGCAAAAGATTCAGCAAAACAAACCGTTTGCAGATAAATGGAAATTGACAATAAAAAATAAAAAGTAAACTACAAGGTAGAAAAATAAAGAAAAGAAAAAAAACAGAATGTGCAAACATTTTTCAATACAATGATTACTTTTTATTAATAACATGACATGGTGTAACGCAGATGTGCTGTAGTGACATGTAAGGTGCAAAGAGAATGGAAACACAAACGCATTCTAGACAACAATATGCTGTTGAATCTATGGGATATCACGAATCATAATTCGATGAATAACTCAAGCCAATTGTGGTCCTCATTGATATAAATGCTTAAACAGTACATATTGTGAGAGAGTCAACATTTGGGCCCCTGTAGTTAACTTAATCAGGTCCATCATTAGGACAGGATCAAAAGACAGTAAAGAAAGCAACCTAGAACAATCATTGGCAAAGCCAATAGTTATGGTGTTGACCACCAGACTTTTGGCAATTCTTTTTTGCTTTGTCATGGTTTTTGCAAAACTCTATTGTTCAGGAACCTGCTGGGCCCTTATTAAATCTAAAAAAACAATGGTTGATTGCAAAAGTATTTTTCTGGTCTCAATAAAGTACACATTACCATGGTACACCAAGCACTGAGGGGAACTACCTTGTGTGTGAATGAGCTCCTTGTGAACGATCAGCATGCGCAACTCATAGTAAAGTCAGTCAACGGCTGAAGTGGGCTAACATTGCCCTTTGATGCATGCTCGAGTGGGTGGAGTTAAAATGTGAATGACACAATCACAGACTAATTGATGCTGTCAGGCTGAAACCCTGTAAGTAACTATGTTATACATACTCTATAAGCAACTATGTTATACATACTCTTAGTAAAATCAAAAGGTCTTGGCTAACATAGACCTAAAAAACCATTTGCCTGGCATTGGCTGCTAGCCTCGCCTTGAAAAAGAAGGCAAGAAAAAAGGGAAGAAGGTGAGGAAGGAAGTTAAAAAATAAGGAAGGCAGACAAAGAAGGAACAAAGGCACACAAAAAAGGAAGGAACAAGGATGAAAAAAGGAAGGAAGACAAGAAGGAAGTAACAACAAAGGAAAAAAGAAGGAAGAAAGAAAGGAAGAAAGAAAGAAAGAAAGAAAGAAAGAAAGAAAGAAAGAAAGAAAGAAAGAAAGAAAAAAAGAAAGAGAAAGAAAGAAAGAAAGAAAGAAAGATAGAAAGAATTTAGGAAGAACGTAGGTAATAACAAGAGAAGCAAAAAAGAAAGAAAAAAGGAAAGAGGGCAAAAAAGAAACAAAGAAGTAAAGACAAAAGGAAAGAAGGCAAAAAAGAAAGAAGGAAAGAAAGTCGGGAATCAGGCAAAAAGAAAGAAAGGAATAATAGAGATGGAAGGAATGAAAGAAAGAAGGTAAAACAAGAAGAATAAAGGAAAGAAATATGGAAAAAACAAAAAACTAAGGAAAGAAGGCAAAAAAGAAAGAAAGAAGGAAAGAGAAGGACAAAGATAGAAAGAAGAAATGAAAGAAGGAAAGAAGGTAACAAAAAATAAGGAAAAAAGAAAGATAACAAGAATGCAAAAAAGAATAAAGAAGGAATGAGAAATATAAAAAGTAAAGAAATAAAGATAAAAAGGAGAGATAATAACAAAGAAGGAAACCACGGAAATAAATTTTAAAAAAGAACAGAAAGAAGGAGAGGAAAATGGAAAGAAGGCAAAAAAGACAGAAAAAAAGAATGAAAGAAGCAAAGAATAAAGGAAAGTGCAGTGCTTTATTTCATGTACAACTCATGGATAGTGTCACTTGCAAGGTTCCCTGTGTGGTGGGGAGGGCGAAGAACAGGGACTATGGTTGCCTTTGTGATGGGGCAGTAGCACTCTATTATCCTTCTTTAGTTTTGAACAGCACAATTTTATTGCATTTGGAGATTAATAACTTGCATAATTTTCCCAAATATGTGCCAGGAGATCCAACTCTCACTTTAGGAGGCACAGGGTGCATGTACCTGACCACTGTAATAGCAATGCTTATCGTTGACAGGAGGGGGGCAGTTCTGGGCCAATGTATTTATGATTGATGGTTGCCCATGGCTGTCCTCAAAACAGCCATTCAAGGTCAATCATGCATGGCAGGAACAGATGTGGGTCCAGGTGGCTAAAATTAATAGTTACCAGGACTGTCAGTTAAATGGGTTCTTGAAGTGGTATGTGCGCTTGGCCGCAATTCTTGATGTCATTCATTTTCTTCAGTATTACTGGACGGTTTCCTCTGGTATTAGGATTGTTTTACGATGCCCAAGACATCAGTTAATTGCAAGAATTATAATTTCAGGATTTCTGTAGATTTATTGAGTTGTCAATATTAACAACATAAATATGTTCTGTGCATGTTTCAACTGCTTGTGTAATTAATATGACCTTAAACTTTTCCACAAAATCGCTTGGTCTGAAAAGAATTTGGGGATATAGGGGGTGTCATGCTCCTATGATCCACAGCTGAGGATATATGCAAAAGAGATGTAACGCATTCATAGCACCAAGGAGACATATTTAAAGGGAGACATGAACACCAAAGGGGAAAAAGACACTGTTGGAAAATGGCCCGCTCTGAAGGGTCACCACAAACTTTTTGCTTTTTACCTCCTCTTTTTGCTGATTCTTTTTGTTGGCCTAAGGACTCTGAGCACTTTACCACTGCTCACCAGTGCTAAAGTTCATGTGCTTCTCCCTAAATATGATGACATTGGTGTATACCTGATTGGCTTATTTTTTGTACTGGTAAGTCCCTTTCTAAAGTTGTATACCATATACCCAGAGCCTGGACTTCAAATGCTACTAGTGTGCTGCAGGACTGATTGTGACACCCATAAAAGTAGCCTTCCAAACCTGTCTCAGACCTTCCACTGCAGTGCCTGTGTGTGCAGTTCACTGCCACTTCGTCTTGGCATTTAAACTAATTGTCAAGCCTTTATTACATATAAGCAAAAGACACACAATTGATGGACGGAATGCAGAACAAATCAAAACATTCACCTCCAGTCAAGAGATCTGGGTTAAATCCATCATTCTTTTGCTCACCATGCCACCCCAGTTTAGACCTGGCCATATGCAAATCAGTCTTGACCCTGTGCCTCATGGGAACAGTCCAGACCGAACTGCCAAGCTGGGAGGACCTGGGTGGCATGGTGAGCAAAAGAATGATGGATTTAACCCAGATCTCTTGACTGGGGGTGAATGTTTTGATTTGTTCTGCATTCCGTCCATCAATTGTGTCTTTGCTTCCTCGCTCTAAGTGCGCCGGGCATGCCCAGACGTGGGTCCCGGGCTCACTGTGCCACTGGATTCAAGTTATCCTGGCTGAAGAGGGGTGAAACCCCGAAACCGGTCCTGCGATGCTTGTTTCCAGTCCAGGGAGGAACCTGGCTTAGCAGTTCGGGCTGGACTGTACCCATGAGGCACAGGGTCAAGACTGATTTGCATATGGCCAGGTCTAAACTGGGGTGGCTTGGTGAGCAAAAGAATGATGGAATTAACCCAGATCTCTTGACTGGGGGTGAATGGTTTTATTTGTTCTGCATTCCGTCCATCAATTGTGTGTCTTTTGCTTCCTCGTCTTAAGTGCGCCGGGTATGCCCAGACGTGGGTCCCGGGCTCACTGTGCCACTGGATTCAAGCTATCCTGGCTGAAGAGGGGTGAAACCCCGAAACCGGTCCTAGGATGCTTGTTTCCGGTCCAGGGATGACCTGGCTTAGCAGTTCGGGCTGGACTGTACCCATGAGGCACAGGGTCAAGACTGATTTGCATATGGCCAGGTCTAAACTGGGGTGGCATGGTGAGCAAAAGAATGATGGATTTAACCCAGATCTCTTGACTGGGGGTGAATGTTTTGATTTGTTCTGCATTCCGTCCATCAATTGTGTGTCTTTTGCTTCCTCGCCCTAAGTGCGCCGGGTATGCCCAGACGTGGGTCCCGGGCTCACTGTGCCACTGGATTCAAGCTATCCTGGCTTAAGAGGGGTGAAACCCCGAAACTGGTTGTAGGAGAGTAGGATCTGCCTCTTATGTTGCCCCCACTTTTTTTCTGATGTTTACACTGGTTTCTGGCTATAGTCTGGCTGGGCCCCTGCTAATCAGGGCCCCAGCCTCTCTGTTCTCTCTAAACGATTTGAAGTGCACTCTAGGTGCACTAGTGATTGGATACTGTGGCACCTTATGAGTCCCTAGTATATGGTACCTTGGGTACCAAGGGCATAGGTACTTCACAGGCCTACCTGGGGCTGCAGCATGTATTATGCCACCCCTGGGAAGCAGACTAAAATCTGACACCACAGGCCTGCTACTGCAGCCTGAGTGAGGAAGTGCTAGCACCCCTCACTGAGATATAGGTTCCCTATATCTCTCCTACACACACATATAACCCTATCAGTCACCCCTAAGGCAGGCCCTATCAATCCTGAGGGCAGGGTGCTTGGCTTCTATGTGAGGGGGTGCCTCTGCCTGAGCAGGGCCCCTCTGCAGCTCTCAGAGTCCATTCTCTGGTGCTGTTTGTGGATGCGGTTAAACCATATACTTTTAAGTGCATTATATCCTCGCGGTAAAGTGCTAACTTTGGAATGGCTGCATCGAAACATGTCGTGTTTGGTGTCAAACACCTTGGAATACTACCCCCCCCGCCAGTCCTGGTAGCATTCCACCCTTCTAGAGGGATAGACATGTACCTACTGTGGAAACGCGGTTGAATCCTGCAGACCCCTGGCATCACTAAATGGATGCCACCAGTCACAGACACTGGGCTGCCCTCCTGCTGATGACCAACACTCGCAGTGGAGGAAGCCCAACAATAGATATCTTGTCCCAAGGGGGTGTGACCACCTCCCAGACAGGGTTTAGTGTATTGGGGCTGGGTGGGTGCACTCTTAGAGTGCTTTGAAGTCCTGCACTGGGGGAGCAGAAGGCTCCTCTGTGCATATGCCAGTTCAAACCGGCTCAGGGGCTACCTGTCCCTGCTCTGGTGCGAAACTGGACAAAGGGAAGTGGGTGTAGCCACCAACTCCCCTGACCCTCCCATAGGTAGGGTCATAGAGCTAGTCCCTCCCCTTCTTTTGGTATAAGAGGGGGAACCTGTGCATTGCACCCTAGATTTCCCTGGACGACGCTCTACAAGAAGAATCCCGGACCTTCGACGTTCCACTACCTTTGGAAGATGGAAGAATCTCCCTTGGAGTCAAGGAGTGACTCCCCTGCTTGGCAGGCACCAAAAACTACAAATGACGGTCGCAAACTACGCCGCTCCCGCCGGAGTCCGAAGTCCCTGCAGCCCAAGAAGTGAATTTCCTGACTTCTCAAAGGCCACAGTGAGTCCCCAGCGAAGCTGAGGCCAGTGGACCCCAAGAGTAATGAGGAACCGCGACCCCTGGGTACCGTGCACTATTGTCAAGTGCAACCCCTACACAACGTTCCACGAACTTGTGCTTTGGACCACGTGTGGTCCCAGCCTCCAGCAGGAATCCCTCTTAAGATCAGAGGCCTACCACGTCCCGAGTGTCCGTGGGCCCCTGTGAGAGAATCCTCCCGAGGCGTCTTTGCGATCCCTTGCCAGCCAGCTTGCGGGTCCCCAGAAGACTTTCTGAAGAAACCAAAGGGCTCCCCTAGTTGCTCCAGGCCTGCCCTGACTTACCCTTGCTGGGTGAGTCCCCCAGACCTTGCTGGTCTGCGCCATTGTCTCTTCACACTTTCCCCAAGACTTGCTGTTACCAAGGCTTGTTGGCTCCGATCATGTCGCTGACACCGCAGTAAGCAGCAGACATCGTGGGACACGCCGAATCCAGCTCCTGGTTGTCAACGACACCTCCTGGACCTCGTGGATGAAGAGTCAATGCAACCACGGATGACCTGAATCTTGCGACGACGGTGGGCATCCATCTTCCTTGCCCCGAGTCACTGCCAAGTGACTTTGAACACTGTCCCCTCTGCTTTCAGGTCTTCCATCTTCCGAATCCAGGCTTGGATTCCTCCGGACACTTCTCCTGTCGCCGCAAGCAGCAAGTCTTCACTGGCTGCCATTGAAAACGACGCCGCGACCCGACACCAAAGAACACCCATGCACCCGGCTCCCCTGGGTGAGGTAACTTCAGCACTACGGTGCTCCTGTGGGTGTGGGCCCTAGAACTACTTACCCTGTAAGTGACTTGCTTGAGGCTTCCCTAGAAGTGTCCTAAAACTCTAACTTTCCCAGTGCGACTATCGCACTGACTCGTACCTGGTTCGCGTCTGTGTTAGACACACCGCGTCCAACTCCCTTGCAATACCATCTGTAACCGCGTCCTTCGACTCGTACAAGGACCGATCGGTGTGTTCGCCTCGAACACGCAAGGGACCTTTAACATTGATATTTCAATCGCGTCTGAGTGCATAGACTCGTACAGGATTCGCATCGGTGCCAGGTCACCGCGTCCGTCCCCTGTGGGTCTCCTACAACTACCTGGGGTGGTTCTTGGGGGTCCCTCGATTCTAGATGCCCTAGACCTAGGTCTAGCAAACTAAGATTGTAACATTCAATTGTGCTAAACTTATCCTGATAATATTTGACTTGTACATATGTTCCTGACCTCTAATCTCATAAAGAGATTAGTAGAGAGTGTTTATTAATAAATACATATATATTTGATATATATACCTGTGTGGTGTCTTTTCATTTGGTGATTCAAGAGATTGTGTGGTAAAACAAGCTGTTTTACATTCCTTCAAGACTTAGCCTGAAGGCTGCTCTCCACAGCTACCACTAGGATAGCTTTCTATAAAGGTTGTCTTAAACCTATCTACCATAAGAGTCAAATTGTTCTGGTGCAAGGTGTCCACTTTAATTAGTGAACAGCATATACCAGGCCAACTTCTCACATTGGTGGGCAGCGTGTGGGATTCCAGCTTGCTATTGTTTTACCAGAAAATCTCTATTTGAATTACTAACTGAAAACCACTATAGGTACTTAAGGTACATATAAAGTCAAGCTTAGTATCAATAAGTTCTACTGAACTTAGAGCTGTGTGCCAAGGGATAGCACACCCTTTCTACAGCTCAAGCTAGTATCAGTAGGCCACAAACTAGTGTAGGTAGTACAACACTGCACAACACTAGAATGTCCTTAAAGGGTGGAACCAGTGGATCCACTCAGCCTCAGTATAAGGACATGGCTTTCTCTGACTTGAGAGCCATGTGTGTTGAAAGACACCTGAGACTAGGACAGAGTCCCTCAACCCTGCACCTGATAGATCTGCTGACAGCAGATGATCTTAGATTGGCTCTAGGAGCTAATGGGTCTGAATCAGTGGGTGGGTCAATTACAGTATCTGGGTCAGACGATGAAAATCCGAATGACCAGGACTCTGTGATTGAAGGGCCAGGCCTCAAGGGGCCTGAAAAGGACAGAGGAATTCTCCCTAAGAGAACTGACAGAGTGGATGAGAGGCATAGGTCCCCTTCCAGGGAATCTGAGCACTCTTATCACTCTGGCAGAGAATTTGTCCACCAGAGGAACTCATACTTTCCCATAAGAGAGACCTCCTCTGAAAGAATGTGCAAACTGCTGCAGTATGAGGAAGCAAGAGTTGCCCTCAGAACCAAGCAGTTGGCACTGGATAGAGAAGCCCTGGAGATCCAGAGAGCTTCTCGACGAGAGGGGTTAGAACCCCTTGGTGGCAGCAACAGTGTCCCTAGAGGCAGAGAATCTATTCCAGACCATAGGAACCTGAGCAAGGTTGTTCCTCCCTACCAGAGTGGGGATGATATCCACAAGTGGATAACTGCTATGGAGAGGGCCTGTAGAGTACAGCAGGTCCCCCAGAAGCAGTGGGCAGCAATCTTGTGGCTCTCCTTTTCAGATAAAGGTAGAGACAAGCTCCTCACTGTTAGAGAAGAGGATGCTGATGATTATGAAGTCCTGAAGAGTGCACTGATAGATGGGTTTGGCTTAACCACTGAACAGTACAGGTTAAAGTTCAGAGACACCCAGAAGGCACAGACTCAGGACTGGACTGACTTTGTTGATTGTGCAACCAAGGCTCTGGAGGGTTGGCTGGTTGGCAGTAGGGTTACTGATTTCAAGGGATTGTATAATCTGATGATGAGAGAACAGATCCTTAATAATTGCCAGAACCAGTTGTTGCATCAGTACCTGGTGGACTCGGATCTGACCTCTCCCCAAGAATTGGGACAGAAGGCAGACAAGTGGGTCAGAACCAGGGTGAGGCAGAAACCCCAGAACCAAGGGGGTGACACCAAGAAGCAAGATCCTAAGGGCTCTGAGAAAGGTGGGGATAAGTCAAAAGACCAGAAGTCTTCACAAGGGCCCCAAAAATCTGCATCTGGTGGGGAGTCACAATCCAACAAGGGAAAAGGCCAAAAGAAGCCCTGGTGCAAATTCTGTAAACAGAAAGGGCACTGGACTTCTGACTGTAACAAGTCCAAAGACCAAACCACCACCACTCCTGCCCCTAAGGCAACTGTTCCCCCTAGTTCAGCTACTGGTGGAGGTGGTACACAGAATAAGGGTGTAGTAGGGTTGACCCTGGGTTCTGAAGTGGACTCTGACCTAGTCAGAGTGCCCACTCAGGCAATGCTGATTTGTGAGGGAGACCTTAATATGTCCTTCCTAGTGAGTCCCAGTAACCTGGGCAAATACAAACAGCAGCCTGTAATAAATGGCAAACAGGCTTTGGCATTTAGGGACACAGGTGCTAGTGTCACCATGGTGGCAGAGGATCTTGTGGACCCTGGACAGATCATCCTGGGTGAAATGTACCAGGTGACCAATGCAAGCAACGCCAAGACCAACCATAGTCTGGCAGTTGTGAATTTCTCCTGGGGAGGGGTAACTGGCCTCAAGAAGGTTGTAGTCAGTGCAGACCTCCCTGTCGAATGTCTATTGGACAATGATCTAGAGACTTCAGCCTGGTCTGAAGTAGAGTTATGGACTCATGCTGAGATGTTGGGCATTCCTGCAGAGGTATTTGCTGTGACCAGGTCACAAGCAAGAATGCATGACACTGAACCAGCTCTGGATCCTGGAACAATGGACCAGATGCTTCCCAAGAGGAGGAGCAGTAGGGTAAAGGCAGTGCCTTCCCCTCTGTCTCAGATCACAGATTCACCCCCAGAGGGAGGTGAAGCAGATCCTGAAGAAGGAACTGCCCCAGAGGGACTTGAGCCTGATCAGGTTGAGTTCTTGGGGGCAGGGGGCCCTTCTAGGGAAGATCTGAGGAAGGAGCAACAGTGCTGCCCCTCTCTTGAACCCCTCAGACAGCAGGCTGCTGCTGAGGCTGCTGGGAGTGCTAGTGGGTCCCATAAAGTTTATTGGGATGAGGGACTCCTATATTCTGAGGGTAGAGACCCAGCCCCTGGAGCCACCAGGAGGTTGGTAATACCTCAGAAGTTTAGGGGGTTCCCCTTGACCCTAGCACACGACATCCCTTTAGCAGGACACTTGGGCCAAAACAAGACCTGGGACAGGCTTGTTCCACATTTTCATTGGCCACATATGTCAGAGGACACTAAGGAGTTTTGTCGCTCCTGTGTCACATGCCAAGCCAGTGGTAAGGCAGGTGGCACAACAAAGGCCCCCCTGATAGCCCTACCGGTGGTGGGGGTACCCTCTGAAAGGGTAGGGATTGACATTGTTGGTCCCTTTGACCCTCAAACTGCATCTGGGCACAGGTTTATCCTGGTGGTAGTGGATCATGCCACCAGGTACCCAGAAGCAATTCCCCTGAGGACCACCACAGCACCTGTGGTGGCAAGAGCCCTCATTGGAGTCTTCTCCAGAGTGGGTTTTCCAAAGGAGGTCATTTCTGACAGAGGTACCAACTTCATGTCAGGATATCTAAAAGCAATGTGGAAGGAGTGTGGTGTAACTTACAAGTTCACCACCCCCTATCACCCACAATGCAATGGTTTAGTTGAACGCTTCAACAAAACCTTGAAAGGAATGATTAAAGGACTCCCAGAGAAGCTTAGGCGGAAATGGGACCTTCTTCTTCCTTGCCTGTTGTTTGCCTACAGAGAGGTTCCACAGAAGGGGGTTGGCTACAGCCCATTTGAGCTTCTGTTTGGGCATCCTGTGAGAGGTCCACTGTGTTTGGTAAAAGAGGGCTGGGAGTTACCTCTCAAGCCCCCCAAACAAGATGTGATGGACTATGTACTTGGTCTCCGCTCCCGGATGGCAGAGTACATGAAAAAGGCAACCAAAAACCTAGAGGCCAGCCAAGAATTACAAAAAGCTTGGCATGACCAAAAGGCTGTACTGACTGTATACCAGCCAGGACAGAAAGTGTGGGTGTTGGAGCCTGTGGCCCCAGCAGCCCTCCAGGACAAGTGGAGTGGCCCCCATACAGTAGTTGAACAGAAGGGAGAAGTCACCTACCTGGTGAATCTTGGAACTCCCAGGAGCCCCCTGAGGGTGCTCCATGTCAACAGATTAAAGCCATATGTTGACAGGGCTGACATGGGCTTGCTCATGGCAACTGATGAGGACCAGGAGGAGGAGAGTGACCCTCTCCCTGACCTGCTCTCTCAGAACCCTGATGATGGGTCAGTAGATGGTGTTGCTTTGGCAAGCAGCCTCACTGACCATCAGCAAACTGAGTGCAGACAAGTTCTGCAACAGTTTAGACATATGTTTAGCCTGACCCCTAGTCAGACTTCCTGGTGCACCCACGAGGTGGACACTGGAGACAGTCTGCCTGTCAAGAATAAAATCTACAGGCAACCTGACCATGTCAGGGACTGTATCAGGACTGAAGTCCAGAAAATGTTGGAGCTAGGTGTAATTGAGCCTTCAGATAGCCCTTGGGCTAGTCCAGTAGTCCTGGTACCCAAGCCTCATACCCAGGGTGGTAAGAAAGAAATGAGGTTTTGTGTAGACTACAGAGGCCTCAATGCAGTCACTAGGACTGATGCCTATCCCATACCAAGGGCAGGTGAGCTGATTGATACTTTGGCCTCAGCCAAGTATCTAAGCACGTTTGACCTAACAGCTGGCTACTGGCAGATCAGATTAGCTGATGATGCAAAAGCCAAGACAGCATTTTCGACCCCTGGTGGGCACTACCACTTTGTGGTGATGCCCTTTGGATTGAAAAATGCACCAGCCACTTTCCAGAGGTTGGTGAATAAAGTTCTGACAGGGATGGAAACTTATTGCTCAGCTTATCTAGATGATATTGCTGTCTTTAGTTCCTCCTGGCAGGATCACCTGGTCCACCTCAGGAATGTTTTGGAGGCCCTGCAAAAGGCAGGCCTCACTATCAAGGCCACTAAGTGCCCGATAGGGCAGAGTCAGGTTGTGTACCTGGGCCACCTTGTAGGTGGAGGCCAGGTTCAGCCTTTACAGAGCAAAATCCAAACCATAATGGAATGGGTTGCTCCAACCATCCAGACACAGGTGAGAGCCTTCTTAGGCCTGTCTGGGTACTATAGGAGGTTTGTCAAGGGATATGGATCTATAGTGACCCCTTGAATGATCTGACCTCAAAGAAAATGCCAAAAAAGGTTCAGTGGACAGCTAGCTGTCAGAAGGCATTTGAAGACCTAAAGCAGGCCATGTGCACTGCCCCCATCTTACAGAGTCCAGACTACACCAAAAAGTTCATTGTCCAAACAGATGCTTCTGAGCTGGGTGTGGGAGCTGTACTGTCTCAACTGAATGATGAAGGTCAAGACCAGCCAGTAGCTTTTATTAGCAGAAGGCTGACCCCTAGAGAGAAACGTTGGTCAGCTATAGAGAGGGAGGCCTTTGCAGTGGTATGGGACCTGAAGAAGCTGAGGCCATACTTGTTTGGTACTCACTTCATAGTTCAGACCGACCACAAGCCCCTCCTATGGCTTAAACAAATGAAAGGAGAAAACCCAAAACTTTTGAGGTGGTCCATTTCCCTACAGGGGATGGACTATACAGTGGAACATAGACCTGGGACCCAACATGCCAATGCAGATGGACTCTCAAGGTATTTCCACTTTGAACATGAAGACTCAACTGATCAAGGTTAGTTTAGTGTCCCTGCGTTTGGGGGGGGGGTTGTGTAGGAGAGTAGGATCTGCCTCTTATGTTGCCCCCACTTTTTTTCTGATGTTTACACTGGTTTCTGGCTATAGTCTGGATGGGCCCCTGCTAATCAGGGCCCCAGCCTCTCTGTTCTCTCTAAACGATTTGAAGTGCACTCTAGGTGCACTAGTGATTGGATACTGTGGCACCTTATGAGTCCCTAGTATATGGTACCTTGGGAACCAAGGGCATAGGTACTTCACAGGCCTACCAGGGGCTGCAGCATGTATTATGCCACCCCTGGGAAGCAGACTAAAATCTGACACCACAGGCCTGCTACTGCAGCCTGAGTGAGGAAGTGCTAGCACCCCTCACTGAGATATAGGTTCCCTATATCTCTCCTGCACACACATATAACCCTATCAGTCACCCCTAAGGCAGGCCCTATCAATCCTGAGGGCAGGGTGCTTGGCTTCTATGTGAGGGGGTGCCTCTGCCTGAGCAGGGCCCCTCTGCAGCTCTCAGAGTCCATTCTCTGGTGCTGTTTGTGGATGCGGTTAAACCATATACTTTTAAGTGCATTATATCCTCGCGGTAAAATGCTAACTTTGGAATGGCTGCATCGAAACATGTCGTGTTTGGTGTCAAACACCTTGGAATACTACCCCCCGCCAGTCCTGGCGGCGGGGGTAGCATTCCACCCTTCTAGAGGGATAGACATGTACCTACTGTGGAAACGCAGTAGAATCCTGCAGAGCCCTGGCATCACAAAATGGATGCCACCAGTCACAGACACTGGGCTGCCCTCCTGCTGATGACCAACACTCGCAGTGGAGGAAGCCCAACAATAGATATCCTGTCCCAAGGGGGTGTGACCACCTCCCAGACAGGGTTTAGTGTATTGGGGCTGGGTGGGTGCACTCTTAGAGTGCTTTGAAGTCCTGCACTGGGGGAGCAGAAGGCTCCTCTGTGCATATGCCAGTTCAAACCGGCTCAGGGACTACCTGTCCCTGCTCTGGCGTGAAACTGGACAAAGGGAAGTGGGTGTAGCCACCCACTCCCTGACCCTCCCTTAGGTAGGGTCATAGAGCTAGTCCCTCCCCTTCTTTTGGTATAAGAGGGGGAACCTGTGCATTGCACCCTAGATTTCCCTGGACGACGCTCTACAAGAAGAATCCCGGACCTTCGACGTTCCACTACCTTTGGAAGATGGAAGAATCTCCCTTGGAGTCAAGGAGTGACTCCCCTGCTTGGCAGGCACCAAAAACTACAAATGACGGTCGCAAACTACACCGCTCCCGCCGGAGTCCGAAGTCCCTGCAGCCCAAGAAGTAGATTTCCTGACTTCTGAAAGGCCATCGTGAGTCCCCAGCGAAGCTGAGGCCAGTGGACCCCAAGAGTAACGAGGAACAGTGACCCCTGGGTACCGTGCACTATTGTCGAGTGCAACCCCTACACAACGTTCCACAAACTTGTGCTTTGGACCACGTATGGTCCCAGCCTCCAGCAGGAATCCCTCCTAAGATCAGAGGCCTACCACGTCCCGAGTGACCGTCGGCCCCTGTGAGAGAATCCTCCCGAGGCGTCTTTGTGATCCCTTGCCAGCCGGCTTGCAGGTCTCCAGAAGACTTTCTGAAGAAACCAAAGGGCTCCCCTAGTTGCTCCAGGCCTGCCCTGACTTACCCTTGCTGGGTGAGTCCCCCAGACCTTGATGGTCTGCGCCATTGTCTCTTCACACTTTCCCCGAGACTTGCTGTTACCAAGGCTTGTTGGCTCCGATCAAGTCGTCGACACCGCAGTAAGCCGCAGACATTGTAGGACACGCTGAATCCAGCTCCTGGTCATCGACGACGCCTCCTGGACCTCGTGGCTGAAGAGTCAAGGCAACTGCGGACGACCTGAATCTTGCGACGACGGTGGGCATCCATCTTCCTTGCCCCGAGTCACTGCCAAGTGACTTTGAACACTGTCCCCTCTGCTTTCAGGTCTTCCATCTTCCGAATCCAGGCTTGGATTCCTCCGGACACTTCTCCTGTCGCCGCAAGCAGCAAGTCTTCACTGGCTGCCATTGAAAACGACGCCGCGACCCGACACCAAAGAACACCTATGCACCCGGCTCCCCTGGGTGAGGTAACTTCAGCACTACGGTGCTCCTGTGGGTGTGGGCCCTAGAACTACTTACCCTGTAAGTGACTTGCTTGTAGCTTCCCTCGAAGTGTCCTAAAACTCTAACTTTCCCAGTGCGACTATCGCACTGACTCGTACCTGGTTCGCGTCTGTGTTAGACACACCGCGTCCAACTCCCTTGCAATACCATCTGTAACCGCGTCCTTCGACTCGTACAAGGACCGATCGGTGTGTTCGCCTCGAACACGCAAGGGACCTTTAACATTGATATTTCAATCGCGTCTGAGTGCATAGACTCGTACAGGATTCGCATCGGTGCCAGGTCACCGCGTCCGTCCCCTGTGGGTCTCCTACAACTACCTGGGGTGGTTCTTGGGGGTCCCTCGATTCTAGATTCCCTAGACCTAGGTCTAGCAAACTAAGATTGTAACATTCAATTGTGCTAAACTTATCCTGATAATATTTGACTTGTACATATGTTCCTGACCTCTAATCTCATAAAGAGATTAGTAGAGAGTGTTTATTAATAAATACATATATATTTGATATATATACCTGTGTGGTGTCTTTTCATTTGGTGATTCAAGAGATTGTGTGGTAAAACAAGCTGCTTTACATTCCTTCAAGACTTAGCCTGAAGGCTGCTCTCCACAGCTACCACTAGGATAGCTTTCTATAAAGGTTGTCTTAAACCTATCTACCATAAGAGTCGAATTGTTCTGGTGCAAGGTGTCCACTTTAATTAGTGAACAGCATATACCAGGCCAACTTCTCACACTGGTCCTAGGATGCTTGTTTCCGGTCCAGGGAGGACCTGGCTTAGCAGTTCGGGCTGGACTGTACCCATGAGGCACAGGGTCAAGACTGATTTGCATATGGCCAGGTCTAAACTGGGGTGGCATGGTGAGCAAAAGAATGATGGATTTAACCCAGATCTCTTGACTGGGGGTGAATGTTTTGATTTGTTCTGCATTCCGTCCATCAATTGTGTGTCTTTTGCTTCCTCGCCCTAAGTGCGCCGGGTATGCCCAGACGTGAGTCCCGGGCTCACTGTGCCACTGGAATCAAGCTATCCTGGCTGAAGAGGGGTGAAACCCCGAAACCGTTCCTAGAATGCTTGTTTCCGGTCCAGGGAGGACCTGGCTTAGCAGTTCGGGCTGGACTGTACCCATGAGGCACAGGGTCAAGACTGATTTGCATATGGCCAGGACTAAACTGGGGTGACATGGTGAGCAAAAGAATGATGGATTTAACCCAGATCTCTTGACTGGGGGTGAATGTTTGGTTTGTTCTGCATTCCGTCCATCAATTGTGTGTCTTTTGCTTCCTCGCCCTTTATTACATATAAGTCACCCCTAAGTTAGGCCCTAAGTAACCCTAAGGGCCAGGTGCCACGTAAGTAAAAGGTAGGACACATGCTTGTTTGTATGTTTTTCAGGTCCTGGTAGTGCCTCTTTCGTTTTTTCAATACTGTGAGGACTGCCCCTCTCAAAGGCCAGCATTGGGAATTCCTTAATACACTTTTGAACTGTAATTCCAGGTCAGAGATGAGTAGCTTTTTCATGTGTCATAGGTTTGAAATGGTAATGATAAATCTTCCTTACTGGTGAAGTTGGATTCAACATTACTGTTTTAGAAATACCACTTTTAGAGTGCGGATATTTTTCTGTACTTACTGCTCTTTGTGCCTTACAGTCTGTCTCCAATACACATCTGGGTGGGTGACTGCTACACTTTGTGCATTCCCTCTAGACAGCCACAAACACAGGAAGGTGAGGCTCATCTGCATTCTGAGCACTCATCTGCATCCATCTGCATTCTGATGTGTCTTCTTGGGCAGGGAGGAATGGTAGGAGCTGACACAATTCAATAGGGAGTGTCCTGTCCAATCCGAAAGCACTTATTTACCCTCCACAGATAGCCTGGCAGACTGTTCTAGGTTGAAAGGATTTCTAGTGCACTTCAGAAAGCTCATTTGAAGTCACCCCTACATCAAATGCACTTTTGGGTATAAGCACTGGGTCTCTAACCCCCTGAAATCAGACACTTTCTGGATCTTGAACTGAACCTCTGTCAGAAGGACTGCTTTGCTGCTTAAAAGACTTAGCTGAACTGCTTTTCTGAAAGGGCTGATTTTCTGCATGTTGCCCTGCTGCCTGCTGCTCCCTGACTCTGCTGGAAGGAGAGCTGAACTCAGCCTTCCCTCTAAGTGACGTCCAAGGGCTTGTTGGCTTGCCCCCTGTTCCCGACGTCTCAGGGCCATCAAAGACTTCCCCATTGCTGTGGGTCTCTGCTATACAGGAGTCCGGCAGTTGTCATTCTAACCCGTGCTCTGCTTGGGGAAAGATCTAGCACTTCTCACTTCACCCAGGAGTAGCGTGTACCTAATCCTCAGCATCTTGGGTGAAACCACGAGCGCTTTTGGTTTCCTCAAGTAACTGAGCTCTGTGAACTCTCTGCTGTGCCGACAGACGCCGCCACGCTGAAGGAAGCCCCCTTCCAGCATGGCTTGAGGTTGCCTTGCCAACTCGAGGTCTCCAACAACATTAGCTGTTTTCTGCAACGCCAGAGGGTGAGGCCTGACGACCGCGCCTGTGTGCCAAGTATTGGGCCACCGAACCGGTCATGACTCCTCGAGGATAGCCCGGTGTGGCCTTTCAACTCACCGTCTTTTAACACTTCTGCTATTTTGCCAAGGGGAAAGGTACTGTGATTTGTGCCCTGGACCGACGAGGTTCTTATGGTCGACCTGCACACTCACCGGTGGCTGAACTTCCTGCACTCCCTGGTCCCAAGGGACCCATGCAGATCCTTTCAATGAGTGCTGGTTGGGCACAAGATTACTTTGGTGCTCTTTATGAAGCCCAGCGATCAACGGCTTGGATCGGGAACCTTTTACCTACAAATCTGCAACTGCCCTAGCACTCTGTTTATTATTATTATAACTATTATAACTTGAAAAGTATACATTGGATGCTTGTCATTTTAGTCCCCAATGTGTTTATAATATACTAAACTATTTTTATAAACCGATGTGGAGTCTTTTTGTGGTGTTTTCATTGTGCTACTGTGTTTGTGTGTTGCACAAATACTTTACACATTGCCTCTTTTGATAAGCCTGCCTGCTCTGTGCCAAGCTACCAGAGAGTGAGCACAGGTTATCTTAATTGTGTATCTAGCTTACCCTGACTAGAGTGGTGGGTTCTGCCTGGCCTGGGTGTATACCTTAGCCAACCAGAAACGCCAAACAGACACATTCAGCCTTACCGTTAGAGGAAGATGTTGACGCGCACACAGTAAAAGCCACGGGTGAGTCACAGCTCAAATCACCCTTGGCAAAAATGTTGAAACCAACCCAACACATCAGGAAGCCACTATTGGAATAGGACTACAGGGGCATTTCTAGGACATGGTAATCCACCCTCCTCTAAAAGCGCCCCCTAGTATCCCCTACAGGGGAAATGCCAGTGTGACAGAATGGCCAGTCCAGCCCTGGTCACAACCTCAGATATAGGCGAGTCACAAATATAATTACCTTTACTTACCCTAAACACACTAACCCAAGGCCCCACGACTGGGAACCCCACGACCAGCAGGCAACGGTGCCACTACTTAGACACACAACAGTGTGAAAGGGGCAATGAAAGGCAAATGATGAACTATAAAAAGCATAGGTAACACAACAGAAATTATATAATTTCACAATTGGAGTACTTCTCCACCCTGTTTTTTTCCCATCATCCTTGAGTCACCCAATTAGCAATCTAGCCTTAACTTCGTGCTCAGCTTAAACATAATTAACACAATATTTTTTTTTTTTAAAAGAACTAAAATCTTACCATTGTCATCAAATCCATGTGTAATTTCATGGCCGATTACCATTCCTATGCCACCATAATTAAGAGACTTAGGCTGTGATGCACCAAAGAAGGGCGGTTGCAAAATACCAGCTGGAAACACTTAGGAAGAAAAGATTAGTTAAGAATCAGTCACGTTTCCCTGAACATTCCACACAATTATTTGTCTCACTTTTCATGACTTCATTTTAAAGGACTCCTGTGATTAAGTGCAAAGACCGCACCGCTGCCTTTTACCGTCGACAGCCAGGTTCCTGGAATAAGAAAAGGTAGGCCTGATTGGGAATCATGTAATCAACAACCTTTGCAGTTTTAATGAGCGCGCGGCAGGAGCTCCAGAGCACCAAAGATGTCTCGCGAGGTTATGAACAGTAATGAGGGACAGACTGCAGAGGTCAGCGCTGCAGATGCTTCCGGTTATGGTCGTAAAATAAATGTAAGGGGCTCGAGATACTGCTGAAACTGGTAATATTACTCTCACTCCATGGCTGCAAACGCAAGAGTCTGTTTCCAACTAACAGCATGGTATTCAAATTTATTCATTATTCGTAGTTTAGAGGGAGGCACTGATTGAAGACACAAACGATGAAAGAGATTAAACATCCAGGTTGTAAGCCCATTTCATAGGGTAGTAATAATGAATTCACCTCCGAAGTTCCAGGTTTGGCCGGTAACAGAGTTACTGGACCTGTTGGAAAGAGCAAGCTGTGTGGAAATACCATGGCCCCGCCATCTTTGCCCTCGAGATGTCAGCTGCTCAAAAAAGCCAACATCGATGGGAGAAAGTGTGATGGAGAGTGATGAATCGCTAGCGGAACTGGAGCAGGAAATACCGATCCCCTAGTAACACATAATTTTTTAGGGGATTCTCAGAGTACAACCAGGAATCCTCATTCTGGGACCTATTTACGAGAATGTCACGCAGTAGGGCACAGCAAATCACCTTTCTGCGCTGCACGACAGGGAAAGGGCAGGAATGCACCGTATTTAAGGCAATACGGCACATTCCTGCCTTTTCCCCTGCGCAGGCGCTCTTTTGCAGCCTAGCCCCAATGTAGGCACCCTTGCCCCATGGTGCAAGGCTGCCTGCGTTGAATGGAGGATTGTTGTTGTGCAGGAAGGGACACCTTCCTGCACATAAACAATCCTGAGAGGCATAGTCCTCATTCTATGTGTGCTGCACAATGCAGCACACATAGACAGAGAAAGCAACCAGTTCTGGTAAATCTAGGAATGCGTCAAAAGCCATGGGAGTTGCATGGGAACACCCAGGCAATGCCCATGGAACGCATTCCCAGGTAGAGTAAGGCAACGCAGCGATCTGTGCTGCTTTGCATTACTCCCGATTTATGGAGACACTCAAGGCCATGCAATTTGGCCTTGCACGGCTTCCTAAAGCACATGTAAGGTTTGTGTCACTCTTGCAGCATGTTGTGTGGAGTGAGCGTGATGCAAACCAGCTCATAAATAGGCCCCTAAGTCTATACCACAAAAGTTAACTAGACTCTTGGCTATTATTAAGTGTAAGTTCAGGGGTATAGTTTCAGGGGAGGTGTATGGGGCAGGACACACCCTCCATAGTGATTACTTGGTGGGCCATGGCCTGGCAGTGTCTGTCAGATTGGCAGTCTGCAGCAGAAGCCAGAGGGTAACTGACTGAGGAGCTCCCATAGGTGTTTGAGAAATGGGGCTGTCCAGAGTGAGCAACTGTGCATGAGAAAGGCTGACACTTCTGCAATTCTGCCGATATAGCAATTCGGGTTCCCTGAGCCTAGCCAGTCTCTCATCTAAATTAAGTGACCCAGACCCTGAAACTATGTGAACACCCATTGCGCTTGTTAGCTACCCACACTCTGTGCAGGAGTGCAATTGCAGGGGCGTAAGAAGGGGGGGCAGCCCTCCCCGGGCAGCATGAGTTTTGGGGGCGGCAGCCTCCCCGCCCTTACCTGTGACTGCGCAGGGCGGCAACCGCAGGATTCCTTCGCCAGCACCCCCCACTCTTATGCGCCCCCCCCCCCCAGGGCGGCAAAGGCTTTGACCGCCACGGGTGGCAAAAGGCCTAGCTACGCCACTGTGCAATTGCAAACATGTCACTTTTCATAGCTGTGGAACTGAAAAAAAATAAACAATCCAGATGCTGCCTCGTCTGCACCAGCCTGACGGACTAAACGTGCGGCCAAACACATGACCTGTGTGGGGCAGGCGCAACACTCTTTACCCACACTGCTAGGATGCTTCTCTGCTCTGTCTGTGACTGAGCTAGGCTACCTCACCTGCTTTGTCCCATTAAACAGTGCATAGTAGCGCCCAGGCTGTTTGCAGTGTTGCCCCCAGAATGATGATGCTACTGGCCACCCACTAGGTGGGTTAGCAAGTGCAGCTTCACCCACACGGAGGTGGGGGCTTCTCTGCAGCAATGCCAAATGCATTATTTTTGACCCCTTTTGTCCCCTTGAAAATATCTGAGCGTGATCTTTGAGTCCCTGCTGAGGCACCATTCCCCACTGATGGTCCAATTGCAATGAATGACAATGCCAGGGGCGTAACAAAACTTGAGGGGACCCCCCTGCAAAGTACATCGAGGGCCCCCCTTCCCGGCCCACCACCTATCACTTTTGCTGAGGGGCCCCCTCGCCACCACAGGGGCTACCGGAGCTTATGTTACGCCATTGGACAATATGCTGCTATTGCACAGCCCAGATCTTCTCTGAAAACCTTCCATTTCCTCTCACTAGGTAAACAAGTAATTCCCTGAATACTTACTGTTTCATTTAGGAAAAGTAACCTCTCAATTAAATGACTCTACTCTCAACTTCTAGATGGCAGCAATGACTCTCATACTAATTACAAGGTATAGATAATTTGCATTAAAACACATAAATATGCTATTTATTGTTTTGATATGTTTATAAATGTACAAAACATTAGCCCTACTTATTACGCCCAACAGCTAAGTTAATGTATAAAAGATGACTGGGCAGTGCTGGTCACTCATAATCAGCACTTACGAATTGGGAGCTCGTATAAAGCTTGGCGGGCCAGCCTCCAACCGCTGGGGCAGCGGAGGCCCACATTTACCGACCAGCTTCCCGCAATTACTTCACCTTAAGTAAAAGCAGCTTCACTTGCTCTCATCCCTCAGATAACCAGGTCTTTTTTCAATAATTTAGTATTTCATCTGTGCTTTTTTACTTACCTCTTTTATCTTTCCAATAAGTTTCAAACTGAATGTGTGTGTCCAAATACATTTATAATGAAGTGGTCGGAGAAAGGCACATAGAGGCCATAGTTAAGATGAAACATTAATTTCTTTATTCCGACGTAGTTACTTAGATTGTGATTAAGGCCAATAAAAAGTTGTTAGCATACCTTTTTTGGCTAAAATGTTAAGTGGCTACAGACATAACACAGACAATGGGTATGCACTTAACAATGATAGAGGCTACACAGATAACAATGGCAATGTCGACTCAGATGACAATGAAAACAGCAATGCAGGTAGCAATACAGTCTAAAAAGACTGAACTACTAATAGTCTCTACTTTCACATGCTTTTTATTTTTTTTAAAACTGGGTGAACTCCCAACCGTATGGTGCTCTTCGTCCAAAGCTGGATAAGTCAAGATTTCTAACTCTAGACCTAAAACTTTGTCATACCGATAGTCACATCCTGTGCAATATTTTCAAATGTGAGGCATTTAAATGTGCCTATCAATGCTCCCACTTCTCCATACAAAGCACATTTAAACCTCAGCGTATCTCTTTTTAGGTTTCTGTTCCGACCTTATACCTCGCTAGTAGCAGTGGCCTGGCGTGTACATAACCTTTCATCTCCATGAAATGGAGTCTGCATATACTATGAAATAAAATTAGTAATTTTGCAAAGACGCTGAAAATTAATTCTAGCAGGAAAACAATGATTTAAAAATAGCCAAGCTGTTGGTTTTGCCAGTGCTTGTTTAGAGCGACAGGCAAACACATGCAGGAGGGCACAAGATGGCTGCCAAGTGTAATGGCACGTGTCCACATGCATCGTGAAGCATGCATGATGATGCTTGCGCATATAACACATGCGCAGACGTGCATCGTGACACACGTGCACATGTGTGTTATTAAGTGTTCACACACATGCATGATGCAGTTGCCATATTTTTATTTTACCGTACCAAGATGGCAGATACCATTCTTCGAGTAGTAAATTTAAAAAAAAAAAAATTCTTGAAAGCGAATCTTAAGAAAGGATCAGCCAGAAGCAAATAGCATCGACCTTGCCAATAAATCAATTTCCAGACTCAGAAAAGATCAAAATCATTCCGTATCGTGTACGGGCTTCGCTTGAACAACTTTGACGATCTCACACCCTCCTGTACCTCTGGGTAAAGAAAACATCGAATTTCAAACTCCTCTTGCTCATTCATTAACTTTACATGGTAAATCACTAGACTATTTGGCAAAGTTGTTCACCCACTAGCTCCTGTGAAGCAACCTAAGTTCCATGCACCAGCATTTCTGCTGCAAGAAATTTAGTGAAACATCAGTCACACTTATGGATCATTTCTTTGGAACTTTCTACCATCACATCTTAGATTGGAAACTGACTTTAGGAGATTCCGAATGTCGTTAAAACCTACGGGGCAGATTTACAAGCTCCTTGCGCCACTTTTGCGTCACTTTTCCCATGTTAAAAATGACGCAAAAGTGGCGCAAGGGCCTTGTAAATAAGCCCCTACGTTTTCAGTCAGGCCTATGATAAGCCTCCAATAAGCTAGGGAGAGGTGTGGCGCAGCAGCCAGGGCGGCTGACTCTGGAGCGCAGGGCTCACGGTTCTATCGCTGGTGGCAGCTCAGCTCACCACCATGTGACTCTGGGCAATAGCTCACTTAATCTCCTCGACGGCCCCCAACGCCTTAAGACCCTTAGGGATGAGTAGTTTGCGCTTTACCAATACCGGATTTGGATTTAAGCTGGCCTGCATGGGCTACTTTGAAACTTAGGTCTGCTGGCTAGATGCCCAATCACAGCTCCACCCACTAATGCTTATTGTCAGACTCCATTGTCTCCTCTCTAAAGATTTTTCATTGGCTTACTCAGTTATTTTTCTTTTGCATCCACTTTTATTCTGACCAAATCGACTGCCCTATCAATATGTCTGACCCATAGTGCCCTGAGGATACAACCAGTGATGTGAAGCGCTAGTTAAAAGAAACTAATACGATTGCAGTTTCCCTAATTCTCACCTATTTGATTGGTGCTTGGAGAATAAAAGGCATTAACTACAGCAGCTCCTGTGATCCACCTGCAAACATAAAACAAAATGTATGGTTAGAGAACCGTTATTCCGAAAACAGAAACTGAAATTAAACTGAATTTATCCCAAGTCTCAGAAAACGTCAAAATAGTTTATATAAAAATAAATAAGAGTAATGTGGTGCCTTTAGTGGGTCACCATGGGTAAAATGTGAAAAGGGCGTGTTGCTTTTTTTTGGGAAATTTAAGTTAGTAGCCTAAACTTTAAGCATCATGTTCAATGATCATAGACATTAGAATTGTTTCATACCAGGCTTTGAGTTATATTTAGTTGACAGTGGTGATATTTGTGGTGTCTAAGGGAAGTCAGGGATGTATTTCAGGTTATGTAAATAGGGTGAGAATAAATTGCCAAGCATATTTGATGAAATGTCCCTCAAACTTCTAAGCCTTTCTTAGCTATCTACCATCACAATGGTGTTTTGTGAAAGCAGTGCCTAATTTCACAAAAAAACTAAATTTAAAAAAAGCTAGTTAAGGGACCTAAAGTTTTTTTTATCTGAGGGGGCTGCAGAATCCCAAGGTTTCCTAGTCTTAATTCTACCTCATGCCCCTTTCTTTCACACTCTACACTTCCAACCTGTTTTTCTCACACTTTCATATTCTTTTCCATTGCTCTTTTCTCCCTTTTTTGCTGTTTCCTAATGTTTCTCTTCATCCTTCTTCTCTATTTTCTGCCATCTCTCTCACTTTCTCTGGGAGAAATCTTATGATGAGCAATAAGTTCCGATCCACAAAAATGAGTGCTGCTGCTCACCACCTGCAAAAACCGTCACAAAAAAGCACTCCATCAAAGGGTACTGGATTTATAGTGGCAGCAGAAAGCTATTTAGGGACTCATGTGCTAAAAATTCATTCTTTAAAAGTGGCCGCAATTTGTGCACCAACATTTACCAAATGCATTTGTATTTTGACAACCACTTATGTACGAATACGCTTGTTCACAAAATACCGAATCTTAGTGGGTCTTAAATCGTACTACCCGATAAATAATACTGAGGTAAGTCCTAAATTTGCAACCCACTACCATTGGCTACAATCACAGGCATGGTGCCCCGCTGACATCAGCAGACTACCATCTCTGTGATTGCTTTTAAAGAACACTTTGTACATGAGACCCAAAATTCGGTCACAATGGGCCATGTTGCTTGGTAGCATGAGCCGAGGTAGGCAGTAGTGGAATGACGTGAATAGCTTTTGTTTACGGAAAACAGGAAACTTTTGTACATAAAAGCTTTCAAAAGTACAAGCGTTTTAATCTTTTTTTTGCGCATAGTTTTTGACTTCATTCTTAATTACGTTTGGCATTTGCAGCATGCAATGTTGTTGGTGAAAATGTGCATATGCTTTCAGGATGTACAGATACCACAATTAAGACTCATGATTAAAAACATGCTGTGAGACCGATCCTTGCTTCATGGTGGCTGATTGTCTCCAGAAACCATCAGCCAAAACCAATCTTCCTTGATGAAAGCATTTGTAGTTTTTGCCGACATTGGCTTAGTTGAATTATGAATAATGAAAAAAAAATTGAGCTGCTTTGGTACTGTACGAATTACACAGCAATTATTTTTTGTATTTTCGGTGGAGCATCATTCCTTCTCTCGGGTGTACGCCAGGCTCTATAGCACGAAAGGCTGCGTAGACATCAAATACCAAGAAACAATAATTATTTTCAGAAACTCTAAAGACGGTCACAAATGTCCGCCTCTTGGTTGGTATGGAGACAAAATGAGTAATGCACAGGTGCGGCTGGCACAGGTAAGAGTTGTGGGGCTGGGTGGGGGCGAGTCGACAGACGACAGGATGGGAAAATTAAAGAAAACAATAAATAAAACCACTTACCTTGCGCTCGTCGTATCCCAAATGACACACTTTCAAGTAAAGAGGAGGGGTGAGCTTGGCCTCCCTCCCCAGACCAATTTGGTCGTGGGGACCCCATCCCCCAGGGCTCAGTGATATTTTCAGGTGGAGGGGGGCATGTGGTCCACTCCCTGGGCTGATTTTGGCCCAGGGGACCCCATCCCCCAGGGCCACTTATTTAAATAAAGGGGAGGGGGCCGCGGAGCCTCTTTAGGCCCTGGGAGACCCATCCCCCAGGGCCATACATTTATCCAAAAAAGGGGAGGGGCAACACAGCTCCCCTCCCCGAGGCTTTTTAGGCCCTGGGGTCCCCATACCCCAGTGCCTTGTATTATTTTAAGGGGAGGGGTGCCACATGGACCCCGTCCCGAGCCTTGTAAGGCCCTGGGGACATCATCCCTCAAGACCACTCTTTTAAATGAAGAGGTGCGCTGGGCCCAACTCCCAGGGCCAATTTTGGCCATGGGGACCACTTCCCCTTGGGCCCAGTGTAATTTTTAGGGGGAGGGACACATGGCCCTCCTCCCTGAGCTAATTTCGGACTCCATCCCTTGGGGCCCTCAAATTTAAATGTGGGGGCCTCCAGGAGAGCCCAATGCCCCTGCAACCCCATCCATTTCCCCACATGCAGCGGCTTCCTGAATTGTGCCCGTCCACAGGGAGCAGCTACTAATGCTGCTCCCTCCAAGTAGGAGCAATATTTTAATCTGTTTCCCTGCCCGCATCTCTGCCCTGCCCTTCCATGCCCCTTTATAATACTTTCTTTTAACTTCAGGAGAGTGTACTAGATTTTCTCATGTTGCTGGCAGCCAAACAGAGCACTCACTCTCACGGGAGTCTGACTCCCGGAGGAGCAAGATGGCCCAAAGGAAATAAAGCTACCTGGGCCAATCAGAAGGCTCCATTTTTAAATTAGCGCTCCCACTGCCTAAATATACAAGAAGCTCTACTGCCTAAATATACAATTAATTTTTACCCTAAATTTCTCAAAAGACTACTGAATGGATTTACACCAAATCACAAAATGAACAATATACAAACCAAGATCTAGTTTCCTGTCAAATGTGGTGAAATTAGGTTCAGCAGTTTTTGCTGTAGCCCGTCTTAAAGAAGTTTAAGGAAAATGCACAATGATTCTGCATTTTAGACCCCCCATTTTTTTTCTTGGACGCCACTTGACGGATCACCCCGAAACTTTCCAGGAGGCAGCTGAGGTGGATGAACTTTTTTGGGAAAGTTTTGTGAAGATTCGTCAAACGGGGCCAAAATTATTTGCAAACAAAAAACTCTCTTTCTATGGAAAAGCAACCGCCAGTAGATAATATATATATAAATATATAGGTATAGTTTGGACCTAGTTTCCATAGGAAAAGCATTTTTTGACTTGGCTATAACTTTGGTGTCGTTTGACCAATCTTCATGAAATTTTCCCAAAAAAGTGTCAATGTAGGTTCTGGATGGCATGGAAAGTTTGGGGGGTGATCCGTGCAGTGCGTACTGAAAAATAGGGGTGCGAAAAAGTGTGCGTTTGTATCATTAATTCCCATAGGAACACGTTGTCGAACCTACAGCCCGAACCGCTGGACAGAATTACACCAAATTTGGCAGAAAGGTAGATGTTGTTACGTAGATTGTGCTTTTTGTTATTTGGTACAAATCCATCCAGTAGTTTTTGAGAAATTTAAGCCAAAAATTATTGATATATCTCTGGCGGCTGATATTTCGCGGTGGTTTCGTGATTCGTGAATAATCGCGGATGCCCGTGCCAATGGGAATGCTCTGATTGGATGGACGCAACCGGAACAGAAAGATGTGACTGCAATTTTATCGTCCGGGAATGGTTCCTGGGGCTGAAAATTTGTGTGAAAGCCCACATAAGGGGTCAGGGTGGAGATACTCTGACCCCATGTTTGAGAAATGGGCATGTTAGTGACACAAGTTGTGTCCAAAATTGATTTTGTTTAACTGCGTGCGATATTCACGATGACGCTGCGATCGCCAGGGTGGCCCCCGTGTACCGTCGTGGGAACATCGCGACTATCATTGCGACATCGTGAATATTGGTGGAAATATATAAAAAAAATATATATTTACACACACCCTCCAGTCACTATCACACACTCATGTATGCAGTCACAAACTCACTCAGACACTTTATACACCCATTCACATATCCACTCACACACTTATACATTCAGTCACATACCCACTCAGATACTCATGCACCCACTCACATACCCATTCAGGTACTCATGCACCCACTTACAGACTCGCTTAGAGAGAGATGCACCCATGTACAAACCCACTTAGAGAATCATGCACAAACTTAGAGAACCACTCATAGACTCATGCTTACAGTTTCATACCCACTTAGAGACTCTTACACCCACTCACAGACCCCCCTGGGCAGTGTTGTACCCACTCACAGATCAACTCAGATACTCATGCACCCACTTGCAGACTAACTCGGAGAATCACGTACCCAGGTACAGACCCACTCACACACTCATGTATGTACTCACAGACCCACTGAGACACTCATACACCAACTTACAGATCCACTCAGTCATATACCCACTCACACACCCAAACAGTCATTCTCACACTCAGTCACAACCCCTCTCAGTGACTTATGCAATCAGTCACTCAGTCATACACTCAGAGACTCAACCACCCACTCACAGATGTTCTCAGATATACACGCACCCGCTCACTCACCCAGTCAAGGCTCATGCAGCCACTCACAAACCCACCCAGACACTCGCCCAGTCACAGACCCACTCAGACAATGATGCATGCACCCATTCACTCACCTACTCATAGACTTATGCTCTCACTCACAGACCCTTTGAGACACTCATACACCCACTCACAGGCCCACTCAGACACTCACACAGACACTCACACACCCATACAGTTATTCACACAGCCACTCATAGACCCACTCAGAGACTTATGCACCCAGTTAGTTATACACTTAGAGACTCATGCACCCATGCACAGTCATACTCACAGAGCCACGCACCCACTGCCAGAACCACTCAGACACTCATGCTGCCAATCATAGACCCACTGAGAGACTCATGCACTCACTCACAGATCCACTCAGACACTTATGCACGCACTCACTCACCGATTCAGACACCCACTTAGACACTCATGTATCCACTCACAGATCCAGTCAGACAGTCATATACCTTCTTACAAATGCACCAACTCACAGATTGAGTGAGAGACTTAAGCAACAAATCACAGACCCATTGTGACACTGATGCACCCACTCATAGATGTACTGAGGCAGTCATGCATTTCATTACAGAAGTATTGATAGACTGATGCATTGTCTCACAGATGTCCTCAAATACTTTTACAGTGAATGAGAGACTTAGTGATACAGTGATGCATGCAGTCATAGATTACACTGAAAAAATAGAGATATTAAGGGAGTTGTACATGCTATTATCCAGTCGTTTAGATAGTAATGTGTTTATTGTGTTGTTGTAATTCATTTTGCGGTTATAAGATTTGAATGTGGCAGTGGCTATTGAATGTCTGCATTTGTTTTGTTATTTTGCGTTGTATTCACAGTGAAAAATTGGTATAAATGGTTGTTTTTATGCAAACTCCCTACAAAAATATGACTATAAATAGTGCAGTAATAAACCCCTAGGGGCAGATTTACAAGCCCCCTGCGCCACCAGTACGTCACTTTTCGTGACGTACTGGTGGCGCAGGGGGCTCCTCGATATTTACAAGGAGAGGAAAAGCCACCATGCGTGACTTTTCCTCTCCTTGTAAATCACCGTCCCTTCACACGCAGCACTTTGCGGTGAAGGGGCGTTCCATGGGTGTTGCTGTGGGTGTTCCCACGCAACACCCATGGAACAAGACACATCTCCAGAATTACGAGAAATCGTAACTCTGGAGATGCGTCTGAAAGCTACGCCACCCTAGAGGTGGCGTAGCGAGAGCACCGAGGAGAAATGTTTTCATTTCTCCTCGTTTTTCCTCTTTCAATGCGTGCTGCATTCTGCAGCACGCATTGAAAGAGGAAAAGCCTGTACTGATTGTTTTTGTGCAGAAAGGTGCCCCTTCCTGCACAGAAACAATCTCCCCATGGCGCAGGCATCCTTGCACCATGGTGCAAGGGTGCCTGCGCCGGCGCTTGGCAGCTGTTTGTGCGCCAGCGCAGGGAGAGCACAGGAATGCGACATATTCTTGTAAATATGTCGCATTCCTGTGCTCTGAAGTGCCGCAGCGTGGCGCAGCCAAAGGGCTTGCAGCGCCACGCTGCGGCACTTTCTTGTAGATCTGCCCCCTAGTGTCCAAAATACTGTAAAATGTGTGCATATATGTGTTTTGCACCCCCTAAAAAAGCTGCGATAGTCGCGGTTACCAGAGTCATCGCTACTCTCGGTGTAATCGCGAAAATGGGAAGTAGGGTTCAAGCACAGTTTAAAAAAAAGTTACCACAAATATACGTGTACAAATATGTTTTTAAAGCAGTGATGTGGTTAGTAATACTTAGAATGAATTTTTTCGGTTTACATTTTTTAATGTGGTGGTGGTCGGTGAATGTCTACTTTTGTTTTGCGATTCGGCGACGTAATCGCGATAATCGCGACTGTGTTGCGGATTTTAAAAATTCCCCCAAAAAATTATTTGACGATAAATAAACAAAATGTTGGCCTCTTGGGTGACTCTAATTTAAATAATGCCTTTAAGTGTATTTTTCGGTATGTAAAATACATTTGCTGATCACAGATTCTCCACAGTAAATGCGATAATGTTATTAATGTACTTTCTGATAAACACATACCAAATCAAAAAATGAGTGGTATATAATATAAATATAATATACAATATCCAATTATACAAAGAAAATATGAAAATCTTAGAGGCTCAATTAAAAATGCTAGATGCTACAATTAAGAAATATAGGGGCATATTAGCAAGACTGGCGATAAAATTATCGCCGTTTTAGCGACAGGAAACTGCCGCTAAAACGGCGATAATGAGCTTGCTAATAAGCGTTATAGAATTCCAATAGAAGCCCAGGTTAGATGTGCAGGACATCTAACCTGGGCTTCTATTGAATTCTATAACGCATATTAGCAAGCCCATTATCGCCGTTTTAGCGGCAGTTTCCTGCCGCTAAAACGGCGATAATTTTATCGCCAGTCTTGCTAATATGCCCCAGAATTTTAAAAAACCTTAGAAATTCACTGAAATAAACAAAGGTTACAGGGACGTTATAGTTAGGAATTAGCATTTAAAAGCTTTAGAAATTCACTGAAAAAACTAAAGGTTACAGGGATGTTATAGTTAGGCTGACATTTCACTCATGCAAAATCACAGAAATTCAGCAATTATAATTAGCTGAGCTAACTATAGCTCACGCCCCGGCAATGCACTGCTTATGACCACACATATTACACCACTCATGACATGGTCAGTGACATCACTGATGACATCTCAAGTGATATCACTGATGACATCATCCACAGAATCTCTGATGCACCCACTCACACCCCAATATAACCTTTCATACACCCACTCTAACTTCCACACTACCATTCTCAAAACCATTGACACACCCTTACCAGTACTTACACACCCACTCACTGATCAATAGGTCTACACACACATCCACTAAGTCACCCATACAGCCACTCATACACCAACTCACTCACTAATACAGCCACTGATATATCCACTCATACACCCATACAACCACTCACATACTGTCAGATACCCATTAAGCTACTCACACACCTACACAGTCAGCCATAGAGTCAATCACACAGCCACTTACTCACCTTATACAGTTATAAAAAACACCCACTCACTTATTCATACAAATACTAACACATACTCACTCAACTACACTGTCAGTGACACAAGCACACACTCACCCATACAGCCACTCTCACAATCACTCACTCACACATAGTCACTCATATACTCCAACTCTCACCTATACTGCCTTCCACATATGCAATTGCTCACCTATATACCACTGACACATCTATTCACTCACCGACACAGCCATACACACACTCAGTCACCCATACAGCCCCTCACAGATGCACTCACAAACCCATACAGCCACTGACTCACCCACTCACTCATCCATGCAGGCAGTCACACACACCCTCACCCACCCACACAGACATTCATAATCCGGTATAGGTACTCAGACAACTAATCAATCACCCATACACCCATTTACATACCCACTCACCAACCCATACAGCCACTTAGACACCAACTGACAGACTGATACAGACAGTCACACAACCTAGTCACTCACCCATACATTTACTGAGACACCTAATCACTGAGTTATACAGTCAGTCATGCACCCACTGAATCATCCATACAGGCACTCATACACCCACTGATTCATCAATACCCTTGAACCCTTCACCTGCCAAAACTGCAACAGCACCTTCTGCCACGCCAACACCCAGCTCCTCGTACTGCCCAGCCAACAAACAGCACACCTGTCTGGCTCAACTGCATCCTCCTCAACATGCAGGCCCTCCAAAAACACGCCACAGAAATCTGGGACCTCCACAACGCCACATCTCCCGACATTGCTTGCCTTCTTCATGGAAACCTGGACCAACCCCTGATCTGGACCGGACATCAACATTTGCTTTTTTGTGCTGGTGGGGTGAGGCGCAGCCCCCTATTCCAGAGTTTTTATGGCCCTGGGAACCACATTCCCCTGTGCCTTTCTTTTTTAATAATGAGAGGGGGTGAGTAGCCACCCTCCCTGAGCCAAAACTGGCCCCAGGCACCCCATCTTCCATGGTTCTCTAGTGTGTGCCCTGGTGCCCAACCAGGTAACTCACAAAACACTCTGTTGGGGGCCACAGGGGGAGCCCCAAGGCCCCATGGCCCCATCCGTCTCCCAGCCAGCACCAAACAGGCATTTTTTTACAGCTCTCGCTGGGCAGGAGGAAAGTGCAATTCCCTGCCTGGGAGAGTGTGGGTACGGCATGCTCGCACTCTCCCAGGCAGGGAATCACAGGGGACACTGTACTGTAAAGTATTGCACCCCAGTGGATGGGGTGCCTGGGTGGATACCAGCACGGAGAGTGGGGCACTCAGCCTCCCTCCCTTCTGAAATCAATTTAGCGCCAGGGGATGGGGTCCCCAGGGCCCAAAAGTAGCTTAGGGAAGGGGACTGCATGACCCCTCACCTTTTTTAAAGACATCAGCCCCAGGGGATAGTGTCCATGGGACCCAATTATGGCTTGGGAAGGGGGTAGCACATGCTCATTGCCCCATTATTAAGTAATCAGCCCTGGGGATGGGGTCCCCATGGCCCAGTAGAGGCATGAGGGGGGGCCACATGCCCCTCTCGCCTTCAATGTGATTTCCACACCTGGGGATAAGTTTGAAAAGGCTTAAGGGGTATAAAGACCCCTAAGCCAATCAGAATGCCCTCCTGAGAGTCCCTTATACCCAATCGTCCAGATAAACACATATTTTTGATCCTTAATTGCACAAAAACTGCTGAATTGATTTACATCAGTTTTTGTGGCGGCAATATTCAAAAAAGCCTATGGAAAATGCATAGAGAAATTATGGCAGGCAGTCAACCCATGCCTTTGGCCGTGTGCAGCACGGGTTTGGCCACTGGGTCTCACCGCACTCAGGGCAGATTTGTCAAAAAATGGAGAGGGGGCACAGAGCCTCCCTCCCTGACCTCTGGAAGACCTGGGAACCCCATCCCCAGGGTAATATTTTTTTTAACATAAGAGGGCACGCAACCCGCCTCCTTGAGTCTTTGCAGGCTCTGGGGACCCAATCCCCAGCACCTTTTTAAAATTAAGTGGAAGGTACACACGGCTCCCCTTCCTGAACCACTATGGGCCCTGGGAACCCTATCCCCAGGCTGTATTTTTTTTATAAAGGTGAATAGGCACACAGCCCCCTCCCCAGGCCATTACAGCCAGAGGGACCCCATCCCCCAGGGCCAACACATACATTTAGAGGGGACAGTGTTGTATTGTCTTGTGTTGAGACTGCAGCCTGCGGGATTCTAGAAGGGTGGTTGACAGGGGAAGAACGTGGAGAAAGAGAAGAGTTACGAAGCTGGCTGGAAGCTCCATCCTGGTACTGCTATACATAAAGAATAAAGGTGTATATGTTCCCACCAACTGGTGTGCCGAGGGCTCATTTCAGTAGCAATGAGCGGAACCCATTCCAGGAAGACAGCGCCCACTTCGGGGCCAGCAGCTGAATCTATAGACCGCGGCTGTTGAAGAGGCATGGACCGCTGCTGTTGAAGAGGCACGGACTGCACTGTGGCTGTGAGGAGGGACGATATCGTGGGGAGTGAGGATATCATCAAGGAGGGACATTTCCAGCTAATCCTCGGCGGATGTCATTGCTGGTGAGGCCGGGTTATTTCATCGCTCTGTGCATGCATGTGCGTGAGACAGTTCTCTCGGGCCTGGCAAAAAAATCAGAAGAATTGCGCATGCGCGTCTGTGGCTGCATCAGCTGTTCCCTAGAAATGCTGATGTGCTATGCTAGCACTCGTGTAGTCTGGCAGCAGGATTTCAAAAGGAAAAGAAAAGAATAGAAAAAAAAGAATTATTCCTTACCTGTTAAACACACCAGAACCACACTGCTATTTACCAAAGAAGATTTTTTTTTTGACAAGAACAGCACCTCCACTACCCAGAATTATGGAGGGTATGATAGCACCAGAATATTTTTTAAACATGCCAGGTAAACCTACTACCGCATGGGAGTATTAGAAGGATGGTTTCAAAGCATATGTTGAAGCAGTTAAAGGAGACATTTTGACTGTTTTTCGTAAATTAGTCATGTTAAAACATTGCTTAGGGGCAGAAGGACATTGCATCTTTAAACATCTACCAATGTTACCAAAAGAAGAAGAAGAAGACTCGGATAGTGATGATTGTGAGTTAGCCATAAAGAAATTAGACCTGAACTATGGGAAGAAAAGAAATGAAGTGATGGAAAGTTTTAAATTTCTACATAGAGCTCAAATGCCTGGGGAATTGATAGATAACTTCATGGCTGCGTTATGGAGATTGGCATCCACGTGCAACTACAAGAGCTTCATGGATGAAATGCTACGTGATCAACTAGTACAGAAAATCAGTGACAAACGTATGCATGAAAAATGACGGAACACAGAAAATGTGACTTTGTTGAAAGTAATAGATATAGCGAAAAGGGTGGAGAACACTGAACATGGACTTAAGGAGATGGCGTCGAGCAACGGGGGGAAAAATAGAAGCTGTTCAAATGAACACATACAGTACTGTCACAAACAAATAAGAAACTGTCATCCCGGTGAAGAAGAACAGGCTGGGTAGTCAAAATCAAGGTCTCTCATGTTAGAAGTGTGGATTACAAGGACATTTAGCTACAGATCCTACTTGTCCTGCCATTGGCCAAATGTGCATGAGATACAAAATGAAAGGTCATTTTGCTAGAGTTTGCAAAGGGAAGGGAAGTTACCTCACCAAATCCAAGGGATCGGTTCGCATGGTTGATGGGGAGAACTCAGAAGGTCAAGTAGAAGAGTTCTTGTTGCAAGTCAGTGAAGTTGGGGTGGCCACTGATAATGTCCATTCTTATTGTACCATACAAAATTGATGGGGTAGAAGTGCTTGTGATGGTGGATTCAGGTGCACGTTATACTTTGATTGGTGAAGAATATTTATGTAGATTTTCCAATCATGAATTGCTTGAACCAGATATCAAACTTGTGGCCTATGGTAACAAACCCATAGAATTATTAGGATGATTTGAAGTTTCACTGCAGTGAAAAGCTTCCGTGCCGTTTCAGGCCGTGAAAACGTATTCTAAGGTGTACATAGCTAAAGATGGCTCTTGTTTGCTGGGTTGACCACAACAGAGGGACTTGTTGAGTAAATTCGACCGTAATCACCCTGATCAGGTATAAGGGGAGGGGGCCGATGTGAATGTAACGTGCAAAGCTGAATGGCAGGATAAGTTTCCCGAGGTGTTCAAGAGTGAGTCGGGGTTGCTCAAGGGTTTTGCCCACAGGATAGTACTAAATGGGGGAAGTCATCATAAAGTGCACAAAAATCGTACTGTGCCATTGGTTATGACTGAGCCTTTAAGAAAAGATTTGGAAAATCTGAGTAAATCAGATATCATCAAGGAAATTGAGGCTTCTGAGTGGTTGGCCCCTGTGGTTTTGGCTACAAAACCTAATGGAGAACTGAGGATGTGCATTGGTTTATGCGACCTCAACAAGGCCATTTGGGTGGACAGACATCCCCTATCCAATATTGGTGAAATGTTGATGACAATCAAGGGAGCAAGAGTATTTTCGACTTTAGATTTTTCATCTGCGTTTTACCAATTGCTTTACATTCCGACTTAAGGCACCTCACATTGTTTATCACTCCAGAGGGGGTATTTAGATTTAAACACATGCCTTTTGGTCTAATGACAGCTTCGGATGTATTACAGAGGGCAGTGAATCAGCTGTTCAAGGGGCTGTGCAATGTAACCTATTTCTAAGACGATATTTTGGTTTTTGGGGAGAACGAAAAGAAGCATGATGATGTATTGTCTAGTGTGTTTACTATATTTTTTAACCATTAAGTTAGAGAACTGTATTATAGGTGTGAAGGGTGTTGAATATCTTGGGCACTGGTTAGATGAAGGGGGAGTGTCGACAAAGTTGAAACTGGTGAAAGCAATTGAGGATGCTCCGTCACTAAGAGATAAAGATCAGTTAAGATCCTTTTGGGTTTAGCTGAATATTTTTCACGATTCGTTTGTATGTTTGCAGATAAAACCAAAAATATGCGCAAACTGATGTTGAAGAATGCCAGATTTGAATGAGACACGGAGTGCAAAATAGAGTTCAAACAGCGGAGATTGCATCTGCTCCGGCGCTCAAACCTTTTGACACACAGGATAAAAGCATTATATGCAGGGATATGAGTGCAGTGGGTCTGGGTGCAGTGCTGTTGCAGCTCAGACAAGGGAAAGAAGTTACCATAGAGTATGCTTCAAGATCACTGAGAGATGCGGTGCAGACGTACTCCACCATCGAAAGAGAGGCTTTGGCATGTTGGTGTGGGGTGAACCATTTAAACAAGTTTGTGTGCGGAACAGATTTTCTGCTCTGTACGGATCACCATCCTTTGGTGGACATTTTCACTAATAAAGGGACTTGCCAAGCTTCGTTCAGAATTTTGCATTGAGTGGTGAGGATAATGGAATTTTAATACACCATGGAGTATATGCCTGGCATAAAAGAACGTGGTGGTGGATTGTCTATCTAGGTTGCCAGGGAAGAACTCTGAATTTGACAAGGTCAATGAGAGTGAAGAAATGGTTGTGAGCTTGTACATCATTGCTAATGGACGTATTTCTCATAAGGAGTGGACACAGGCTGTTTTGGAGGATGAGGTGTTGCAGGAGGTGGTAAAGTGCATGACTGTGGGGTGGCCAGCTAAAGGAAAGACGTTGGATGAGGTAGAATCTTTCCAAAATATAAGCACGGACCTGTACATGGAGAGCAACATATTGATGAGGAGTGAGCTGTTGCTAGTACCGGTGGTATTAAGAGCGCGCATATTATTGTTAGCTCATGATGGACATTGTGGTATGAGTGCAACTATGCGTAGAGTGAGAGCAAAATACTGGTGCCGGGGTTGGATGAGGATGTGGAGAGAATGGTAAGGCATTGTTTGTCGTGTGCATGGAGTGATAAGTCTCAGAGAACGGTGGAGTATCCGACTGTGGTGGTAGAAAAAATGGATGCCCCGTGGAAGAAAATAGGATTGAACATTCCTAGGCCGTTCAATGTCTTAGGTTCCCGTCCTAAATACGTCATGTAGTTATTGATTATTACTCGAGGTGGCCTGAGGTACAGTTTTGGAAGAGTTATGGGAACGAGAAGGTATACCGGAGTGTGAAGTGACTGATAATTGAGTGCAGTTGGTATCTCAAGCCATGAAGGATTTTTTGAGGATGAATGGGGTAGAGCACATAAGGTTGTCAGTTTATTATCCACAAAGTAAAGGTCTTGTCGAAAGGTGGAATAGAACCCTTAAGGAAGGCATACAGTTGGCTTTGTGTCAAGGTGGTCATATGAGGGCTGCAGTAAGGAAGTTAGTGTGGGCATATCGCACCATGCACATTAGTGTCACTGGCAAAGTGCCTTTCGATGTTATGAGGGGAATGTTAGAAATGGGATCTCTAGTTGGCAAGGGTTTGCACCTTTGTCCAAGTAGGGACCCTTCTTCCTAGTCAGGGTAAGGGTGTTACCCTCGTGAAGTAACCCCTGCTCACCATCGTGGTAGCTTGGCACGAGCAGTCAGGCTTAATTCAGAGGCAGTGTGTAAAGCATTTGCACATAACCAACAGTAATACAGTGTAAGCACTACAAACGGACACCACACCAGTTTAGAAAAATAACCAATTTTTATATACTCAAGACAAGACCAATTTCGACAAAAATCCACAATACTATACTTGAAAAACGAATGCTTGATAAGGTAACTTCTTCTTTGCAGGAATAGTTCAAAAACAAAGTTCGTACGAGTCGGTAGCTCCGTCCAAGCCTACCGCGATGCTGAAAACCACAGAGTCTAACAGTTCCAGCCGACCGCATCGATACGAGCCAGCAGAGTCGTGAACAGACTCGGTCACAGTACCTTTCTCGTTGTGGCTGGTACGGAGTGTACGAGCCGGTCGGTGTTCGTCGCGGTTGCGGTGCAAGACGGAGCGATGCAAGGTGCGGTGTCCCTCGATGCGGTGCAGGCAGCGGCTCGATGAGCGTCATGCAGACGGAGTCGGTGAGTCCAAGGCGTGCGATGCAGGGTGAGACAATGCTCGATGCGGTGCTGACAGGTTGCAATGCAGGAGACCAAGCCGGAGTGCGGGAGATGGCGTCGGACAGCGGTGCGAGTCGGAGCGGTGCGTCGCAGACGTGCGAGCGGTGCCCCAAATGCGATGCGGTCACGACTCTTGAGCCAGTTGCAGCGACCGCGTCGGTCGGGTCCGGCTGGTTCAGTGAAGCGATGCGATGCGAACTGCGGTGCCCACAGGTCACGGTGCAAGCAGCGGCTCGGTGTTGGCGGCGTCGGACGTCGCCCACGGTGAGACCAGGGTTGCGATGCGAAGCGGGGCGATGCGGTCTGCGGTGCAAACAGGTCACCGGTCAGGGATGGATTCGGTTGACAGAGTCGGTTGCAGTTCCCTTCCTCTGTGGCAACTGAAACAGCGTTCCAGAAGCGGTACCCAGAGGCTTGTGAAGTCTTTGCAGTCCCTGAGACTTCTTTAACAGGAGGCCAGCTCGGTTCCAGGCCCTTGGAGATACTCAGCACAAGTTTGTAGAAAGTTCAGTCCTTTCACTGCCCAAGGCAGAAGCGATACAAAAGGGGATGATGGACGGAACGTTTGAGCCAATCAAACACTCACCCCCAGTCAACTGATCTGGGTTTAATCCATCATCATTCTTTAGCTCACTCCACCACCCCAGTTCAGACATGGCCATATGCAAATCAGTCTGACCCTGTGCCTCATGGGAACAGTCCAGCACGAACTGCCAAGCCATGTCTTCCCTGGACCGGAAACAAGCATCCTAGGACCGGTTTCTGGCATTCCAGCCGTCATCAGCCAGGCTTGCTTGAATCCAGTGGCAAAGTGAGCAAGGGACCCACGTCTGGGCATACCCCCGCCAACTTAGGGCGAACAAAGCAATACAAAAGGGGATGATGGACGGAACGTTTGAGCCAATCAAACACTCACCCCAGTCAACTGATCTGGGTTTAATCCATCATCATTCTTTAGCTCACTCCACCACCCCAGTTCAGACATGGCCATATGCAAATCAGTCTGACCCTGTGCCTCATGGGAACAGTCCAGCACGAACTGCCAAGCCATGTCTTCCTGGACCGGAAACAAGCATCCTAGGACCGGTTTCTGGCATTCCAGCCGTCATCAGCCAGGCTTGCTTGAATCCAGTGGCAAAGTGAGCAAGGGACCCACGTCTGGGCATACCCCCGCCAACTTAGGGCGAACAAAGCGATACAAAAGGGGATGATGGACGGAACGTTTGAGCCAATCAAACACTCACCCCCAGTCAACTGATCTGGGTTTAATCCATCATCATTCTTTAGCTCACTCCACCACCCCAGTTCAGACATGGCCATATGCAAATCAGTCTGACCCTGTGCCTCATGGGAACAGTCCAGCACGAACTGCCAAGCCATGTCTTCCCTGGACCGGAAACAAGCATCCTAGGAATACACAACCTCGCAGAGGCAGGCTTGGATGGTTAGACAAGTGGTATTTTCAAACACAGAATGTTAAAACCAACTTCACTAAAAGATGCATTTTATCATTCTGAGTCCAGGCATACTAAACTCTAATTTCTACCATGTTCCCGGGTCAGTTAGGATTATAAGCTGTAATAATCAAAACTGCCCGTTCTGGCCTATGGGGAACAGGTAGCCTTGCAATAGTGAAAAACGAACTAGGCTGTAGTTCACTATCAGGACATGCCACACACACCAGGGCATGTCCTACCTTTCGCATACAACGCACCCTGCCCACAGGGGTACCTTGGGCCTACCTTAGGGTGACTAACATGTAGAAAAGGGAAGGTTTAGGGACTTGCAAGTGTGTGCACTTGCCAAGTCGACATGGCAGCCCCAGGCTGCGCACAGGCTCTGTGTTGGCAGGCCCGAGTTACACTTCTACGGGCTGTTTGCGTGGGTGGCACAATCCAGTGCTGCAGCCCACCAACAGCATTTGGTCTATAGGCCCTGGCACTCGCAGTGCACTTTACAAGGGACTGACACATAAACCAAATAGGCCAATCATGGAAACACCAATCCATAACACATTTTATACAGGAGCACTTGCACTTTCCCACTGGACAGCAGTGAGGAAAGTGCGCAGAATCATTACACCAGCAAAAACAGAGTCAAAACCGGGAGGTCAGAAAGCAAAAAGTCAGGGGAAACACGCCAAAAGATGCCAAGTCTAACACATGTCCCCTCCAGCTGAAAGTAGGGAGAACTACCCAACCCCATTGGAGTTCTCTTCACTAAGGCGGAAGAACCTGGACAGACCATCTGCGTTGGCGTGTTCTGTACCAGGACGGTGTTCCACCGTAAAGTCCATTCCCTGTAGGGAGATGGACCACCTCAGCAGTTTTGGATTCTCACCCCTCATTTTCATCAACCATCTGAGGGGCCTGTGGTCTGTCTGAACCCGGAAGTGAGTCCCAAACAGGTATGGTCTCAACTTCTTCAGCGCCCAGACCACAGCAAAAGCTTCCTTTCTATGGCACTCCACCTCTGTTCCCTGGGGAGTAGTCTCCTGCTAAGGAAGACTACAGGCTGATCCAGGCCCTCTTCGTTCAGTTGTGAGAGCACCGCTCCCACACCATGCTCTGAAGCGTCAGTCTGCACGACGAATTCCTTGGAGAAGTCAGGTGCCTTGAGCACGGGCGCCGTGCACATGGCTGCCTTCAGGGCATCAAAAGCTTTCTGGCAGGACTCAGTCCAGATCACTTTCCTGGGCTGCTTCTTAGAAGTCAGCTCTGTTAAGGGGGCAACGATGGTGCCATAGCCCTTAACAAATCTCCTATAGTAGCCGGTGAGACCTAAGAAGGCTCTCACCTCTGTCTGGGTTTTGGGGGGCTCCCAAGCCAGAATGGTGTCAATCTTGGGTTGTAGGGGCGCCACCTGCCCGCTTCCTACCTGGTGTCCCAAGTACACCACAGAACCCTGCCCGATCTGGCACTTACTGGCCTTGATCGTGAGGCCTGCACCTTGCAGGGCCCTCAACACTTTCTCAAGGTGCTGTAAATGTTCTTCCCAGCTGGAACTGAACACAGCAATGTCATCCAGGTAGGCGGCACTGAAATCCTCCAGCCCAGCCAACACCTGATTGACCAACCTCTGAAAGGTGGCAGGGGCATTCTTCAACCCAAAGGGCATCACCCGGAATTCGTAATGACCTTCTGGGGTTGAGAATGCTGATCTCTCCTTGGCCCCATCGGTTAAGGCAATCTGCCAGTACCCAGACGTCAAATCAAACGTGCTGAGGAACCGGGCAGCTCCCAACCGATCAATGAGCTCATCAGCTCTGGGGATGGGGTGCGCATCAGTCCTGGTGACGGCATTGAGCCCACGGTAGTCCACACAAAACCGGAGTTCTGGAGTGGCACCGGGCGCAGCAGCCTTTGGGACCAAGACCACTGGGCTGGCCCAAGGACTGTGGGAGGGCTCAATCACCCCTAACGCCAACATCTTAGAGACCTCCTCCTTGATGCTGGCTCTGACCCGGTCAGTCAACCTGTAAATCTTGTGCTTCACAGGAGGGCTGTCACCAGTGTCCACGTCATGGGTACACCAGTGAGTAACACCGGGGTCAGAGAGAACAGTGGGGCGAACTGTCCCAACAACTGGTGACAGTCCCCCTGCTGTTCCTGAGTCAGAGTAGGGGAGAGGATCACACCTTCTACTGACCCATCATGCTCCTTGGTAGACAGGAGGTCAGGAGAGGCTCACTCTCCTCTTCCACCACATCATCTGTCACCAGAGCATACTCACTTCGGACCTCTCGAAGTGGGGCTTGAGGCGGTTCACGTGAAGGACCCTCAAGGGGTTCCTTGGAGCTTGCAAATCCACCAGGTAGGTGACGTCACTTTTGCGCTCCACCACCTCATATGGCCCAGTCCACTTGTCCTGCAAGGCACAAGGTGCCACTGGGGCCATGACCCACACTTTTTGCCCAGGTTGAAATCCGACCAGAGTGGCATTCTGGTCATACCATCTCTTCATTTCTTCCTGGCTTGCTTCTAGGTTTGCCTGAGCGAGTTTCCTGAAGCGGGCAGTTTGGTTTCTAAAGGCCAGCATGTAGCTAAACACATCCTGGGGAGTTTTCCTGGGAGCTGCCTCCCAGCCTTCCTTTACCAAACTCAGAGGTCCTCTGACAGGGTGGCCATACAGGAGCTCAAAGGGGCTGTACCCAAGAGACTTCTGAGGCACCTCCCTGTATGCAAAGAGTAGGCATGGCAAGAGGACGTCCCACTTACGCCTCATGGGTTCTGTTAGACCCTTGATCATGCCTTTCAAGGTCTGGTTGAATCTCTCCACCAGACCGTTTCCTTGTGGGTGGTAAGGAGTGGTGAACTTGTAGGTTACACCACACTCCTTCCACAGGGATGTCATATACTTGGATATGAAATTGGTCCCCCTATCAGAAACCACCTCTCTGGGGAATCCCACACGGGAAAAGATGCCCATTAACGCCCGGCCCACCACTGGTGCCGTCGTTGTCCTGAGAGGGATTGCCTCCGGGTACCGGGTGGCATGGTCCACCAAGACCAGGATGTACCTGTTTCCCATGGCTGTCTTGGGGTCCAGTGGCCCCACAATATCCATCCCTACCCTTTCAAAGGGTGTACCAACAACAGGAAAAGGTTGGAGAGGAGCTTTGACCTTCCTCCCACTCTTACCACTTGCCTGGCAAGTTTGGCAAGACCTACAGTGTGCATCTGACTGCCTTCGCATTTGGGGCCAAAAGAAGTGGGTGACAAGCCTGTCATAGGTCTTGTCCTGCCCCAAATGTCCTGCCAAAGGCAAGTCATGAGCCAGACCCAGTAGGAAGGTCCTGAAGCGCTGGGGTACCACCAGCACACGGGCTGACCCAGGCTCAGCAACCTTAGGCTCACTGTATAGGAGACCACTCTCCCAGTAGATCAGATGTGACCCGGACTGATTACCAGCTGCCTGGTCTGCAGCCTGCCGCCGCAGACCCTCCAGAGTAGGGTACTCGTTCTGCTCCCTGCAGAACTCCTCCTGGTGGGACCCCCTTCTTGCTGTCAATGGGTCAGCTCAGAGATGTCTCCCAGTTCGGCTACCTGCTCCCCTGTAGGCACTGGGGCGTCCCCTCGAGGTCCGCCTCCTCCCGGTCCGTGGGAACTTCGGGGCCGGTTTCCCGCGCCCCTGCCCTTTCTCTTGGCAGGGACTTGGGCCACTGTTCCAGGCTCCAAGTCCTCTTGATCACCCTTTCTGGCTGCCATTGACCGAGTAGACACGCCTGCCCACTCTGGCAACCCAAGCATCTCCAAGTGAGACCTGAGCTCAACCTCCTTCCATAAGGACTGCTCCAGGTCGTTTCCTAGCAGACAATCTACAGGCATGGTAGGGCTCACAACCACCCTCAAGGGACCTGAGACCCCCCATTCAAAGGGAACCTGCGCCACCATACATTGGCGCTCTGAGTTGTCTACAGCAACTACTTGGTGGAATGCCCCGGGGACTACTTGCTTCTCAGACACCAGGTGACACCGGACTGAGGTCACACTGGCTCCAGTGTCTCTGAGAGCCTCTACCCTGTTCCCATTAATGGTCACCCAGGTGCTATATTTCTTTGTGTTAGGGGGCACCTGGTTTCCTGGGACCATCTCACTGTCCCCTAGTGAGACAAGGGTCATTTCTGCGGGATCCCCACCCTCCTGTGGGCACCCCTCCTCCCCAAGCGCTACACTAGCCAACACTTTGGACTGTCCACCGGTGGGTGGCTGTGTCCCCTTTGGGCACTTGGGGTTCCCCTTAAAGTGACCTACCTGGTCACATGCATAACACTTGCGGGGGCCGGTCTCAACAGGCTTCCCTGTAGAGACCCCTTTCTTCTTATCACCGGGGGGCTGGGAACCTTTACCCTGGGTACTAGTTTGGGGCCCTTTAGAGAACTCCTGTGCTTTACCCTTGTCCCCCCCCTCCTTTCTGCTGGGGACCCTGCCCACCTTTGGCTGAGTCTCCCCCAAATGCTTTCTTGTGGACCCTGGTACTCACCCAGCGGTCCGCTTCCATAGCAAGCTTCCTGGGGTCAGTTAGCTTACTATCAACTAGGTGCTGGCGCAGATCTGCAAAACATAGACTAGACAAGTGCTCCCATGCAATCAAGTTATAGAGCTCCTGAAAATCTGTTACACTACTGCCCTTTACCCAACCATCCAGCGACCTGCAGAACACATCCACACATTCCAACCAAGTGTTGGCATCAGACGTCTTACTGGACCTGAACTGATCCCTGTACTTTTCAGGAGTAAGACCATACTTAGTGAGAAGGGCATCCTTCATGTCAGCATAGGTGAGGTGATACCCCTTACCCAAAGCTATCAGAGCATCCCTTGCTTCTTCAGGGAAAAGTGGCCACAATCCTGCTCCCCAATTCTCCTCAGGGACCCCATTCATGTGTATGGCTGCCTCATAACCCTGAAACCACCTTTGTATGTCATCCCCCTTCTTGAACTCCTTGCCTACATTCTTGGGAATGTGCACAATCCTGTCTGCCTTTCTGGACGAATTGCTGCCACCATCTGAGCCTGACTTACTCCTAAGTTCTAGCTCCTTCAGTTCTCTCTCATGCTCTAAGAGCATCTTCCTTTCCTCTATGGCCAATCTCTTCTCCTCCTGCTCACTCTCCAGCCTGAGCTTCTGCAGCTCAAACTGCCTTGCCTCCCGCCTATCCTCCAGCTCCTCTGGGGACAGACTGCTGCTGCCTGACCTGGCGGGTTCCCCCCTACCCAAAAGCATATGCACCCTGGAAATAGGCTCCTCCACCTCCTCACTGAGATTACCAGGCTGCTCACTGGCATGTCTGGCTGCTACCCAGGCCCTCAGCGCCTTCTGTAGCTCCTCCTTCCTTGTGAGGCCTTTAATTTGGACTTTCAGGTTTTTACAAATTGCTCGTAGTTCCTTTACGGCGTAGGTTTCCAACCTATCCTCCTCAAAGATAATTTCCAGAGATGCAACGGATGATGCAGCTGTGTCAGGCAAGACAAAAGTAGTGAGTTGAAAACTGGCAAGATCAAAAATAGGCCAAAAGAAAAAGAACCAGTATGTGGTACGTAATGGTCTGCGATATGGTAGTAGTGCACACCAATCACTGTAAGTCAAGTGCAAACACAAGTCCTATCCCACCACTGCCACCAATGTTAGAAATGGGATCTCTAGTTGGCAAGGGTTTGCACCTTTGTCCAAGTAGGGACCCTTCTTCCTAGTCAGGGTAAGGGTGTTACACTCGTGAAGTAACCCCTGCTCACCCTCGTGGTAGCTTGGCACGAGCAGTCAGGCTTAATTCAGAGGCAGTGTGTAAAGCATTTGCACATAACCAACAGTAATACAGTGTAAGCACTACAAACGGACACCACACCAGTTTAGAAAAATAACCAATTTTTATATACTCGAGACAAGACCAATTACGACAAAAATCCACAATACTATACTTGAAAACGAATGCTTGATAAGGTAACTTCTTCTTTGCAGGAATAGTTCAAAAACAAAGTTCGTACGAGTCGGTAGCTCCGTCCGAGCCTACCGCGATGCTGAAAACCACAGAGTCTAACAGTTCCAGCCGACCGCGTCGATACGGGCCAGCAGAGTCGTGAACAGACTCGATCACAGTACCTTTCTCGTTGTGGCTGGTACGGAGTGTACGAGCCGGTCGGCGTTCGTCGCGGTTGCGGTGCAAGACGGAGCGATGCAAGGTGCGGTGTCCCTCGATGCGGTGCAGGCAGCGGCTCGATGAGCGTCGTGCAGACGGAGTCGGTGAGTCCAAGGCGTGCGATGCAGGGTGAGACGATGCTCGATGCGGTGCTGACAGGTTGCAATGCAGGCGACCAAGCCGGAGTGCGGGAGCTGGCGTCGGACAGCGGTGCGAGTCGGAGCGGTGCGTCGCAGACGTGCGAGCGGTGCCCCAAATGCGATGCGGTCATGACTCTTGAGCCAGTTGCAGCGACCGCGTCGGTCGGGTCCGGCTGGTTCAGTGAAGCGATGCGATGCGAACTGCGGTGCCCACAGGTCACGGTGCAAGCAGCGGCTCGGTGTTGGCGGCGTCGGACGTCGCCCACGGTGAGACCAGGGTTGCGATGCGAAGCGGGGTGATGCGGTCTGCGGTGCAAACAGGTCACCGGTCAGGGATGGATTCGGTTGACGGAGTCGGTTGCAGTTCCCTTCCTCTGTGGCAACTGAAACAGCGTTCCATAAGCGGTACCCAGAGGCTTGTGAAGTCTTTGCAGTCCCTGAGACTTCTTTAACAGGAGGCCAGCTCGGTTCCAGGCCCTTGGAGATACTCAGCACAAGTTTGTAGAAAGTTCAGTCCTTTCACTGCCCAAGGCAGAAGCAGCAGCTGCAGGCCAACCCAACAAAGCAATAACACAGCAAAGGGGCAGTACTCCTCCTGGCAGCTCTTCCAGCTCTTCGTCTTGGCAGGTTCCTTGATTCCAGCGAGATCTAAATTCATGGGGTCAGGGCCCCAATATTTATATCCCAAATTCCTTTGTTCTCTGAAGGCAGAGAGGCCTTTGCCTAGTCCAAACCAGTTCTGGAGCACTTTGTTGACAAGTCTCCGTCCCTTCTTTCAGAGAGTAGGCCAGGGATATCAGACGCACCACAGGAGGTGGAGCCAGCATTGTGGAGGGAAGGCACTGTCCTATTCAGGGCCCAGGTGCAACTCCTCCCACCCATCTACATGTAGATCTTGCTATTCAGCCCTGTGCTGACTCACCCTGTCTCCTGGCATCCCCCAGCCCCTGTCACTCACACTCCAGACAAGGAATACACAACCTCGCAGAGGCAGGCTTGGATGGTTAGACAAGAAAATACCCACTTTCTAAAAGTGGTATTTTCAAACACAGAAATGTTAAAACCAACTTCACTAAAAGATGCATTTTATCATTCTGAGTCCAGGCATACTAAACTCGAATTTCTACCATGTTCCCGGGGTCAGTTAGGATTATAAGCTGTAATAATCAAAACTGCCCGTTCTGGCCTATGGGGAACAGGTAGCCTTGCAATAGTGAAAAACGAACTAGGCTGTAGTTCACTATCAGGACATGCCACACACACCAGGGCATGTCCTACCTTTCGCATACAACGCACCCTGCCCACAGGGGTACCTTGGGCCTACCTTAGGGGTGACTAACATGTAGAAAAGGGAAGGTTTAGGGACTTGCAAGTGTGTTCACTTGCCAAGTCGACATGGCAGCCCCAGGCTGCGCACAGGCTCTGCGTTGGCAGGCCCGAGTTACACTTTACGGGCTGTTTGCGTGGGTGGCACAATCCAGTGCTGCAGCCCACCAACAGCATTTGGTCTATAGGCCCTGGCACTCGCAGTGCACTTTACAAGGGACTGACACATAAACCAAATAGGCCAATCATGGAAACACCAATCCATAACACATTTTATACAGGAGCACTTGCACTTTCCCACTGGACAGCAGTGAGGAAAGTGCGCAGAATCATTACACCAGCAAAAACAGAGTCAAAACCTGGAGGTCAGAAAGCAAAAAGTCAGGGGAAACACGCCAAAAGATGCCAAGTCTAACAGGGAAGAAAAGCCTGGACACTTTTGGGAAAAGGTGTGGAAAAGAAGGAAAGGAATGGTGAGTCTCTTGGAGGATCCCCTGAGGGTGTTGTGGAGAGATGGGCAGTGGAGGATTGGGTGTTTGTTAGGAAGGGATGGAAAGAGCGTAAGGGGGTTATCAAAGTTTTCAAAGCCTTTCCAAATCAGGAAGATAAATCGCTATACATTGTTGTTGAGTGATGGTAATGTGTGGAACACCAAGAAGGTGGTAAGAATGGCGGAATGTTTGTTGGGCGGAGAAAAATCTCATGATGATGGTGTGTTTGAGCGTGTGGAAGCAGGTCAAGGAAGAGTGCGCCGCACACCTAGATGGTTTGATGACTTTGTAATGGAACGCTAGTGATGCATGGAAAAAAAATGTATTCTTTGAATCTCTCTTCAGGGAAGCCATTGTAATTATGGGATGTTTATATTAGTGTTTATTGTTACTTTATATGTACTGTGTGTTATAATGTGTAATATTGCTTAGCATTGTGATGCATATCGTTGTTCAAGGAAATTCTTTGGAGTGTTTATGGGAGGGAGATGTGTTGCATTGTCTCATGTTTAGACTGCACCCTTTGGGATTCTAGAAGGGTGGCTGGCGGGGGGATGAACACGGAGAAAGAGAACCGTTAAAAAGCTTGCTGGCAGCTGCCTCCTGGTACTGCTATACATAAAGAATAAAGGTATATATGTTCTCACCAACTGTACCGAAGGCTCATCATTTCAGACAGCTTTCATGGCCCCCCCTCAAGCGACTATTGGCCAGTGGACTCCATCCCCTGGGGCCTCCCTTAGTTATTAAGGGGAGGGCGGTGAATGGCCCCTCTCCCCAAGCCTTTATGGGCCCCTGGAACTTTATACTTCAATCCATCAATCAACCAGGGGAATTGTAAGCGCGCTACTCACCCGTGAGGGTCTCAAGGTGCTGGGGGGTAGGTAAGCAGCTCCGTTCAGTCGAAAAGACAGGTCTTGAATGTCTTCCTGAAGTTGTTCAGGGAGGGGGCGCGTCTGATATTGAGCGGGAACTCGTTCCAGGTCATGGCTGCGATGTAGGAGAAGGTTCTTCCACCTGTTCTGGCTCTGCGGATGCGCGGGGTTTCAGCGAGGGCGAGGTCAGCAGATCAGAGGTTTCTCTTGGGTACGTGGAAGGAGATTCTCTTGTTGAGGTTTTGGGGTCCGGTGTTGTGGAGGCATTTGTAGGCGTGGGTTAGTATCTTGAAAGTGACTCTCTTCTCAACAGGGAGCCAGTGGAGGTTCCGTAGGTGTTGGGTGGTGTGTTCGTGTCGAGGAATGTTGAGGAGAAGTCTGGCTGCGGTGTTCTGTGTGGTCTGGAGCTTGCGGAGCAGAGACTTGTTGATCCCGGCATAGAGGGCGTTCCCGTAGTCCAGTCTGCTGGTTATGAGCGAGTGGATGATGGCCTTCCGTGATTCGGGGGGGGATCCACTTGAAGGTCTTTCGGAGGATTCGGAGGGTGTTGAAACAGCTGGAGGCGACGGCGTTGACCTGTCGGGTCATGGAGAGGGAGGAGTCAAGTACGATGCTGAGGTTTCGGGCATGGTTCGTGGGGGGCTGCCGAGGGCGGTAGGCCACCAGGTGTTGTCCCATGCCGAGGGGAGGGTCCAATGACAAGGACTTCTGTCTCCTCTGAGTTGAGCTTCAGGCTGTTTTTGCTCATACAGGATGCGACTTCCTTCATTCCTTCCTGGAAGTTGAGTCTGGTGGTGATTGGGTCTTTGGTGAGGGAGAGGATGAGCTGGGTGTCGTCAGCGTAGGATACTATGCTGAGTCCGTGCTGTCTGATGATGGCGGAGAGGGGGGCAGTGTAGATGTTGAAGAGTGTGGGGCTGAGCGATGATCCTTGGGGCACTCCGCAGTTGATTTCCGGATCGGAGAGGAAAGGTGGTAGTCTGATTCTTTGGGTTCTGCCGGTGAGGAATGAGCGGATCCAGTCGAGGGCGGTTCCTTGTATGCCGGCGTCGTGGAGTCTGGCGGTGGGAGACGATGTTGAATGCTGCAGAGAGGTTGAGTAGGATCAGGGCCGTGGTGTGTCCTTGGTTGAGGAGGGTGCGGATGTCATCTGTGGCGGCGAGTAGAGCGGTTTCGGTGGAATCCGGATTGGGAGGGGTCAAGGATGGAGTTTTCTTCGATGAATTTGGTTAGTTGTGCATTGACGGTCTTCTCAGTGACTTTGGCCACGAAGGGTAGGAGGGAGTTGGGTCGGTACTTCTTGAGGTCAGTGGGGTCTGCTGATGGCTTCTTGAGCAGGGGTCTGACTTCTGCGCGTTTCCAGTCGTCGGGAAAGATGCCGGTCTTGAAGGTGGTGTTGATGGTGTGTCGTAGTTCGGGAGCGATGGCGGCTCTGTGGAAAATGTGCGGGGGCAGGGATCCGTGGGGGCCCCTGAGTGGATGCCTTTCATGGTCGAAGTGGTGTCTTCGGTGGTGACTGGGGTCCAGGAGGAGATGGTGGGCTGGATGGCATCGCTGGAGCAGGATGTGGTTTCGGAGTTGGGTGTCTGGTCATTGAAGTTGTCGTAGAGTGCCTTGATTTTTAGATGGAAGTAGGATCCGAGCTTGTTGCAGAGGTCCTGGGAAGGAGTGATGTCCGTGGTTTCGCTGGGGGGCTTGGTGAATTCCTGGATGATGCTGAAGAGTTGCCGGCATTGGCGAGGATCTTGTTTTGGATGAAGGTCCTTTTGGTGGATCTGATGCGTTGGTGGTATTCCGTCATGGCGTTTTTGTAGGTGGTGTGATCTTCTGGTGTTTTGCTGTTTCTCCAGTTCTTCTCAAGACGTCTGCAGGTGTGTCTGGATTCTTGGAGGTCGGCGGTGAACCAGGTGGCTTTCCTGGAGCGTTGTCTGTCGGGGTTACGTAGTGGTGCAAGAATGTCTGCGCAGCTGGAAATCCATCTGTGGAGTCCTTTGGCTGCGAGGTTGGTGTCGATCGACGTGGTGGGGGCGTCGCGGTTGAGGGTGGAGTTGAGTTGTTCCTCAGTGACTTTGCTCCAGTACCTTCGTGGGGGGCGCGGTGCAGGTTTGAGCGGCGTGGGTTTGTCGACGTGGAAATGTACACAGTTGTGGTCTGTCCATGGGGGTTGCGTGGTGTGGCTGAAGTGGATGTTGTTACCTCCTGCGAAAATGGGGTTGAGGGTGTGTCCTGCCCCGTGGGTGGGCGTGGTACTTCGGGCCTTCTTTTTTTTAAAAAGGGGAGAGGATGTGCAGCCCCCCTTCCTGAGCCTATTGTAGCTCCAGGGACCCTATCTCCAGGGCCTCATGTGTTCCACAGTGGGTGCCCAGTGCACACCCAGGGCACCCTCTAAACAATACATTGGGAGCAATGGGGGAGCCTGAGGGCCCCAGAGGCACCACCAGCTTCACTCATGCACCCATTCTGGGTACTATGTAAGCAGGCATTGCTCGCGCCAGCCTAGTAGGAGCACAATTGCTTTCCCTGCCCACACTCCCGCGTGCAGGGAAACCAATATGTCCCAGGAGTGAGCTCGCTGGGACCCAGTGTATGAGCCGACCCTGGGAAAAGGGTTGCTGGGGCCTTTTAAGGCTTTGGGATGAGGTTTGCATGTTCCCTCCTCTATACTGTTGGCCCTAAGGGACCGGGTCCCTGAGTCCCTTTGGTGCCTCTGGGAGGTGGGTTGTGTGGCCCCCTCTCCTATTAAATTACATTTTGCCCCAGGGGATGAGTTCCCCAGGGTATACACAGGCTCGGAGAGGGTGGCTGAACGCCTCCTCCCTTTTTTTTTTTAAAGAATTTGCCCCGGAGAATGGTGTTCCCAGGGCTGTTAGTGGCCTAGGGAGGGGGTCGTGCAACCCCTCCCTTATGTTTAAACCATAGCCCCAGAAGGTGGGGTCCCTTGGGCCTCAGTGAGACTATCGGAGGTGGGCCGCACACCCCCGTCCTCATTGATTTTCCCAGCAGCCCCGGCCCACCATTTCCTTTTCTTTAAAACGCAGCGATCCAGCTGAAGTCCACGTTTTTTAAAACAAAACAATTATTTTTGCACGGGTGGTCCCACAGTGACCTTGCCACACACAGCGCTTGGGGCAGGGTATCCCTACCCTACCCCCTTATATAATTTTTTACATGTAAACTCAGGACAGGAGACAAAATCCCCAAGTCCTATAATGGCTGCCTGCAACAATTTTCTTCATGTTGCAGGCAGCCAATCAGAGCACTCTCTCCCATGTCTTCCATGGAGTTAAAATTGCCCAAAGGAAAAAAAGCCCCTTGGGCCAATCAGAACGCTTTATTTTTCAGAATTGAGTTTGAGAGACTTTTGTGAGAGTCCCTCGAACCCAACCGTCCAGATATACAAACATTGTTGTACCTTAATAGTACAAAATCTACTGAACAGAGTTTCACCAAATAACAAAAGCTGCTTTCCAGAACAAGATCTAGCTTCCTGGCAAAAGCTTTTGAGAAAAATAAGGTTCAAAATTCATGCATATATATCACGTGCGGAGGATCCCTGGGTCCAACAGATCAAAAAGTTTGATCTGATTGGCTGTCATAACATCAACAAATGTGCGGCAGCCATTTTAAAACTCTGCATTCCCTTGTCCTGTGAACAAAGTACAAGAAACATATAGAGTGTAGGGTAGGGATACCCTGCCCCTTTAGGCCTGGTGAAGGGGATCCCAGAGGGACCCTTTCTGGTGCCAAAAACATTTTTTTAGCAGCACCATGGATTCATGGAAGGTGCGTCAGACCCACAACTACGATAAAAAATAAAACACGGGACCCCATCCCCCAGGGCAATTAATCATATTGAGGAGGTTATGCAGCCCCCTTCATGAACCTTAGTGAGGCTTAGTGAGGCCCCGGAGACCCTATACTCCAGGGCCAAAAGTCATAATGAGAGGGGGGGGGTTGCGTGTGCATCCTCTCCGAGCCATCCCCAAGGGTCAACTTTACATTTTTGGGGGGAGGACCTGTGGTCTCCCTCCCCAGGCAAGTCACAGGCACTGGGGTGACAATGGGGATCGCATCCCAGTAGTCCATTGAGAGCAGTGTCTCAATGTCCCTTCTCCAGTGACTGCTGTTTCCTGCCTGGGAGAGTATGGGCATTTCCTGCCTGCACTCTCCCAGAAAGAAAAAAGAACTTTGCTCCTGCCTGGGCAAAAGCAGAGAAAAATGCTGCTCCCACCCTGGCCACAGGTCTGGCCCTCTGCCAAACCATATGCTGAAGGCCATTCACAGAGCGATGGGCGCCCAACCCCATGCTGCACACCGCGATGGACATCTTAGTTTACGTGAAAAAAACACAAAGGTTAAAGGGAAGTTAGAGTTAGGAGAAAATGTCAAGTAAAATACTGTTTTAAATTAACAAAACCATTGAAATTCACTAGTTATAGTTATCTCAAATAAATGTAACTTGTGCCCTGAAGGGATTATAATCCGTGCCCTCCCTAAGCACTGCTAATAGCCTCCCATGTTACATCACTCATGACATGTTCTATGACATAATTGCTAACATATAAATAGGTTTTTGCCAGGAAGTCATGCAAAAAGGTTGTATGGGACATTCTCAACATAAAAGATGTAATTTTCTGGGAAAGGTTGTCCCCCGGGCAAAGACTTCCTGTATTTTTACAGTAGGCAAAATATTGTTGTTTTTTGGGGGTAATTGTCTTTGTTAGCATTTAGAACAAGAATACAAACAAAATTGGGGATTTGGAGATTCTGCATACAGTACTATCATAAATGCTTGTATATCCTCCAATTAGAAAAAATTAGAAGGGGAGAATAAAAGAAGGGAAAAAACACAGCATTAGAGGGGAAGGTGAAAAAGGTGGGGGAAGGAGTGAGTAAAAGAAACAGGGGTAGGGGGGAGAAACAGTTCAAGACAAATATCACATTTGGGCATCCCATATTATACAGATAGCAAAACTAAGTAGTGCAGTAGAACAGCTAACTCAGAGAGATGGAAGCAAGAGCCAAACCTCGCCCTTAGACGTGCCGAGTCACATTAGGAAAACGAAATATTAGGGCCATTGGCACATCCTTAAGTTGGATACAGTGACATATTAAGTTCAACATGGTAGCAGTTGTGTAGGGTGTATTAATCCGGGCTAGTGGTCTTTATACCTGTGGGGGAACTTGTTGTACTTATTTGTCTAGGAGTAGAGTCCTGTGTGCGGATATATGTTGGGAATGGTTCCCAGATGTCCTTGGGCTGGGATGGTGGGGGTATCTGCTCCCACTAAGAAGCCAGCTGTTCCTGACAGTGGGTCGCATCCTGCATCCAAGATTCAATTTTAGGGGCTGGCTACCGCCCCCAATGTTTAGCAACAGGGCACTTCGCCAGCAATAGTAGCATAGCCACCAAGTTGCAAGTTTCTGGCGGAAGGTCCTGCACATGGTCCAGAAGACATGTTAGTTGTGTGTGTGACACTGGGTGGTCCAAAATCTCCTCAAGAGCATGGAGTACGGTCTACAAGTAGTACCCAATCATAGGGCAAGTCCATGCCAGGTGTAGAAAGGTGGCTTGTGGAGCCATGCATCTCTTACAATATACATCTGGCGTGAGCCCCATTCGTTGTAGTTGCGCCATATAACTGGCGTAGGAATTTAAAATGGATAAGCTGCAATCTATAATTGGGCGAGAGAACAGCCATTTGTGCGCAGAACACCACGGTCTTAACCACAAGTGTTCCGACTCCGCAAGCTAAACCACGGTTGATTAACTATGCATATGCCTGGTTAGGGCAATGCGCAGTCTAGCTGTTGGCTGCTGGGGATGGAAGCAGGAAGACCTTGCAGGAAGAGATCCGCGGTGAGGTAAGTGGGACTGGGCTGTAGTTTTCTGGGCTGGTGGAGGTCGGGGGTACTTTTCTGGACTGGGGGTCGGGGCTAGTTTTCTGGGCCGGGCGGGTCGGGGCTAGTTTTCTGGGCTGGCGGGTGGGTTGGGGGAGTTTTGTGGGCTGGGTTGGGGGTAGTTTTCTGGGCTGGGGGTCAGGGTTAGTTTTCTGGGCTGGAGGGTCAGGGGTAGTTTTCTGGGCTGGGGGTGGGTCGGGGTGGTTTTCTGGGCTGGGGGTTGGGGTAGTTTTTGGGCCGGGGGTTGGGGCTAGTTTTCAGGGCTGGCAGGGTTGGAGGTAGTTTTCAGAGCTGGGTGGGGTTTGGGGCTAGTTTCCAGGGCTGTGGGGGGTTGGGGTAGTTTTTAGGGCTTGGGGGTCAGGGATAGTTTTTAAGATGGGGGGTCGGAGTAGTTTTTTAGGACTGGAGGTTGGTCGGGTCATTTTTTTAATTAAGGGCTAGGGTATTAGGCCTCAGGGCAAGGGAGGGGAAGGGTTTGTCAGGGAAGTATTTAGGGCTTTGGGGAGGGCGGGGTAGTTTTTAGGGCTGGATCAGGGCATGGCTGGGTCAGGTTAAGGGACAGGGTTTTAAGCCTCAAGGCAGGGGAGGGGAATGGGCAGTCAGGTAGTTTTTAGGGCTTAGGGGAGGGTGGGGTAGTTTTTTAAAATAGGGGTTTGCCTAAGGGCAGTGGGGTGGGAGGGGCCGAGGTAGTGTTTAAGGGTTACTTATTTGTCTAGGAGTAGAGTCCTGTGTGCGGATATATGTTGGGAATGGTTCCCAGATGTCCTTGGGCTGGGATGGTGGGGGTATCTGCTCCCACTAAGAAGCCAGCTGTTCCTGACAGTGGGTCGCATCCTGCATCCAAGATTCAATTTTAGGGGCTGGCTACCGCCCCAATGTTTAGCAACAGGGCACTTCGCCAGCAATAGTAGCATAGCCACCAAGTTGCAAGTTTCTGGCGGAAGGTCCTGCACATGGTCCAGAAGACATGTTAGTTGTGTGTGTGACACTGGGTGGTCCAAAATCTCCTCAAGAGCATGGAGTACGGTCTACAAGTAGTACCCAATCATAGGGCAAGTCCATGCCAGGTGTAGAAAGGTGGCTTGTGGAGCCATGCATCTCTTACAATATACATCTGGCGTGAGCCCCATTCGTTGTAGTTGCGCCATATAACTGGCGTAGGAATTTAAAATGGATAAGCTGCAATCTATAATTGGGCGAGAGAACAGCCATTTGTGCGCAGAACACCACGGTCTTAACCACAAGTGTTCCGACTCCGCAAGCTAAACCACGGTTGATTAACTATGCATATGCCTGGTTAGGGCAATGCGCAGTCTAGCTGTTGGCTGCTGGGGATGGAAGCAGGAAGACCTTGCAGGAAGAGATCCGCGGTGAGGTAAGTGGGACTGGGCTGTAGTTTTCTGGGCTGGGGGAGGTCGGGGGTACTTTTCTGGACTGGGGGTCGGGGCTAGTTTTCTGGGCCGGGCGGGTCGGGGCTAGTTTTCTGGGCTGGCGGGTGGGTTGGGGGAGTTTTGTGGGCTGGGTTGGGGGTAGTTTTCTGGGCTGGGGGTCAGGGTTAGTTTTCTGGGCTGGAGGGTCAGGGGTAGTTTTCTGGGCTGGGGGTGGGTCGGGGTGGTTTTCTGGGCTGGGGGTTGGGGTAGTTTTTTGGGCCGGGGGGTTGGGGCTAGTTTTCAGGGCTGGCAGGGTTGGAGGTAGTTTTCAGAGCTGGGTGGGGTTTGGGGCTAGTTTCCAGGGCTGTGGGGGGTTGGGGTCGTTTTTAGGGCTTGGGGGTCAGGGATAGTTTTTAAGATGGGGGGTCGGAGTACTTTTTTAGGACTGGAGGAGGGTCGGGTCATTTTTTTAATTAAGGGCTAGGGTATTAGGCCTCAGGGCAAGGGAGGGGAAGGGTTTGTCAGGGAAGTATTTAGGGCTTTGGGGAGGGCGGGGTAGTTTTTAGGGCTGGATCAGGGCATGGCTGGGTCAGGTTAAGGGACAGGGTTTTAAGCCTCAAGGCAGGGGAGGGGAATGGGCAGTCAGGTAGTTTTTAGGGCTTAGGGGAGGGTGGGGTAGTTTTTTAAAATAGGGGTTTGCCTAAGGGCAGTGGGGTGGGAGGGGCCGAGGTAGTGTTTAAGGGTTAGGGACAGCGTGGGGGTTGGGAGGGGGTAGGGGTATTTGGACCTCAGGGCGGGGATGGGGGTAGGGGGAATTTGTAGCTTAGGGCGGGGGACGGGGGTCGCTACCTTAGCCACACATACCCCTTTACCATTCATGACTTTACCACGAAATTACGTGGTAAAGGGATGATTGGTAAAGGAATGCATGGTTAAGACGCATTTGTGGATTAGGCTGCTTGGTAGAGGCATGCATGGTTTATCCAGTTGTGCCTCTATCATACAACCGTATGCAACAGTATTTCCACTGTTCCTCAGTTATGGGGGTGCCCATGTCACATTCCCAGATTGTTTGAGCATTAGGGGTGTGAATAGGTGCAGCGTCTTGCATAATATTGTATAGTCTGGTGATTAGTTTGCATGGGGAGGGTGTAGTAAGCATATGTTCAAGAGCATGCAGCTGTGGTGGTACCTCGGGGAAAGAGGTGTGAAATGTCCGGCATGCAGTGTGCAGCTGCTGGTAGAGCATAGTATCCAGTACAGTGATTCCGGAGGAATCGATGAGGAAGAAAGGAAGAATAAAATGGCCTTCCAGGTATAAGTCTGCAAAGGTGAACAAGTGCCTCTGATGCACGCGTTTTCTGGTGAAAGTAGCTTGTAGTGCAGGGAGTAGTGGAATCCGAGCCAGCGGAATGAATGGAGCATATAAAGCGGTGAATTTAGCACGGCGGCGCATGCCATCCCACACCCATCGCAGGCACTCCACCATGTCGACCACTTTGCGCGGAGTTTTATAGCACTGGTATAGTGCAGCAGTTAACGGCCAAGGGGAGGCGGCATCCAATTCCACTGCTGTGTGGGGCTGAAAGCTTATTGGGTACAGTCAGTAGTGTAGGTATTGGGCTTGGACACAAAGTGCGTACAGGTGTAAGTCGGGTGTGCTCAGGCGCCCTTGACAGAAGGGGAGCATAAGTATTTCCCAAACTATGCGGGGTTGCTTGCCAGCCCAGGCGAGGGATATAAGAAGGAGGCAAAATATTGTTAATGTATTTCTCCTTTACAAGTACTCAATTAAATGCTCTAATGGCTGATAATTTTATGTCTTCCCCAAAAAGCGCAGAACTTCAATCAGCGATCCCATCAATCAATCTGCATATTTTATACAGGGCTGAAAAACCATTTTGGCTACTAAGCACCACTCTGAAAGCAGTGAGGAGCAACAAAAGCAAATTTCTGTGCCTTGCTTCCTATTTTTTTAAATGTCGGCGATCATATGATAAGGTGTTCCCTTGGGAGTAAGTAATGTTAGAAATCACACCAAAGCACATGTATGAAGGAGGCTATAGAATATGAAGGTATGTGTATTCTTCACTACTTGACAATCAAATCCTCTCGGAGTGGGAGATACAGGGCTCCAAGTGTTATTTCTTGTATTAATCCAAGTAGTTTAATGTTGTGTGCTGAAATATTAGGTTCTGGGGGATGTCCAGTTAGAGTGAATTGCAGATGGTTCCATCTTATTTTGTCTGGCTTTGGAATTACTACAACTCGCATTAAGCTTTAAACAAGGAAAATTGAATTAATGGGCAATGGAGGATTAAATTGTGTAGCATAAATTATTCGGCAAGACAAGGCTATTCATACACCATTCTACAGTGCACCGTGTGACTGTATTATCTCACTATTTGGTTGCTTTAAACCACATTGATACAAAAGGAATCCGAGATGTTATGCAAACGAAAAAAAGATTTCTATTGCAAGAGAAGTGGTCAGATGCCATCATATCCTTTTGAAATGATTACACCTCAACATATAATAATTTTGTCTTCAATGGAGGATCAGGAACACTATTTTATTAAACATGCCCTTCTACTCCAAGAAGTGTGTACATTTAAACTTGCTTTCTGCTGGGTTAATCACTCTTGCTGAATATAGCTGAAAACAGGCCTGAATGTGCACACATCCTGTAACAAAAGGTGGGCCTCCTTCATTCTGTGCCCGGTATAATTATTTTAGTACTAGTATTCGTTTTTGGGCTTTCTGCGGGCGAGCAGTTGGAGCTCTGGAACCAACTGTGAACAAAAAACCCACAGGTTTGGTTCAATCCATCAGAACTTCAAAAGAGAAATAAAATATTTGTGTTTTTTTCTGAAGCCTGGGTGCTCTCTTCAAATAAATTTTGCTCTGAGAACAATGCAACTGGTGTACCATTAATTTTCACAAATCATGATTCAAAATGTGTTGATGGTAAACAAGGAATCATGACTTTTTCCTTGTAAACATGTAACGATTGTTTTCATGATGCAGACAAAAATCCTTCCCCAGTTCATCAACTGGAGACATTAACTCTATCAGGCCAAGAGTTTCACCTCATACCAGTTTAACACCTCTGAATACACCATTTGACAACAGGAGCGGCTCATATCGGGGAAAAGAGGCAGGGCGGGGAGGAGGTGGTGGAAACGTGGGACGACGGAGACAAATAGGAAAAACAATACAACAAAACTTACCTTCTGCTCTCCAGCATCATGTCGTACTCTTCTGATCCTCTCCACTGTAGGCAGACACAGGCTCCCAGCCTGCCCTGCGGCCAATCCTGAAGCTGCTCTCATGCAAGTGGAGCCATCCAGGATTGGCCTGAGCGCTGATGATTTGCGCTCCAGGACAGACTTGGAGTCTGTGCCTGCTCTCTCTCCAACCCAGCACTGCAGCTGGGTTGGAGAGAGCTTCACTGCGCATGTGGGTTTGGCCGGCCTGAGACGGCAGCCAACCCTACATGTGCAGTGAAGGTAGTACAAAACACTCCCCCTCCAGCCTGTCCCCACACTAGCCCAGCCCCCAAGCCTCGGCACACCCTAAATAAAATGATAATAAAATGGCTTTTAAACCCGTTTTATTTTTCACATTTTTAAAGTGCTGGTGTGTGGGGGGACGCTCCCCCGCCATAGCGGAGGAGCCGCCGCTGATTGACAATGACTTTAAGGATTTAAGGAAAACCTCTGAAGTGGCTTGCCTTCATAAATCTGATGGTGGATTATATGGTAAAAAGTGGCAAGGTTTGAAGTTGCATAATTGCATAATTCCAGTGGTCGCAGGCATAAAATTCATTTTTACTAGCTTTCCAACTTCTCTTTGCCAGTTTATCTGTGTATCCAGTAAAGGAGAAACAAAGGGCCTAATTACGATCTTGGCGGATGGGATACTCTGTCACAAATTGATGGATATCCCGTCCGCCATATTACAAGTTCCTTTGGATATTAAGGAATTGTAATTTAGTGGACGGGGTATCTGTCACGTTTGTGACGGAGTATCCCATCCGGCAAGATCGTAATCAGTCCCTTAAGGACAAACGTGGCGGATATCCCGTATACCATATTACAAGCTCCATAAGATGCAATGGAACTGAAATTTGGTGGACGGGATATTCGTCATGTTTGTGATGGAGTAAACCTGTTCACCAAGATCATAATCAGGCCTTTAGTTCTAGACACCTGGGAGTAGTGAAAACTCAGGAAGATTTGATTACCTATGCATATCCTGGTGCGAATACTAGAATTCAAGAGGGTCTCTATCCTGTATCTTTTTATAAGTCGTAAAAATATATGAATTTGGCCCATTTTTTCTAGATTAGTTACACGTTAGGTGATTCAAAATGGCAAATCATTTGGTTCTATTATTTTAATAAAAAAATGACCCCTGATAGAGGAATGGTGGCAGAAAGGGGCTAATACCATTACATATTAGAGGCTCTCATTACATAAATATTTGCTCATTTTGAAAGAGGCATTTTTCCACTAAGAGGAAAACATTGGCAGAAAAAAGTTACCAAAAAATTCGTCAGATTTTGGATAGGTAGTAAAATGGATTGTTTTCTCACCTGGTTGTCATATTTACGCATGTGGCTCCACTTAAGCCTTAAGAGGATATGGATGTGCTGAGGCGGGGTTGTTTTCCTCCCCAATTATTTTATTTTATTTTATGTTTAGGGTTGTTGTAAAGAGCTGAATGAGGGCTCTTGGCCCACTTCCCATGTTATGACCAAGATAAACTGGTACTTTCCTGGCACGCCCCAACATGTCCCACCAAGACTACTTGTACCCATGCCATACACCCACCTGTTTATGACCAACTTAACCCTGGGCAGTGCTCCTAATTATTGACCACTGGAAGCACATGGCCATTCTATAAGAGACAGAATACTTTGGTCATAAAGAATGTGGTGCTATTCTTGATGAAGAGGATTTTATTAATCAATGACCAAAAGTATAAAAATAATTAATATCAAGTTCCAGTATTGTCTTGTTATACTGTCCTTCTTCTAACAAGGCTACATTAGAAGTGCTTCAATCAACTGCATCGGTAATTGGGCAGAAGTAATTACTTATAATTTACTTTTAGTACTTCAGGGATGCAAAATTGCCACACTGTTAAAGGTTTTCAGTGATTGCCATGGAAATCAGCATTTCGCCACCAATTTTATAAATGTTTTACCACATTCTGGGCAGTTTTCTATGGCAATATTTCACCTGGGTTTACGACGAACTCGGCACCTGAAACATAATATGTATTAAGGTATCGTCTTGGAGAGATTCTTCCCAGAATATTATCTGACAGGACGCATATTGTGTCTTGATGGACTCTATCCATGACTATGAGGTCTATCTGATGTTAATACTTATCCAATAAAATCTATAATTATTTGGATAAGATTTCAAAATAAAAATTCTCTGCACCAGGAGTCTAAAGAACTTTAATACATTTGAGCCTTGATGAAGTTCAAAATCTGTTGGAACGAAACGCATTGGCTGGATGTTCTTTTGTGAGAAAAAATGTTTTTATGGATACTGATTAAAGAAAGAATAAATATATTTTAAACATATACGTGATCTCTGTGGACTACCATATTTCTGGGTGCACCATTCCACTCATTATTTGAAACATGTTCATGGAAAACCCAGAGGGTGTGGCATTACCACATTTCTTGCGACACCTCATTGGCATTACAACCAAATTTGTAATGAGGGATAAACAAGGCATAAAACTCAAAAACAGATACAAATACGAGACTTTCACCTCAGGGTTAAACCAGTATTATCATTGCACTAATTGTGAAGTGCAGGTGCTATTGACAACAAAATAATTAAAATGCATTATCTTGGATCATTAGTTGGAAAATTATGTGATTGAAAAATAATCCACTTTCTTTCAGGTCATACTGCCTCCTGAAATATGAGGACAACCAAACTTAGAAAAAGAATATTGACATATTCACCTCGTTTATCAAGTTGTTCCAAATTTGAAACATTATTGTGACATGACTGCAGAAAGAATAATCAGAAGAAATATAAAAAAACTTTAAAACCTACTCCTCCTTGTCCACTTTTTCCCTGAGCTTTTTGAGCTGTTTCTTCTGGCTAAATACTGTGTTCTGAAGAATGTTCTCGAAGTATTCCTCTGCTTTGTAGTTCAGCTAAAAAAAAACGAGAACAAATGTTTATTTTTAGAAATGTGTACCTGTAGAATGGATAAGTTGCTGACAACGAGCAGGCGGGGACAAAATTTAAGATTTTGGGGCATATTAGCAAGACTGGCGATAAAATTATCGCCGTTTTACGGCGATAATGGGCTTGCTAATAAGCGTTATAGAATTCAATAGAAGCCCAGGTTAGATGTCCTGCACATCTAACCTGGGCTTCTATTGAATTCTATAACGCTTATTAGCAAGCCCATTATCGCCGCTTTAGCGGCAGTTTCCTGCCGCTAAAGCGGCGATAATTTTATCGCCAGTCTTGCTAATATGCCCCTTTGTTTTTAATGGTTTTATTATTATAGTTAAATTTCAGAGTTTCCGTACCTTTACACTTATTTTACATTTTGGTGTTACTAAAAAGATGCTGCGCCCACACGCAATTTACAATTTCTAACAGAGATTAAAAAACAAAATGAATCAGGCTATCGAATAATAAATCCGAAGGGATCCGGAGGTCCTTATTCCTATGTGGTGGTAAACTCGGTGAAGGGAGTAAATGCTACCGAACCCTGCAGTTGTCCTTGTTTGTATTTTACACTCCCCCCCTCCCCCATTCTAAGCAATGGAGATAACACGAGGTTTCGGTGAAACAACTGCTGCCCGTGACCTTGAAAACAAGTGTCCCACAGGGTGCAGTGATATGTTCATTACAGCCATTATAAAAACAATACTCGGCGCCTCGGAATTTAGCAGACGCACTAATTATAGTTTGTTTACCCTCAATAGGCACATACAATGTGGAATATGGTGCTTTCTGCTACAAAATACACGTCCTGATATTTACTAAGCATTTCCCCCCCAGTAAATTTCAGCACGTTTGGCCTGCCATTAAGTGCCTGTGAAAAAGTGCAAGAATGCAACATTTTATCACACGGCTCATAATGCCAACCTCAGTTAAAACAAGGGTTGATTTATGTGGGGGTAGAATTTTATTATTTAGATCATTATCAGATTCTAGGTGGTGCATATTATGCAGCCTTGATTCACCATCCTCAAATCACATCATCCCTTGGCTTTGACACTGAAAGGAAAAGGATTTTTAATGCTTTATATTAACGTTTGTCTCTATGCTTAGCTCTACTGCAACATTGGCTCCATAATACCTTGTTGGCACTTACATCTTTGTATTCATTGTTCAACTTAGTATCATTTGTGATGTCAGTGGGAAAGCCAATCCTCTCTTTAATAGCTGTAGCCTGGAAACAAAAAGTAAATTTCAAGTTGGGCAAGTTGCACAATAATCAAACAGAGATTTGTGAGTATTGAGTGCTGTTTACGACTTTGCAGAAGAACATTAGACGCATTAAGATATGTTTGTTTTACTTTAAAAAGAAATCAAATTACTCCATAAGTTTGACTAGTGAAAATTGCAGATTAAACTGTCACTAGGGCAAGCGTAAATGCCTCAAGATGTGAGAGGTTGAAATTTACAAATGCACTTGTGGTTGAACAAATTTGCCTCAAGATTAACCCACACATGATTTACTGAGGTTGATGTGCTGGGCACTCTCAGTCACTAATCCCTCTTACATACTGGTGAAAAATGAAAGCACACTGCACATGAATAGCATCTGTTACCACGCATGCCAAAACAATGCGTGGCTTCAAAACGCAGTCAATACCACGACTGTGTTGTTACCACAAGTTCCATTACAACGCAAGTCATTACAACGACTTGCTTTAGGGAAGCGCTGGACTTTGGAATAGTGTAAATGACTATTACAACTCCAGTCGGTGTATCAGTAAAGAAGGTGTTGGACTTAAAATCCAACACCAGTCCAGCACCCCATTCCCTTTGCAAGTTGTTGTAATGATTTGCGTCATAATGGAACTCGTAACGTTGCAGTCGTGGTATTGACTGCGTTGTAAAGGCACTAGGATGCAATGCCTGCATTGTAATTGATGTTCCCCCACCCCGAATATTGTTAATATCTGCCCTTTGTGTGGCTTGGAACCCCAATGCATAGCTGAGGCCAGTAGCTCATCTCCACAGCTTGTGTTGCCATCCTTTTCATAGAGATCAAAGGTGAGAGGTCATTATGATATTATTATTATTATTAAGAATTTAGGTGGATAACATTGAATAATTGGGATGTTTTACATTGAGGGGTACTGAGCAATTTCAAACAACAAGAGCAAAGCGCTGTCTATGAAGTCACTCAGAACCCTAAGGTGAAAATCATCACTGTTATTCACATTTTGTCCATCTGTAATTTTATGTTATGCATGCCTCCCCTAAAATCATCTGCTCCTACTTTCAACATATAAGCAGGGCCAGAGGAATGGCGTGGAGCCAGACATAACATGACTTCCCCTCCCAAAGATTATAAAAGGTCTAGTCCCCTGCTACCTACCCCTACCACCCCCTGTGTCTTCCCTTCCTCTCATCACCGGCAAACTGTGCTCTCTCCGCTCTCCAGCACTACACTGACAGGCTCTCTGAAATTATTCTATACAAATATATCATTCAATGAAAGAAAAACTATCCATAGATACAAGTATTGTGACTATATACTCAAGAGTCCCAACTACAGTATCAAATGTGGTACGTAAAAAAAAAAGACTATTTCTAGGGTAAGTGGTCAACATGGATAAAGCTGATAATACATTTTGGCTCAACCTGCCCCAACTAAATGCACTATCCCTCCTAAACACAAAGTACATTTTTGACAGTTCCACATACACTTATTTGACAAAATAAATAATGGCTGAACAGAAATGACAGCTTCTTAATCAGAAGAAGAGGAGATTCCTCTCTGAAATACAGCCTTATAGATCTTGAGTTTCAAAGCTAGCCTATAACTATTGTAAAACTGTTGACATCAAAGAAGGTATGTTGGAAAAAAAGCATCATTGACTAATGTTTTCTCTGGGGTAGTTGCAGCTACCTTGGCTTCAACTTTTGAACCCCTCACACCACCATTGTGACCTCTCCGTTCAGAGATTACATGCCCATCTCTCGGAACAGAATCAAATACAGATTTTTAATATCCCATGAAACTTTCTGTTGTTCCTATCATTTGCCACTCTAATAACCACTCACAAAAATATTGTTAAGGGCTCAGAGTGGGAAAATGGTGTTCAACTGCAATCCTTGTACCTCATCATTTAGACTCTCAGGGGGATATTCACAAGAATGTGTGATAATTATCGCAAAATTATCTTAAGGCAACTTTGCACATCGCAGTCTATCGCTGGAAAATAACACTGTGTTAACGTTGTATTCTCAACCCGGCGGCACCATGCGATAGTCTCACTTTAACGCACCAAATGACCGCGTTAAAATGAACGCGACGCCGAAAAAATGCAAAACATGAACGCGAAAAAAGTTGCGATGCCCCAAATCGCGATACAAAAATCAGTGATAACCGGCGACAGGCCTGCAATTCCCACGCGTCATGCGGGAAAATGCACCATAAAAGCAGAAATAAAATAAATAAACTGCGTAGCACCCGGACCGAGTGCAGAGGACAACGTGAACCCCACAAGCCCCACAGATGACCAGCAAGGAACCTTGGGGTAGGGGAAGGCCAAGGAGAAGAGGAAGAGGAAGACGCAGTTCAGTCTGCAGGAAAACAGGATCATCGTTACGGAGGTGATAGAACACTACCAACAACTGTTCGTCACCTCCAACGTGTCATTGGCAACAAAGACGCAAACATGGCAGACTATCTTGGACCACGTGAATGCAGTTGCAGAGTTGAGGAGGACAATGGAAGAGGTCAAGAGGCGCTGGAATGATGTGAAGGGCAAAACCAAGAAGAAACTTGATGCCAACATGAAAGCAGCAACGCAGATTGGAGGTGGGGGTCTAGCGGCACACCAGGAGCTGGATGCCATGGAGAAAATGGTGGCCACAGTCATCAGTCGGGATACGGTGCCAGGAGTAGTGGATCCGGACACTGCTCAACATGACCTGACACAACATCAACAGGGTGAGTACCGACCAGGGACTGGGGGGACGGGGGGAGATGGGCACAATGGCACACATGCACAATTAAGTAGAGCACACTGCACACCCACAATGACTCTGGATCATGTCGCTGATCTCCTTGGCATACTGCAGCACACATAGAAACAGCAAGTAGGCCCCCGTCGACAATGTGCCCGGAGGGGGCCCTCCCCACACATCGCTAATCTCACAACAAACCCATACACATGTGCTGAACCCAGCAAAGCTGCGGGTCCGTGAGCCACACTGACAATGCAAGTGACACTGCATGACCATTAGCATGGCTGCAGTCCAATTGTCATGACATGGTGCACGCCACGACACTGAGGTGACTGAGTGTGGACCACATCCGGAAAGGAGCAGGTCACACTCTGACACATACACGTGCACAAACAACCCCTGACGTCAACAACACATCTGCGGACAAATCATGCCCAAGAGTCACAACTCGACCAAGAGCCCAATTTACCCAAGTCCGCAACATCTCAGCACTGTAGAAGCACAGAAGTCAAAGGCACACCGCGTGAAAGAGATAAGGGGCAGCCAAATCAGAGCTGCAGGGGTGACTCACCCACAATGCAGCACACACACATAAGAATAAGAGCACCTCAATATTGTCAACAATGTGGTACAAACTGCAACACTTTCACAACAGAACACAGGACACAACTGGTGCCGCATGTGTGTACAAAATGGCCAATCACATCTGGCATAGCAGGAAACTGTGAGATGACAATGTACGAGTACAACCTCACATACGTGATGTAGTACAAATGTCCACTGTCCCGCATCAAATAGGCATCTCCTCACAAACAGTCACAATGTACATTGTCATGCAGTCTGTATGTAAACTCCGCAAATGCGTCAACATACATGGAACACGCTGTGAAACTGCATCTCCCCTTTACATTGCAGAGGGACAATCAACACCTCCTGCAGAGCAGACCCTACATCACGTCAGTGATGATGGAGACGACCCCCAGGACATCGACTACAACGAACTCCAACAGTACATGGACAACCTCCGCACCCCACCTCCAGTAGCAGAGCAGCCCAGCACCATCGAGGTGATCCCACCCCCTGCACAGACCACACAGCAGGAAGCACCCACCACCATGTCTGGCTCCCAGCACCTCACCGAAAAACACATGGCGTTCCAACGCCGTGTGTTAGACTGCCAGAAGGAGCTGGCTGAACAGGTGCGGGTGGGGTTCGACCTCATGGCAGCCAAACTATATGCCATACGTGGGTGTCTAAGTCCCATCAGGGACCACTTACACTCCCTAACGGACACCCACAGTCCGCCCCATGCCCTCCAACAATCCATGGCTGGTGTCGCTGGAGTCATGACTCGGAGACAACAACAACTGTCTAGTCAGAGTGGCTACAGCGATGTCATCCGTGATTTGGGAAACATAAGGAGGGTCATGGAGAACATGGAGCGGATGCAGGCGCAAAGAATGGCTACCATGGCTGCACACGAGAAGCTGTAGATGGGATCTTCCATGCCCTGCAGATCCTCATCATGGGAGTGATGCCACAAGACATTGCGCAGATGAATGCTGCTGCTACTTCTACATCCACATCTCCGGCCCCTGATGTGTCAGTGTCACACAGTGCTGCAAACCAAACACCACCACCCACATGTGAGGCACATGAAATGTCAGAGGACGAAGATGAGGATGAATCTGCCTCAGTGGAAAGGAGGAAGCAGTAGCATTCATCTCCGCCATATGGCTTGTTTCTGCCTGGGTCTGCCCTCTGCATCATGCCCTGGAATAACACCTTCCACTGTCCCCCGACACACTCTGCGACACTAACCTTGGACCTCGACATGGACTGCCATATTTTGTATGCTCAACAATGACACAGCAATCAGCCTGCGGACTGGACTCTTCCCCTTCCGAGTAACTTATCAATCCCTAAAGGACTCTGGCTGGCCCTCCATGAGGCAACATTGTAAAGTGTTGTCTGCATGGCCCAGTACTAAGACAGCTTCAACACTCCACTGAACGTGTATAATACATTCTAATACACACAGATGTGTCATGTTTATGATTAATCAAGTATGAAAGCATGGACGAATGTAGGGGCAGTGATTCCCCCTTACGTCCATGTAGCTCATGTTGTGGGACTTGAGTCACAGGGTGCATCCCTGCATCATGGTGGTACATATTTGACCCCAAAAGAAGCCCTGTTGTCAATTGTAGGTCACAAATGACAGCCTATATGTAATGATTTGGGACACATGTGAAACGCTGATGAGTGGGATTCCGTACTATCTTTGACACAGAAATGGCATTTCGAATGCGTGACACCCTAAACAGCCTCTCTGTACAGAGGTGACACACCCTCCATCTATTTCCAATTTGTGAGATTGTTGGCACTACATGTTGCACTCACACTTGTCAGAGTGATGTGCTTGTACAGAGGAGTAACATGCACACAGGGAATGTGTGTTGTAATGAATTTATTTGCACATGCTGTGCCTGTGGTCATTTTGTACTGTCCCATGATTGCTAAGGACTGTGACAATGTGACGTGCTCATGTGATGAAATTGTCAATGATGGTGTTCCTACGGGCTATTCCTGCTGCTGCTGCAGTGGGGTGTGGTCCACCTGCCTCATCTTACTCATCATCGTCCGGTGCATCTGGCACTTGTAGCCATGGGGCATTGGTACGTACACATATGTTGTGCAACACACAACATGCAACGATCATCTTGCACACGATGCCTGGGCTGTACAGGAGCCTTCCACCTGTGATGTCCAGGCACCTGAAACGTGACTTCAACACGCCAAATGTGCATTCCACGATGCCCCTGGTGCGTTTGTGGGCTGCATTGTACTGCCTCTGGGCCTGTGTGTTCGGGGCTCAGAGTGGTGTCATCATCCAAGGGCAGAGTGCATATCCTTGATCACCTGTGACAGTGCAGAGAGACATGAGTCAAAAGTTGGTTCTGCATTATGTGTTGGGAGGCTCACTAGTTCATTGGTGTGTGACATGTGTGACTTAGTGATTCCTGTTTGACAGGTACTGCTTGTAGCAAATGAGCGGCATCAATGTGTATTACGTAGCCTCACTGCTGCTCCTCCCTCCCCCCGAGCCTATTTACTAGTGTGCGCATCGCGGTTGCATCTCTTGCACTCCTACGGCACACCATTGTCATGCCTGTCTGCACATGTCCACAAGCCTGACAACGACACTGTGATGTTGTGCGTTGAAGGTGGGCGGCCACGTGTGTGTAGGCCTATGGTAAGGATAGGGCGGACACAGATGTAGAGTTCATGGCTGGCTGAACTCGCGATGCGGTTGAGGGTAGACCTTTGGCCTATGCTGCGGTAATAGCAACACACACAACAGTTGGCATGTATGATCCCGGACCCCAAGTGTGCTTGCGCTCCTTCATCTATCCCTTCGGCCGAGCCCGCACTCCGGGGGCATGCTACATCGCAACATTGTCCATTGCGGGACGGGTGGCGCCAACACTACAACAGAGACACACGCATCAGTTACTTCCTTGGCAAGGCCAACACTTAGCAATGCCCAGAGCCCCGGGCTGATTATCCACACCCCTACGCTGGACTGTCATACGCCAGCCCACTCCGCTTATGCTTACAGGGGGGTACGACACAGCTACATGTCCCAGGTCTTCCCCACTGTCTGAGGTGACATGGTTGCGTCCGCTGTACACAGCACAATGTAATGTGGTAGGGCCCGGGGCCCTCATGCATACATAATGACCACACGGACACACTTAGTTTGTGGAACTGGCTACGGGCATGTGCACCCGGCCCCTTTTATTGCCAGGGTCACATGTCCAGTGACGCCTGTGCTGGATGGGTGTGGGGTGAATATAAGCCAGCCCTCAGGGAGTGGTTGGTGCTGGCAACAACAACAGTGATCAGACAATCAGAAGTTCAAAGTTCAAACAGCAAGGGTCCATGACTTGAGCTGCACAGAGTTAGTGGCCCCGGATGCACTGCGGCCAGCACAGGCACACCGCCACGGGATGTTGACTTGCGGTGCACTGAGGTAGGGCCACGAGAGCTGAGCGGGTCCTCGTCGATGTCCAAGGTGAATGTTGCGGAGTGTTTCGGGGGACAGTGGAAGGTGTTCTTCCAGGGCATGATGCAGAGGGCAGAACCAAGCAGAAACAGGCAATATGGAGGAGATGAATGCTACAGACTCATGTTTAGCACCAAGTCAGTACCAGCCACATGATGATGAAGACAACCCCCAGGCCATAGACTCAGACACCACCAAAGTTCAACCAGAGAGTGTCCATGAATTTCGGGGCACAGAGTTAGTGGCACCAGAGCTAAAAGGGGATGCAGTCTGCGATGAGGCCTGTACAATGTTATAAACTCTGCCATAATAAAATCAAGACTCAGTTCCAAATGTGTGACCTACTTGACTGGAGGCAGCGGTCAGCAGGGGCCCACAGCCACGTGTCGTTGGCTTGCGATGCACAGAGTTAGTGGCACCAGAGCAGTTGTTGGTAGTGTTCGATCACCTCCATAACGATGATCCTTTTTTCCTCCGGACTGAACCGCGTCTTCCTCTTACTCCTCTCCTTGCGTACAATGATATGAACTCGGCCATCATGAAATCAAGACTCAGTACTGGACCGCAGTGTAGGCCGGAGGCAGCGGTGGAGTATGTCAACGAGAAAGGAGTGCTGGTGGCCTGTGTCGCGGAGGCCGTGATGGTCTGAGGAGGCTGCCAAGGTCACAGGCCTTGGGCTTGGAGCTTTCACAGGCACGTGGTGGGCTCTCTTTGACACACGCCGGTGTCGGCAGGTGAGCAGTGAGGCCTGGTTGCACAGGGGCGGCCAAGACGGGTCTGGGGACCAGCGGCCTGGGGTGCAGCAGGTGCACAGGATCACAGGCACCGCTGCTCATGGCGTCAGCCTCGTGGCGGGCTGAGAGGCGCCGCCCTGGCAGACACGTTGGCCATTCCGGAAGAGAACCACACCCGGAGCAACAGGCTTTTTATTCACACCCCTACGCTGGCCGGGCGTACGCCGGCCCAGCCCACTCCGCTCACGCTTACAGGAGGGGACGTAACAAGCTACATTTCCGCGATCTTCCCCACTGCCTGGGGTAACATTGTTGCGTCCACTGTCCACTACACTCCAGACACCAGCAGTATATGTCGACATGGACATGTCTGTGGTCTGCATACTGCAGTCTGGCCAGCACATCCACGCCACACTTGGCATTGTGTACATTCTCATTCATGGGTCACTTGCCTCCTTCGCACATGCCTGGTTGCCACCTCTCCCCACATTCTGCTATTGTGTGGCTGAGGTGCCATGCCATTGATGGCTTGTGTACATGGCTAGCCCAGGATTCCACAGTAAGTTTTGCTGTCGTGTATGGTAGGTGGGCATGTTGTTTGGCATGTTGTATGTGGGTTTGCAACGTGTGCATTTCCAGAGACGTGAGTTGCATGACTGTGGAGTTGAGGTGTGTGGTGTGTTCATTTGGTACTTACCAACGAGCAATGCATTCCCATAGGTGCCATCCTGAAAGCGCTGGTTGATGATGGACTGTCGGAAGATGAAGGCATCATGCACACTGCCTGGGTAGTTGGCAACGACATTGGTGAAGAGTCCCAGGTGGTCCACTATTGCCTGCACATTGATGGAATGCGTGTGCTTCCTGTTGCGGTAATTGTGTGCAGTGGCGGCAGGGGGCACGAGGAGTACAGGTGTGCAGCCGATTGCTCCCAACACGTGCGGGAAGACAGCTATGGCGTAGAAGCCTTGCTTGGTCTCCAGCTGTTCCTGCGCAGTGTGTGGGAAGTAAAGCTGCTGTGGTACCAAGCTGATGATGGCATCCAAGACAGGTGTGAGGAACTTGGATAGGGCTGGCTGTGAGACTTCTCCGACTCTGGCAGTTGTTGGTTGGAAGGTACCAGAGGCCAACAGGTGCAGCACAGCCAGCAGCTTTGTCTGCAGAGGGATGTTGGTTGTCCGCTGTGTTGGTACCGTCAGCCTGTGGGCAATGATGGTCAGGATGCGGAGGATGGTTGTCCTTTTGAGCCTGTAGTGGGCAATGACATCCTCTGGTGTGAAGTCTGTGAGGCTGGTGCATTTTCTGAAGGTCCGCTGTCTTTGTCTGCGCTGCCTCTGTGGTAGTCCGGGGCGGGCGGCGGGTGTTGTGGCCCTCTTGGGGCTCCGAGCTGCATGATCAGTAGCTCCATGGCATCTGTTGTTCTTCAGGTGTGGCTCTGGTCTGGGCTCCCTTTTATGGTGCAGGTTGTTATCTGACTTTACACCAGGTAAGAGCAGGTGTTAAATCCCTGCTGCTAACGCGCCTTATCTCCTGTTTTGGGATCTTATCGCTGATCTGGCTGGTCGTTGTGAATATTGCGAAGTGGTGTTATCGTGGCTTTTTGCACGGGAACGCCTACTCTGCATCTCATTAGCCTTAGTTGCCGGTGTCATCCGTGGTGATGTTTTTTGCGGCTGCTATCGTGAGAAAACAGGCGATGTCGGCTGTTAGCACCAGCTTGTGAATAGGGCGATAAATCTATCGCCACTTTGGCTGCGATAAAGTGCCGCTAACTCGGCGATAAGTCCTTGAGAATATGCCCCTCAGTGTCACCCTTATTTGCAGCGGAAGGCTTGCTATCAGAAACTAATCTTATCTTTACCTCGCTCGTTTGCTGCCTGCCTTCTCTTATTCTCCATTGGTGCACCCTGTAAACTTGATAGACAGAGAAGATACACATTTTGTGAGTGCTTCTCATTTTAATGCTGTGCTTTCCATGCTCTTTTAACTCAAAACTGTGGAGGAAGCATCATGGGGCTTTCAGGCTCCCAGATGCCGCTCTCATTCTAGAGGGAGACAGTAGAGCGTTGGTAATAATGGAGCCTTTCAGAAAGCACTGTGCACATGTTTATGCAGCACCTCACACAGCAATAAAATGAAAACACAACTCAAGAAAACACAAAATTAGAAAAATAGAGTACATTTTAATAAATAAAACAATACCAAAATGACAAAACGCCAATCAGTAGAACTGGAGATATTCAATTTTAAAGATTTCAGTGAATATAGTGCCAAAAAGCACATAGCACTAACTGTGGATATCTGGCCACAGTAGACCGGAACAAAGTCACAAGTTCAGGCCAACTGCGGTGGAGTGTGGGCCGGCTACAGGGGCCCAGTTAAGCCCACTGAGCAAGAGTACCTTAGATCCTGGTTGTGGAGAGTTGTGAGGACCTGCGTCAAGGATGTGTCACACAGCCGAGGTGATGCGAGGTCCAGATCGGAGATGCATCATGCAGAGTTGGTTCGAGGGAGCTGTGAGGCTCTGATTCAAGGTCTTGCATCATTGTCGAGGAGGCTGTCGACGAGGGGGATTGCGATGCGACGTCCTGCGTCGAGTATGCTGCGCACGACGGCTGGCTCCGATGAAGCTGCAGGGCTTGCAATGAGGAGTCCTGTATTGTTGTTCATGATGCTGTGAACGAGGGGCTTGCAATGTGAGGGCCTGAATCAGGGATGCATCGCACAGCGGCAGTTCCCATTAGACTGCAGGCTTTGACAGTGATGCAAAATTCTTGCGACAGGAAACTCCACACAGCAGAAGTGATGCGTCAGTTCTGCTCGGGGTTGCACTGCACAGCAGAGGAGATGCATCGGATCTGCTGGGTCCACAGATGGAATGGTCAGGCACCTTCAGGCCCACTTCCAAGGGTCCAGGAATGCGGTGGCACCACCTGGCAGGGTAAGACTCACAGTTGCAGAGTCCAGGTGCTGGTTACAAGAGACTAGACCTTGGAGCCACTATGGTGGTCCTGGGTACAGGTTGCAGGTTCAGTCCTTCTGACCCAGGCAAGAGGGCAGGGGGCAGGGGGCAGCAGGTCAGTACAGCAGTCTATCCAGCAGCACAGCAGTCCTTCTACCTGGCGAAATCTTCTACAGGTCCAGATGTGTACTGAAGAGTTGGGGGTCAATGTCCGATATTTATACCTGGTGCACACTTTGATGTTGGAGAAGCTTCCAAAGGTTTCCACCCAGCTGAGGTGTCAGGCATCCCCTTCCTCCCTGTCCTGGCCCCAGCTAGTCAGGGGTCACAAAAGTCTAGTGACAAACCCTTTGTGAATTCTCAGGCAGAGCCTTTGTGATTTGCAAGTGTGGTAGATGACAGCTCCTCCCCCCACATTAACTCAGCGTGGCCCATCCTGCCAACACCAAGCTTCCCTTTGTCTCACTATCTGGAATCAATACACAAAGACCAACTGCCAGCTACACCTAGGCATCAGGCTGTAGGCACCAAATAGTTAGGCCAAGAAAATGCCAACTTTCTAAAAGTGGCATTTTCTGAACTGCGACTAAAAATCCTAATTTTCCATTAAAAAAGCTTTTAATTACAACTGTTTTAGACATCAAACTCGACTTGTCTCCCTACTCCCAATTGGAAGTTCCAGCTTATTATGCGTAATAAGGTAGCTCCAATGTTATCCTATCCAGGCCTTGCGGTCGCGAGAAAAACTAATTTAAGAGTTTTTTTATTACGAGGACATTTAAAACTTAAAAGTACATGTCCCACTTTTTAAATACACTGCACCTGCCCTATGGGCTGTTTAGGGTCTACCCTAGGGGTGACATATGTATTGAAAAGGAAGGTTTGGGCTTGGCAAAAAGTTTATTTTACAAGGTTGAAATGGCAGTTTAAAACTGTTCACTCAGGCCGCAATAGCAGGCATGAGACAGGTTTAAAGGACTACTAAAGTGGCTGGCACAATGAGTGCTGCAGACCTACTAGTAGCACTTAATTTACAGGCCCTGGGTACATGCTGTACCATTTTACTTGGGGCTTGTAAATAAATTCTACTATTTTTAAAGGCGAGAGCACAAGCACTTTAGCTCTGGTTAGCAATGGTAAAGTCTGCAGAGTCCTAAAAGCCCCTAAAAGGGGTCCAGAAAACAGGAGGGTGAACGCAAAATGTTTGGGGATGACCCTGCAAAAGGGACCAAGTCCAACAGTTTGCATGGGTATACGTTTCGCGAACAAGGGTAATTTAAAAGACTGTTTTATGGATTTCACGTTCATATTTGAAAAACATCCTTGTAAATACAAAATCTTTCAACCCAAACTAACAAAAATGCATTCATACTAAAATCAAACATTACTGAAGATTTGAACTTAGAAAAAACAGAAAGTAAACAAACTCCAATAAATTAGTAAAAAAGCAGGCATGTAAATGAAATACCATCTGAGAACTTCATTGGGTAGCATGAATCAAACTAAAAGGCTTTGTCTAACTTCCAAAAAGACTGAAGACATACTTCAACAAACTACAAGAATAAACTGACTGCTAGATTGTACATTACAAATCTTTTCTTCCACTAGCTACCGTCCAGGCCCTGAACTGTTTTATGGATAATTGATAATGCTTAGCTGTGTATTAGTAATTGGTAGGAACTGCAATCTCTGGAAGGCTGGGGAGATGTCTTATCTCCTCTAGGTGCCTGTAAAGCCCTTGAAGTAAAATTCTGCTACACATGAAAATTCTAGGTCCATTTTTTTTAACAGTACTGTCAATAAGTTTATTGCAGTAGTAACGTTAGAGTCAATCATTATTGTTCTATGATGGAATGTAACTATTAATGGCTATGTTTAATTCAAAGCTTTCATTCAGCATTTTTTCTTTTTCGTAGTGTTTGACCCTGAATACTTCTCACTGTCAAAGGTATTCAAATGTCTTTGTACCGATGAGGCTTTCAGATCGGACATGGCCAAGCCATTCAGAGCAATATACTTTCATTTCTATATTCATTAGTAGACTTGGTTTCCAGTGACATGACGTTTTGTCGCAAATGCATGGATAAGAAAATGGATATGCAATGTCAATGTTTTATTGTGAAGCACAGAATTTAACCCTTTCCGTGCTCATGACGAGCTCAGCTCGTCATGCTGCGCGGTAGCGCTGTGCGCATGACGAGCTGAGCTCGTCACGACCCCACCCGCGATCGGAATGTCCAGCATACGAGCGGAATTCCGATCGCGGTCAGGGGGTTAAAGTGTTTCATATTTGTTTCAGCCAAAGAGAAATCACAGTAATTGAATTTTTTAGACTGACAGTGAATCAAATCGATTATGCTAACAGTTTTTGTATGTGCTTAGCTACTGCCAAAGGTCAAAGGTTTTCCTGGACAAAGGGCAGAAAGAGAAAGTTGGTCTGTTAGGGATTGGCTTGTGCCTACCAGGATCAGCTAACCTGCAGAATCTGTACATTCTTTTAACTAAGCCATCTTCACTTCTTTCAGTGCTCATATGGAGATCCACCACTTGGGTTTCATAAGGATGTGAGGAATCAATTCGGTCTGTTGGGTGATGTCCAGAAAAGTGAAGGGAAGATTTGGGCTTTTGGGAATCCTTGTCTCATACCTCTGAAACAGCACCATGTTCAAATTTCTTTACTAAGGGATCAAGTTGAGTTGTTTGCTAAAACACATTCTGAATTGAACTGGGATTATATTTCACTAGACGAAATGCAGATGCGCAGATCACGTGAAATGGTGTAATATGGAGGGTAATCATCATACCAATTGTGTACCAGGTTACACTTAAAGACTTCCTGTTCCGCTACATTTCCTAAGATCATGATTTTGAACCCGGCTAGAAAAGAAGCCATCCTTGGAAGAGGACTTGACAAATCACTTTCCATCTCTTCCTTTTATTCCTGCTCCAAGGCTTGGTCAGAACTAGGAAAGTCAGTATCCTGATTTGGCATCCATGAATAGGGAAGTCTGAATGTCCTTTGGTTTTCTTTTACACACATTACTAATGCACATACTAAGGCAAAACCTATTTTTGAATTCACAAAAGTTTTTTTTTTTCTTGTAAATGGATTGACACTTTTATTTGAATGAGTCTTTGCATTTTTGTATTTACAAACTTCTCTCTGATCCTTTCCCATCTTTAAAAAGTTTGGACATTTACTCTGGACAAAATACATCTCTTGTCAAGGTGTAAAGGGAGATTAGCACACCTAGTGGAAGGGGTGAGGGAGATGTCAATAGGCTTTCCAGGTACAACTCTGGATAGGTTTGTGAATAACTGAAAATTGTGAATCTGCATCCATGTAAGACCGTAGACTTGAAGGTGCAAAATCACTACTTTCATTACGAATTTGTTAAAGAGTTTTTAGAAAACCCACCACTGCACTTAATGGCACTAACACTTACCTACTAAGAAGTTCTGAAAGACGTAGACCTAGACAGGGTTGGACTGGGACAGAAAATAGGCCAGGACACCAAAATAAAAGTGGCCCCCATTAGTTACTTTGATAGCTATAGTGGCCCATGCTTGCAAATTTGGGCAGTATTGAATTTGTAAAGAAACGATGTATCAGTCATTTGCAAAGTATGGAAGACTGTATGGATTTGAGATTGCTGCAGGCAATGCTTTTTTAATATCAGGGAAATTAACAGTCAAAAAGTGGCCAGACAGATCAAAAACAGGCCCACAAACAGCCAAAAAGACGCCTCCCACGCTGACCTTTCAGAACAGCCCTTCTGGCACCGCCTGATTGCCCTATATGCCAAGCTACCCCTGGACTTAAAAGAAAATGGGGGCACCAATGCCATGTTTGGAAATGGCGCTAATATACTTATTAATGCACATAGAGAAAAAACACAGAGCGAGTGCATGCATTTTGATCTGGCACCTTTAATGCTAGGCGTACCAGTACTTACTATCAAGAAGAACAATTGAGGCTTCTTTGCTTTCCAATGTTACCAAGAATCCCTGAATGTTCAGACATTCCCTACTAAAACATGCAGGTAGCTACGGACATTATTTTACAGTGGAGTGACAGCAACTATAAAAAAAACTCCAAATAGCTAAATACATATTAGAGATAATTATGATAATAATACACATTTGCAAATATTACAAACCTTCTGTTCTGCCTTCAATTTAGTTTCTGCGTCCATCCATGTGAGCTCCTCCAAGGTTGTTATAAAAACGTGGCGGATTTGTGAAATCAAGTCTTGAACCTTCATGAGAATAGAAATAGGAAAAATAAATGTATCCTACATTCAGACACCTCCTTTGTCTTAGGAAACTTTAACATTAAATGAGGCATGCTAAATGATTATGACAAGGACATTTTCACATTTTTATTTTGTATATTAAGCAATTATTAAATAAAAGATATTTTCAGCAGCCAGTGTTTGATATTTTTCAGTCTAAGTAATTTTTATTGAAAATAAAAAAAGAAAGTACATTTGACAATAATATTTGCATAATTAGTCGAGACAGAGTGACATGGGAATATGGAATAGGCACCTAACCGTTTAGTTTAGGTCTCCGTTATGAACAGGAAAAAAACGAAAGAGCAGCTGAGTCGTATGATGAGGTGCTCACCCATGAGAGAGACATATATGGGATGAAAAGGCTACAACTGTACCAAAGAATTATCTTTAGAGTGGCATTAATTACTCTCAGTATAATTTTCATTACTTGATACCTTTCATTAAACTTTACGTATAGAAAAACCATGATGGTGACTACATTCAACTTGATCTATTTTTATAAAGACCAGATTAAGAATTACATTTTAATAGTTGTTTTATCAAAGTGTTATGCTAAAAATACGCTCGAGTAGTCGCTTAATATTATTGGTTGTTTTTTCTTAATCTTAAATTATTTTTAAATGTGTTACATATCTGTGATGTTTAAAGTTTTGTTTCACATAGTGTCTAAGGAGCTATATATCAAACTTAAATCCTCAATAAAAACAAATGTTGAATTCTAATTAAATGTCATTGCTCTAAAGCCTTATTATGAGTTCAGCGGACCATAGGACCACCCTACTCTTGATGGCAGTCTGACCACCTCACTGTGGGCCTGCCTGTAGTATTAGAAGTGTGGTGGTCAGACTGCCACAGGACCACTGTGTCCGCCGGGGATCCAGGATCCCACAGCAGTCGCTCGGCGGTCAGGTTGCTGTTAATATGCTGGTGGTACCGACAAGCATATTACAAGTAGGCTGTCCACTGCCCTTTTCATGGTGGTGAGCCTGCCATGAAAAGGGTGGCAGAGAGGCAACAAAGGGGTTCCTTATAGGGCCCCTGCTACTCCTGGGTCTGTGGGTGCATGTGGGGGGGGGCACAAGTTGTGCCCACCTGGATTTGCATCCCTAATTTCTGCACAGTGTGGCATGTAGGTGCAGTTGGCACTCTGACAGTGGCGGTCTGAATGTTAGGCTATTGTATGAGCCTAACAGACAGCCGCCGTCAGACCACTGCAGCACCGCCTGCCAGACCAGGATTCAACTCCTAATCTGGCAGACGGGCGCAATGCAGCTTTGGTGATTCTACAGCAGAAGGCGTATTGGCACCACCGCTGTAGGGCCGCCAAAGTCATAATAAGGCCCTAAGTGTTCATTTCAAGTTTGGAATGTTAAAATTGTGGTTTGGAGGTGTCTGGTGCTGTGTGGTCCCTTTGGTTTGAGTGCCTGATTTTTTTATTAATGTTCCGCACTTCTCACTTACCACATCCCCTCTTAGAAATGTCAGAAACAATTGAGGTGGAGCTGCCAGAGCTCCACAGCACTGTAGCCCTACTGTAAACAGTGGAGAAGAACCTGGAGGACAACTGCTGATAACATTGAAGAGTCCCCTCCTATAGGTGAAAAGTTTACTGGCTCCATGGTCCTCATTGCCAGGAAACTGAATAAGGAGTTGAGGACGTACAGGAGGTAAGGTGCAACATAAACACCAGGGATTGCTTCTGGATGTGGCTTACCAGAGGTACCGTGGATGAGGATGAGTATAACAGAAACAGTGCAGTGACTTTGTTACTCCTTCCCTCTTATTACTATGCTTATTCTGCAACTTACTTTGACATATCGAATATTATTGTATGGTATTCCCTGCTCCCCGATCACCCTGCGAAATTTAATAGGTCATCTACAAGTGGTACGGGGCACGCTACATACACTCAACAGAAAACTAAAAAAGCAGCAAACAACCAAACAGAGCTATTCAGAGCAACCTGTATAATTTCAAATTTGTTCTGATGCTTAGAGTCAGCAGTCTCCTGCTGCTCACCTACATCAGTTATTTGCTCAGACCTCGTGAGTGATGTAGGAAGTCTATCAAACTGCTCCGCAATACTCAAACATGGAAAGAGAAGAGGGACAGCTTATAAGCAAGTTACTTTCTTACCACACACCCACTCATTTTTTGCAAGAATTTCCTTTTCAGGTGCCATTAAAAGCAACGTTGAGGGTGGGGTAGGTCAAAAACAATCCTCCTTGTTATCAGAATCAGGAGTTCCCTAGCTCTTTTAACCTCTCAAGGGGAGCCTCTCAGCACTATAAAAGCTGTTGGGGCATATATGATGACTGCACATCATCGACAAAGCTTACATAAAGGCACAGGACTTAAATGGCGTAGAGTAAACAATGCAGGCAAATTGGACTTGCATTTTCCATTCTTGTGATTTAAAGATACGTAAGTTCAGAATTATTTCTTTAAATGCCAACAGTTTAAATAATTGCTGTAAAAGAAATGTAGTAGTGTCTTGGTGAGCGGATCATAACTTCTCTATAATACTTTTGCAAAGGCACCCTTTCAGGCAAAAAAAGTACCTTAAAGTACATTTTCACCGGATCAAGCACTCTTGTTCCTCGTCCACCATACCTGCATATTTAGCAGTTGCTGTTGTTTTTCATTGAGGCTAGAATATTCTGATGACTTCATCGTCATTAATAAGCAGGGGCTTTGGTCCTTGGTCATGTTTGCTTATGAAGAGTCCCCATGCATGATTCTCAGCCACCACAGCACTGTTTTGGATGACACACTACCTCTTCACATCCTCCTCTTAGCCAAATTAAAAGACACTTTATTCTTTGGGGGACTTTGTTGTACTTGCATTTCTAGAACAGAACCTTGATGTCAAGGTTCTGTTCTGATTGTTATGTTTTCAATGGGGATGGCAGTTGGTTGAGAGGCTGGCAAGGGAAGGTCACGTCTCTTGGTGGGCTGATTAAAGAAGCTCTTACCTGTTCCTGCTCGTGTCTGTGGCTCCATTTACAACACTTTTTTGGCGATCACCGGATATTCAAAGGCTGTGTGGATTCAACCCTTTGCCAGGTACTGTTTTGTTTAATTTATTGATTTCTGGGTGACGCCTGAGTTACTTCATCCTGCCTCATGACCATGTGAATGTGGTCCCCTGCATGCGCCTGCTGTGTCCTTGGCAACTGAATCAGACTCTATTTGAAGTCTGGAACTGTGCGGCATGCGGCTGACTTGCCGTGTAAGGCTGACTCCGGGGTCCCATGAAGTGAGCTGCTTTCCCAGCCGAGGTGCGGTTTGGGCAGACCCCGGCACGTTGTGCTACACGCTTCCAGCCATCTGGTAAAAAAAAAACAAGCACGTCTACGCGGTGACGTGAACATCCTCTGTTTTGCATAAAAGACCATCGGCACGTTGTGGATACACGCATCTGGCCATCTGTTGAAAACAAGCACGTCTAAGCGGTGACGTGCACACCCTCTGTTTTGCATAAAAGGCAATTTGGCGGATCTCCTCCTGTCTATGTCTCGGGATCCTAGTTGTTGACAGGCACGTCTACGCGGTGACGTGCACACCCTCCATTTAACGTTAAAGGCATTTGATTTTCCACCCCTTCTGTCAGAACTTACAATTGTTTAACTATGTGGGAAGGGTCACCCTAAGTTCGTACGTGCACACGTTTGACAATTATATCTATATAGCAATATATATTTGTTTGTTTTTGGTCTTTCTGCTCCTCAGTACATTAAACATGGAGCAAGCTTCTATTGCTGCGCCGCCTCCGTTTCTCCAGCTTCAAGGAACACCATCTATTGAGTGGGAGGACTGGATCGATATGTTCGAGAATTACCTGGTAGCCCTGGATAGTGAGGAGTTCACTTCTGCAAGGAAGAAAGCTATACTTTCAAATTGTTTGGGTGCAGAAGCTCAAAGGGTGTTTACATTTTTGCCACCTGCGTTGAACAATGGGGCAAGGATCTCCGATGTGTTTTTAGAAGCTAAGTGTAGATTGAACATTAGGTTTGCGAAAGGATCAAATGCTTTTATGGCTAGGTACAAATTCTACACACAACCACAGCTTGTGGGGGAGACAATTGATGAATTTGTGTCCAGATTGAGGGAATTATCTGTGAAGTGCCAATTTGGTGGAATGGGGGCTGAGATGATTAGAGATCAACTCATGGTACAGTGTAAGAGCCGCAAGATCCAAGAACGACTTTGGGCGGCTAAAAATCCTTCTCTAAAGGATGCTATTAGTATGGAGAAGGTTGTGGAGGAGTCAGAATTTTGTACGATATAAGTGAGCAAACTCTAGGTGGCTGGTGCCAAGGAGGGTGGTGGTGTGGCTGAAGTTGATGATAAAGGCTCCGGCAGGGTTGGTGTTATCGGGAAGAGTAAGAGTCCACAGCGGACGCAAAAGTTGCCTAGCAGCAAACCTAACTCTAGCAGGTGCAATAGGTGTAGGAGTACCTTTCCCGGTTCTGAAGCAAAAAAAATGTTGCCATTGGAAAAGAATGCAGTCAGTGTGGTAGGAAAGGACGCTATGCTCAGATGTGTAAAGAGTGGTCTAAATCCAAGGTGGCTGTGTTGGGTGGTGGAGAGCAGAGATTTGATCTCGGTGAGTGCAGAGATCGCGTTTTGAGTTTGGGCAATGATGAGGATTCGGACAAAAGAAAAACTAGACCTAAAGCTTGGTTTTCTCTGGCAGGGGTCGATGTGGAGCTTATGGTGGACACTGGTTCTAGATATACCATATTACCTAAAGATGTTTTTTTACAAATCTTGGTCCCACATGGAGTTGTCTCCCAAGGATATTTGTCCTGGGGGGTATCAAGGGGAAGAAATAAAGATCCTTGGTTATATTGTGTCCTCCATAAAGTTCAAAACACGTTCGATCCAAGGGAAAGTATACGTTTCAGAAAGCGGTCCACCGATCTTGAGGTGGATGCACCAATATGATCTGTGTATTATTGTGAACCCGAGAGCAGCAGAACAGGTCATGATTGTTGGTGACAACAGTGTTGAAGAGATTCTGAGTGAGGTGAAGGACGTGTTTCGAGAGGAGTTGGGTGTCTTGGAGGGTTATGATCACAAAATTCGGATGAAACCGGGTGCAATACCCGTCAAGCAAAAGTTGTGCAAGGTTCCCATTGTGGTGAGGGATGAAGTGAGCAGTATGTTGCGTGATATGGTGAAGCAAGGGGTGATCGAACCTGTGGAAACCTCAAGTTGGGTTTCTCCGGTTGTGATCACTAAGAAACCGGACAGGCGTTTGAAATTTTGTGTAGATTTGCGCAGTGTGAATCAGAATATCATCACTGACTGTTTTCCTCTTCCCAATATTAACAAGCTTCTCATGTTGTTGAAGGGTGGTAAGTACTTTTCAAAATTGGATTTGAAGAGTGCTTACCATCAGATTAAGTTACATTATTTCTGCTTTTATAACGATGGATGGCACGTTTAGATTCACTAGGATGCCATTTGGGTTACCTTCGGCATCAAGCTCCTTCCAAAGGGTCATGTCTCAGGTGTTTGAGGGCTTCAACAACATAATTTTCTTTTAAGATGATGTGTTGATTTATGGAGCAACCATGGAACAGCACAACATGGTCCTAAAAAAAGTTTTGAAGAGGGTGATGGAAGTAGGCCTAACATTGCGAAACGAAAAATGCGTTTTTTTATGTGAGGAAATTGAGTATTTGGGGCATACCATTTCTGGGGGTGGTGTGAAACCTAAGAAGGACTTATGATCTGCTATCAGATTACCCCTCCACCCGTGGACAAAGACCAATTAAGGTCCTTCATGGGGCTCATTGAATACTACGCTAAGTTTGTGGAGAATTTAGCGACTGAGACAGAAGGTTTTAAAGTTTTGTTAAAAAAGGGGTGTGCATTCAAATGGGGTGATGTCCAAAGAAAATGTTTTAATATGATAAAGAAAGAGGTGTGTGAGGCAGGTGTTCTAGTATCCTTTGATACGTCCTTGAGATCAGTCCTCACTGCTGATGCAAGTGCGTTGGGTGTGGGAGCTGTTTTGGCTCAGGTTCATGGTAGGGTGGAGCGCACAGGAGCTTTTGCCTCGCGTTCTTTGACTGACACAGAGAAAAAATATTCTGTCATTGAGTGTGAGGCATTGGTGGCCGCCTGGGCCACGGGTTACTTCAGGACATATTTGTGGGGTATAAACTTTCTCATGAGGACTGATCACAAACCATTATTGAAGGTGTTGACTCCAGGTGGGGCTGGAAAGAGGTAGGCCAGATTAGCAAGGTTGGCGGGTTGCCTTCAAAAGTATATGTATACCATTGAGTACATCCCTGGTTGGCGTAATTCTCAGGCTGATGCCTTGTCTCGTTTGTCGCTTGATTGGGAGCTGGTTGATGGTGATGCTCTCCGCAATATGAAAAAAGAGGGTGCTGTGGCTTGGTTGGAGGATGTTGCAGATTATGGAGTGGGTGTGTTTTCTAAGGAGGAATGGGTGCAGGAAATGGCCAGTGATGAAGTGTTACAAGAGGTGTCCAGGATGGTGATTAATGGGAGCCAGAGGGATGGTACTGTTGCGCTGACGGTGAGGCCCTTTATTAAACTTTTGGATGAATTGTCCATTTGTGATGGCACTGTGTTGATGAGAGGGGACAGATTTGTGCCTCCCCTGCGGAGAATCTAAGAAGAAAGATCATACAGTTGGCTCATGAAGGGCATTTGGGGTAGTCAATGACTCAGAGAAGAGTAAAAGAAAATGTTTGGTGGCCTGATGTTGATGCTCAAGTGGCTGAATGGGTGGAAAGGTGTTCTGTATGTAGAGAAAGTCAAAAAAGTCTTAAGGTGGGTGAGCAGGCTGTTAGGGGTCATTTTGAAGATCCAGAAGAGGTTTGGCATACTGTTGGTCTCGATTTTATCGGACCCCTGGCTGGTGTGAGTCAGGATCTTAGGTTCGCCTTGGTGCTGGTGGATGTTTATTCAAAGTGGTTGGAGGTCATATTTTTTAGGGGTTTTTTGGAGGGAAGGTTTTCCTCATATTTTGTTAATGGATAATGGCACACATTTAACTTCGTGTGAAATGAAAGACTTTCTTGCTGTCCATGGAATTAAACACCACTGCACCACTTTCTACAATCCTTAAGGTAATGGTATCACGGAGAGGATGAACCGCATGGTGAAGGGCACTGTACAATTCGCTTTGCGAGGCAGTTTGGATGTCTATGTTGCAGTTCAAGAGGCTGTTTGGGCGCATCGCACCACCCTCAATGTGAATCTCAACAAAACCCCCTTTGAGATCATGAGGGGGCGTAGAGCTAGGACAAAGTTAGTTCCTGGATGGTTGGGACGCGCTGTGACTCCTCTTGTACCTGTGAATGAGTCCTTTACCTCTAAGATTCAGAGTGGCGATTGGGTGAAGATTAAAGATGGTCGCTGTGGCAAGGGCTGGTTCAAGTTCAGGGGTCCCTTCAAGGTTAAAGAGATGTTCAAGGAGTATGTGGTGTTGGAGAATGGTAACAAATGGAATTGGTGCAGTGTTGCATTATTTCAGAAAGGAAGTGAGTGTAAGGTTCCTCAAACTGAGGATGTTGAAGGCTGTAGTGGCCGGGACTGGCGGCTCAGTGGACTAATGCATCCACTGCAGGGGCCTGTGTTCGACCTCATGGTCACAGGTTCGAATCCCGGCGGGTCCACTCAGCCTTTCATCCATTTGAGGTCGATAAAATGAGTACCATTGAGTTGGGTAACAATAAACATCTGTTATTCAGCGCCAAGATGCCCCGTTGCTGGGGTGAACGTGCGCTTTACAAATACACATGTTATGTTATGTTAGTGGGTTTATGTTGATGGGAGGGAAAGTTCCCAGTTTGGTGCTTGATGATGGTGTTAACGGTACCTCTGCTGCCGCTGCCAGTGTGTCTAGAGAGTCGTAGGAGTCTGAAGGGGTGAGTTGGATACGAAGGGGAAGGAAACTTCCTTTGTACTTACTTGACTACGAGGTGGGTTTAGTTTGAGCATTGCTAAGACTAGTTTTTTAATATTCCCCTGTTTCCTGTTCCTGTGCCTCTTGTTTTAGCTCCACTTACATTGATTGTTTCTTCATTTTTTTTGTAAGTAATTTCTGTTTTCTTAACTCTATCTTTCTGCTTATTGTGGGAATCCTTTGTTCTCAAATCTTTATTTTTATGAGAAAGGGGGAAGATGTGTTGTACTTGCGTTTCTAGAACAGAACCTTGATGTCAAGGTTCTGTTCTGATTGTTATGTTTTGAATGGGGAGGGCAGTTGGTTGAGAGGTTGGCAAGGGAAGGTCACGTCTCTTGGTGGGCTGATTAAAGAAGCTCTTACCCATTCCTGCTCGTGTCTGTGGCTTCATTTACAACAGACTTCAACTTTATTGAGTTGGTTTTCTTTGACACCTCCAACCAGTAGCAGCCGCAGAACAAGCCAAAGAATTCTGAAGCACTTGAAGGAATTAAGGCTGAGCTCAGTTTAAAGAATTCACGATGTGCACAAAATCCTGAGTTCACAAGTAGGCCTGTTTTTTTTCCAACATACGATATTCGGGCTTTGTGCTGCATTTATTATGCTGGCCGACATTTTGCCGGCTGCACTGCAGTGCTTAATTAAAAAGTGCTGTGGTTGTATGTGGTGAAATGCCTGTGGGCAAGGTGTGGAGGGTAGCGGGGGCACAGAGTGGCATCCCCTGTAAAAACAAACACAGCAATAACCGCAGGGCAAACATCCGCTTTGAGAGTGAATTGCTGTTTGTCCCATGATGAAATGTCGGCACATGTATGCCTCTCAGCTGGGTTTTTTATGTATCTAAAACACTGGACAAATATAGCATCACCTACACTTCAGGCTGCTTTTTAGATCTTGCAACACCACAGCTGGAGGTTAACATTTAGGAACTGGCAGGCAAGGTTGAAATTTGTGAAAGCTTTTTTTATTGGAAGATATTTTTGTAGGGGCAGTCAGAATTATTGTTTCACTATTTTAAGAAGAAAACAGAAAGGTGGAATGACTAGTATCTGGAAGGCATTCAAGTCCACTTAAGATAGGGTAATCTCTTCGCATTCCATTATTATCTTCAAGTAAAAGTAGCAAAAACTTGGTCTATTCTGAATATATTTCCACACAACTGAGGGCCTCATTACAATGTTGGTCGGAAAGGCTCCGAATGGCAATTGGAGTTTCCTAACCCGAGTCGGAACCCATGTTTCCGATGACTTGGAAACATTTCTGACCAACCGAATACGATAGCAGGTAACCATTCAATCTTTCTGACTCGGTTCCGACTGGCATTCGGAGACTCTGAGTCGGTCGGAGCCGAATCGTACAGGTCTACAGACCGTGTTACCGACCGACATATTACAATGTCGGATTCGAACAGCTGCTCCGCATTGGTTTGTCCGACACGGAACGGCTGTCGGAATCTGACTTTGGGGGCCCGTAGTAGGCCCCCCTTAACCCAGAGGCCTCCAGTTGGGGCCCGTGGGGGTACCCATGGGACCCCTCTTTACAACAACGCACAGTGTGGCAGGCACCATGAGGTGCCTGCAACAGGTAAGGTTTTCCGCAACCACCCCTTTTTTCAATGGGAGCCTGTGTGGTCGGTCAGAACACAGGCTCCTACTGAAGTCAATGGGAGTTTGAGCGAACGGTGTTCAGAAACATCGTAATTGGTCGGTCGGACTCCCCGAACCCGAGTCGGTCAGAAACGATTCTGACAACATCATAATGAGGCCCTGAGTCTTTTCTGCATAGGAAGGACTGCCCAGCTCTTAGCAAGGCTGTGTGAATACTATCTTAATAAAGAAATAGTGATTTCAAAGGCTACACCTCAGTGGTTCTATGAGGAAGGCGAATATGTCAGCACATTACTGACCTGATCAGCCAAGGAGAGGGCAAGCAGCTATTAGATCGCCACCATATGTGACCCAGTTGAGGGAGAATGGGGAGTGAACTATAAGGGATAAAACAGTTCATTTTAGAACATTATCAAAACCTCTAACAAGCAGATCCACAAGTCTCTAGCTTTATTATTTCAACATTTTTGGAAGCATTAGACATCCTATGCTTCTTTCCAGAGGTGTCATCTATCACCAAAGCTCCATTTAAAGGAATAATTGAAATTATATCCAGCATCCTCAATTGTAAAGCCTCTAGTGACTATGGTTTTCGGGCTGAATAATATTAAACTTTCAGGAATGTATTGAAAGGTTCAATAGCAGAACTCTTCAATCATTCAATTGATGAAGATAGAGTTCCTCATATATTGTTATTCTGGGTTGCTGGCGTGTTTTTAAAACAGGTCAACATTCAATTGATCTAGCCTCTTACAGAACAAGTATGCATTTCAACATAAATTATAAAATTCTGGGAACACCGTTGTGAATAGAATCCCAATGTTTACTGACTAATCAGTTCACCAAGGTCAGGATGCAGCTATCCCTTCATAGCAGCTGCTAGTGAAAACATAAAATGTAGCCAATTCAATAGACATATTATTGGATATGGGAGCCCCTGTTGCAATAATTTTGATGGACCTGGAGAAAATGTTTGAGCTTATGATCTGAATGTTTTAATTTCTGATGTCAGCTTGGAGGATTTTTTCTCCCGACTCAACAGAGCTTTTGTATCTCTGTACACAGTTTTAGATTAAGGGAGTGCGTTCTGGCCAGTAAAAAACACTCATATTTTAGTTTTTTATGCTCTTGGACCAGCAGACTATTCAACATCTACTGCAAGTGAGTGCCTCTAATGGAGTGACACTCACTGCTAGCTTCTGTTATATGGACTTGAGCTAAAACCCCCTGTTCTCACCTTTTAAATTAAAGTACACTGTTATACAACTGGATTAAGATGCTCTGCACTGGTTACATAAGAACACATGTTCACACATGTGGCTGAGCAAATGAGACTGCTGTATGACCCAGCCTGTTATCTGCACACAGATAACACTGTTGCAGATGGCACCTAGCATACATTGGTTATAGTATGCCGAGGCCCTGGTATTAGCAAGGATGAATTTCCCTCTCACCCCACCAGCTCATGGCATTTCTCGCATCTCTATACTCAGACTCTATAGCCAAATTGTTAGTGTATGAGAGCAGGCTCGGTCCTGTAAAAAGCACTTTTTTTATTTGGACCTCCAAATCACTGACTGTTGCTGTAGGAGAGTCTCTGTAATGGAGTCTCACTCACTGTAAGCTTCAATTAAAATGGTCTTGCTGTAAGTATGTATGTTTAGGTATTTCCAAAGTGTACACCTAGCTGTCTAGCAACAGTGACATGTACAGGGGGCAAGCCCCAGTGGGAATACATAGTGGGAAGGGACTGAGGGAGGACAGAGAGCCATGGGAATGGGTGAGAAGTCCCTATGTGAGGTAGTGTTCCTTATACAGTGAGACTTCTGTTCCTTCTTTAACTGTAGGAAGATTGGTGTTGTTTTGATGTCTGATGTTGGATGGAAATGTCGTTACAGATCCTGGGTGAGTAGGCTAAGAAGACTTGTTTTCTTTTTTTCTCTTTCCTGCAGTGTTTAGTCGCTATACTGGCAATGTCAGAGTTCTTCATCTGATGGTGACCTCCATATATAGTTAGTTTCTTTTTTTTTTTTTTAACTCTTTTTCTTTATTTAACGATTAGCACATGTCATGACAAACACCTTATACAGAAATACAGCACAACAAGAAGAAAAAAACAATAATAAAAAAACAGAAAAAATGCAATACCCAAAGAAAAAAAAAAGACCATAATTCAGAAATCTAAGCAGAATAAGCAAAATATAACCTTATAAATCAATTGCATAACCCCATAGACAAAGCAAAGACATCAATAACAGACAAATTATAACACGCATCTATAAAGCTATGCAGACTACAATTAATCCTGCTGGGCTATATCCGTCAGACCTTAGACCATTCCTTAATAGGAGCCCATATTCAAGTGCACAGATCCCGCCTCCTCCCCTCTTAAGGAATAAACAGAGGACTCCAAATTATACAGTGCAAGTTTCCTAGCTCTCCAGTTAAAAAAGGTAGGAGCTTCTGGACTAATCCATTGAGACGTAATGCACAGCCGAATCATTGCCATCGCGACAAACAGGAAGGCTACAGTATATCTAGATCGACCTGCCGTCCCAATAGACTCACATCCCATTAGCACCAACTCTGGAGAAATTACAACCGGAATTTTTAATACTATATTAATAAAATACTCAACTTCATGAAGAAATTCCCCCAGGCTTGGGCACAAATAGAACATGTGTGCTGCATCAGCAGCTTGCAGCCCGCACCTACCACACCTACCACACCTATCACCCTTCCGCCCTCCCCACTTTGCGATCTTTGCAGGTGTGTAGTATAAATCAAACATTGCCATATAACATTGCGTCTGTAGGCTACCGGAGACTAATATCTGACTTGCCAATTCTAAAGCAGATCTAATATCTACCCCCGTCTTGCCAAGTTTTCCTTCCCACTTAATATTCTGCACCTCAACATCGTCCGGAAAGCAAGATAGCAAATACTGATATACTATTCCTATCCTTGCTTTCCTCTGAGCTAACTCAACTATAGTAACCTTTTCAAACACCACAGCCGCCTCATTTTGATATTTATCCAGAAAACTTGGCGGCCGGTCACTCGGCTGTGTAGGCTGGCGTTCCGAGCTCTCCTGGGCAATTCCACCTATGTAGGGATCCCGATGTGATGGAGCGAGCGGAAGGGAAGAAGAAAACGGCATAAACTAAGAGTATGCTCTGGTACCTGTCTCAGCTGCAGGGAGAAGTGTCCAATAGAACACCTTGGATGGGATTTTTGCCAAGCTGGTTTGGTCTCCCTGGGTCATTTTGGCGATCGTATGGTGTAATGGCTCCGAAAGCTTTGGCGAAGAATCTGAAGACCCGCGTGTTGACAGCGCAAACAGCGAGCACCGGGAAAGGGCTCAGTGGGGGGAAAGAGCCGCAAGTCACCCGCGGGACAGAAGAGATGGCGGCAGGAGCCGCTGGACATATTCAGACCCCCGTCGCGGCAGCCGGTAAATCAAAGCAGACACTCCCCTCGCTCTTCAAGATGCAAGCGGGAAGGACAAAGAAAGCGGAAACTCCTGTGAGCACCGGTAAGCTGGAGCAGGCGGCTGCGGGCAAAGTGGTAAACAATGCTGACTCGAAAGCGGTAGAGTCAAAGGCAGATGAATCTTCCAATATGGGGGTGTCTAATGATTTCTGTGCCTCTATCCCCGAATGCAATGGATCTTTGCATCTAGAACAGTTAGGGGGTGACTTACCGGTTCGTAGTGGGGTCTGTTTAACCAGTAACGAGATTTCTGCTGGGGGCAGTGAAACTATCTCTGCAATTGATCTCGGGGAAAGCGAACTCCAGACTACGGCACTTCTCCCGGACAGTGGAACTATGGGAATTGTAGTTCTGCATTCTCCAGTAGTCCCTATGAAAGACCATCAAACTTTGGAAATATGTAGTAAAGGTGCTGACTCTGCAAGAATAGAAGTACAAGGGGGTAGATCATGGGACTTTGTCGACGGCAGTGGATCTGGCAAGGAAATTGAAGGGGCAGATAAATTTTATTCTATGTCAGACCATACAGGATCATCAGAGGATGAAGGTCCGGGCAAGGAGTGGACGGACGACGACGATAGCGATCTTGCTGATTGGCAGTTTGGTGGAGCGCAAAAAGATGAAGCCTCTTCCCGATTAGAGGGCACAGTTCGCAAATTTTCAAAACCAAAAAACCAAGGGGGGCTTCTGGTAAATAAGTCTTCGGGGCTAACGGGAGTAATGGCTCCAATGGCATGGGATTATTCCTTTTCTACTCAGCCCGGATTTAGTGGGAGCATTGCTGCCTCTACTATCACTGAAGCTACTCAGGGACCTCCTGCGGAAATAACATTGTCAACCATCTATCAGATCATTATGGTCCATCGTGAAGAGACGCGTCAGGAGAGCTCTCGAATACAGGGGGCGTGTCGCAAGATGCAGAATTCGATCCGGAGAGTGGCTAAAACATGCTCGGACATAGCTGTTAGAATTGGAGAGGCTGAAGAAAGGATCTCTACGCTGGAGGATGATCTGGCAATACAAAAGGGCCTTACCGATACGATTAAAGCACAAAGGGACGATATGATTTGGAAGATGACGGATTTGGAAAATAGAGCTAGGAGAAATAACTTAAGAATTTTAGGAATTCCGGAAGGAAGAGAGGGGGCTGATGTCAGGCAATTTGTTGTCGAGCTTTTTTCTGAAGCATTTCCGGATTTAAAACAATGGGACTGGCAATCTGAGGTCCAACGAGCGCATTGCTTCCCTTTCAAGCTAAGGCAGAAGTCTGGCTCAGTTATGGACAAGCCTCGGGCAATATTGATTTGTTTAAATAATTTTTTAGCTAGGGAGGGAGTTTATGATCTAGCGAGGCCAGACAGGAAGAGAGTCGGGAAAGATTGTGAGTTTTTTGTTAGACCAGATTTCTGTCAGGCAACAGTTGAGCGGAGGTGGCAGCTCCGTCAGCTCATAGTGGCATTTCAAGCAAAGGGGGCGCAAGCTTTTTACTTTTTCCTCGAAGCTGAAAATTATTTACCAGGGTCAGACAAGATTTTTTTATCTGAGATCCAGGCAAAGGAATTTCTGAATTCTATGTGGATAAATTCAAGCTTTTTCGTAGCTCCGAGTCATAGGGGTCACTTTAATTTGGATATAGATGTGGGGGTTGATTTCTTGTTTTGTCTTTTATTGGTGTGTACTATTTCAGATCTCCCCCCCTCTTTTTGGCTAAATATGGGTGGAAGGATCCAGGGGAGAGCGGGTGCACCCAGCTTAATCCATCACTAGGACTTAGGTCCTGTTGCTTCGTAAGGGGGGTGTAGTGCAGGGGTGGGGGAGGGGTTGGGGAGGGATCAGGGGGATAGGTTGGGGCTCAAGTTGGGAGGGGTGTGGGGGTATGTGGGGTTTTGGTTTTCAAATGTAGTCATGGCAACCATAATAATAGTGGTGGTGGTTTGACAGATTTTATGAATAAAAATGGTAGGCTTTTCATAGCAGTATTTTTTTTTGAGCTGAGATCGGGATCTATGTTTTGTTCAAATGATGCGGGGTAGGCTTCGTATAAGTTCATGGAATATCTGTGGCCTTAATGATGGTAAAAAGCGGGCGCTTCTATCCAAAGTTTTACAAACTATGCAAGTGGATATCTTGTGTCTACAAGAAACGCATATACCATGGGGGAAGCGGGAATGTCTGAAAGGCTTAGGCTTTGATCTAGTAGCCTGTACAAGACAGTCATCAATGATTAGAGGTGTGGCCATATTGTTAAGGCGCGGAGTAGGGAGTTGTAATAGAGTGAAGGAGGACAGAGCAGGAAGATGGGCAGTAGCTGAAATTACCATTAATAATAGATCTATGTCTATCTGCACGATTTATGGCTCAAACTTAGATGATCCAGAACTTTTAAATGCTTAAATGTGGAATTAGCAATGTGGCCGCATCCAATGATTGTCTGTGGGGACTTCAATATCCATCTGGCAGGCAATTTTAATCTTCTTAGTGATCAAAAGTATGTGGGAAGGAAGCCGAGGGTTTTTAAGGCTCTTCAGACTCTAGTCTCTGAGCACGGATTGGTTGATGTCTGGTATAGGCATAAAAAGGGTAATGATGGTTTTACGTATTATTCCGCCCCCCATAATAAAATGGTGCGTTTGGATTATCTTTTTATGTCTGATCAGTTGGTGGGGGAGGCCTCGGTTGAAGTTCCCCCGAGAATCATATCTGATCACAATGCGCTGATCGTAGAGTGTCCTTGGGGGAACATGGATAGAGTTCCTAGATCTTGGACATTTGAAAGAAAACTATTATTGGATCAAGCGTATCGGGACCACATGACTAAATGGGTACTGGAATTTTTAAGTATAAATAGAAAGACCGCGTCTGATTGTATAGTATGGGACACTTTTAAAGCTGCAGTGCGGGGGGAGACTAAGAGCTTTGCAGCTTATCGATGGAAGGTTGTTCAGGAGCAGATCAAGGGGCGTGTTGAGCAGCTGCGGGTTGCAGAGACGGAGCTGACGCAGAATATCAGGGATGGCCTTAATACTGAGCTTAGCCAACAGAGGGTGGCTATTGTTAAATCTAAATTATTAGAATTTTTGGGGCGGATCTGGCTACAAAATATATCCAATATCGTACGACAATGTACGAATTTGGGGAAAACTCGGGTAGAGTTCTTGCTAAACGACTACAGCAAAGAAGTATGGCCAATCGAATTTCTAGAGTTCAAGATCAGTTGGGCCAGATTCAGGACACGCAGGAGGGGGTTATGGATGTCTTTGGTAAGTATTATACCCTGCTGTACAAGGAAGAGAGGTCCATGTCATTTATTGAGTCTGCGGCAGAGGTGGTGCTGCAGGGTGTTGATACTTCTAAAGTTACAATAGATCAGAATGAGGTTCTCTCAGCCCCAATTGTATGGGAAGAGGTTGAATTGGCCATAAAATCTTTGGCCAACGGGAAAGCCGCTGGCCCGGATGCCATCCCTTTGGAATTTTATAGGGCTTTTGCGCAAGAAATTCGACAGGATGTCTTATCTGTTTTTAGGGATGCACAGAGGGGTGTTACACCGGAATCCTGGAGGCAAACAACTATTGTTCTTTTTAAGAAGAAAGATAAGCCTGATTTAAACCCCTCATCCTATCGGCCCATTTCATTAATTAATACGGATAGTAAAATATATTAAAAAATTTTAGCTTCCAGATTGGCCGAAGTTATTACCCCATTAGTGTCCATTCGCCAACATGGGTTTATACCCGGACGAGATACGGCCGATCATGTCAGGCGGGTCATTGCCTTGCTGGATTGGGCGCAGACCACAGAGTCTTCCCTTGGGGTGATCCTGTTGGACGCCGAGAAGGCGTTCGACAGGGTCTCCTGGGGTTTTCTGTGGGCGGTGCTTCATTGGAAGGGATTTAGTATGGAGTTTATTCGGGCTTTGCAAGCATTGTACATCTCTCCAGTAGCCTCAATTCGTATCTCAGGACAGGAAACCGGGTTGATTAACATTGGTAGGGGAACTAGGCAAGGCTGTCCGTGCTCACCTTTGCTCTTTGCTCTGTACATTGACCCTTTCCTTAGTAAAATTGAAGGAGATCAAAATATTTTGCCGGTCAGGGTCAACGGTACAGATTATAAGACGCTGGCTTATGCGGACGACATTGTGGTCTTAACCAGGGATGTTGTTCCGGCTTTTGCAACTTTAAAGACACTTGCAGAGCAATTTGGTGTACCGTCAGGCTACAAATTGAATGTCGATAAGACACAGATTTTACATTCAGCTTTCTCATGTCCCTCCGATGTGTCTCTTGTCACTGAAGCAACATATCTGGGGGTTAAAATCACTGCCTCAGTGGCTAGCATTCCTGATCGGAATATTTTGCCAGTTATCGATTCCATTAACACTAAACTTGAAAGATTGGATCACTTGCATTTGTCGCTGTATGGCCGCTGCAACATACTTAAAATGCTGATCCTTCCTAGACTATTGTATCTGTTTAGAACTATTCCGATAGAATTTTCTCAGGTATCTTTGAGTAGGGCCGAGAGGATCTGTTCCAGATTTCTCTGGGGGTATCGTCGGTCACGTAGGGCGGCCAAATGGATGTGTCTCCCTAGAGATCGTGGGGTTGGGCGGTTCCCAATATTTTATTATATTATTGGTCAGCTATGTTGCAAAACTTTGGAATACTTTTAGTAGGAGACAGGGCTGAGGTCCCGCTAGCCAATAGACTGACTATCTATGAAATAGGCTTGGGAGACTCGGCTAAGGGCATCTTAGTGAGGGCACTCGAACCGAGCTATTTTAAAAAATAAGGTTCAAAGTAATCGGGGCTGTGTTTCGATTTGGCGGAAGATTTGCCATAAGTGCCAAATCTCAAATATTAATATTTATACGCCTTTACGGCTGCTGGAATCTTGCCATTGATTTTTCAGGACCAGGTCATCTTTAGATGGCAGCTGCGGGGTTTGAAGGTTATTGGTGACTTGTGTTCGGAGGGGCAAATGGTCTCTTTTTCCTCTCTTAGGGAGAAATTTTACTTATATTCTCATGATTTTTTCAAATATAGTTAGTTTCTTAGCTAGGTAACAGGGCTCTTGGCCTAGAGGGCCTTGTAAGTGATGCAGCTGATCCTGTAGATGATCTGGTCTTTTTGCTGGGAGCCATTGTAGATCTTTTAGTACAAGGGTGATATGATCAGATTTCTTCTGCTCCTTAATGAGCTGCACTGCTGTGTGAAGGACGTCTTACAGAGGACAACAGTTTTCTCTGAAATGCCATTGAGCAGGGCATGCCTTCATCTAGGTGGGAGAGGACTAAGGCTCAAACTGTTATTCTGAAGTTCTCCCCTGAAAAAGGGTATCACTTTTCTTAGGAGAGAGAGTTAGAAGCAGACAGTTTTGATATTACTTATAATGTGTTTTTGAGGTAGAGGTTTGAGTTGATGGTGAATCCGAAGGATTTTGCCTGTTCTGTCATTTAGGGTGTGAACTACGTTAGGTTTAAGTCAGAGAGAGATGTCTGAATCAGAAAATGTTTGGCATTATTGGAAAACTGAAGGTTTTAGCATCATGTAGATTGTGACATCCTGGCTTGGATGTGTTTGAGGCAGGCTTTGCGTCTCTCTGTGCCTTTGGTTGAAGACGTTTTGAGATAGTGGTGGGTGTCATCAACATACTCGTGGATCTTAATGATGCTGTCTGTGGGGATGGTTCCCAATGGTTCTATAGAAAGGTTAAAAATGAAAAGTGACTGCTGGAGACCTGTGGGACTGTGCAAGTGACAGCAAGAGTCTTGGTTCAGTAGTTTCTATCTGAACAAGTTGCTCTCAGTTGGTAAGGTAAGATGTAACCATTGTAGGATTGTGCCAGTGAAGTCCAAGCGAGTTATCTAGAGCAGATCAAAGCTGGATGGTTGACGGGGTCGAAGACTGCATGGAGGTTGAGCCAGACCAGGTGACAAGGTTTATTTTTATCATTAAGGAAGGGGGTTTTGTCGACTATTGGAGCTTAGGGTTTTAATAATGCAGCATAGTCAAATCCTCAATTGCTAGTCTAGAAGCAGGTTATTCTTGTTGGTTTGTTCCTGTAACTGGATGGTGACTACCTTCGTATATGGGACAGAAGCTGGCAAGGTTGCTTGGATCTAGTGTAGGGTTTTTCAGAAGAGAAAGGCTCTGTATGGTCTTGCGGCTGTGTGTGAAGGTGCCCTGGGATAGTGGTGCATTGATTACGTGGAGACAGGTTGTGAGGACTTGTCCTTGCAGAGACTTGATGATAGAGAAGGGAAGCACTGAGGATAAGTGATGGGTCGAATGCTTGATTTAATCACAGCCACCGGTCATTACTCTGGGCTTTAATCAAGCCCAACTTTTTTTGCCCATCATGCCACCTCAAACAGGAACCAGCCATTTGCAAATCAGCCTTGGTCCTGCTCCATTAGGAGTAGTTTGCCAGGTCCCCTCTAAGCAGGATCATAAGCAATTCCACAACAGTTTAGGCCTTTGGGCCACATCAGTAGGATGCATCATGAGTCCTCTTGCACAGTGCGCATACAATCTACATTTGGGCATAAGCGTTACACTTAGGGTGTCACACTGAGGAAAACAAAAAGTTATAGGTCAATTGCTTGAATGACTATCAATCACTGATAATTTCTCTGGACTGTAATCCAGTCCATCATTTTGTTGCTCACTATTCTGCCTCAAACAGGAACCAGCCATATCCAGATAAGCCTTTGACCTTCTCCTGTAGGAGAAGCTGAGCCAAAATAATGCCATGCCCTATCTTAAGAGGGAAATCTTACCCCATGAAATTTGCAAATCTACTACATGCAGTTACCTTACAATATATGCCTTTTCACCACACCAGTCAAGATGACGTTTATGATAACATCTTTCTCAGTTTCATGATGACAGTTACTTGGTGTCAATTGCTCTGTTCTTCTGTGCACTACACATTCCAAATCTTTGTGCTGTAATACACTCATTACCTTGACTGAGCATCAGAGCGCTCAATTTAGGATGATTAAGATCCTGGAGGTCCATGTTGTGACACAGATAGCAGACTGTAGGATGATATTCCCTAATATATCTGGGAACTTCATCATCAAATGAAATCAGGAGGATAACAGAATAAAGGGCAATTTGCTCAATTTGAGCTAAATGAAGAAATGGAAAGCAGGTCAGGAAATGAAGAACCTTATGGCTAGAGGAATGGTATGCTTTTCCTTATCTTACTGCCAGATAGCAAGGGTGTTTTGCTTTTGGCTTCTAAGGGAAACTGAAGCAATATGTGATCTAACACACAATCCCTGATCTAGAAGGTCCATGTTTTCAAACATTGGCCATTTGTACTCATTTTTAATTAAATAATGTGATAAGATCCATATCCAACTGTGCACATGAAACAATTATAGCTGCAATTGAAACCACTACTACTGGTCATTCCCTATGTAGCACTACTACCACTGATTTATTACATAATTGGCAGGGAGCAGTTAGGAAGCTCACCATGCAACTGAAATATTGGATAGAAGGTATGTTACCACTTATAAGACTGTTACCTACAATAACTTGTCCTATTGGTGGTATAGATAATATAACTAATGCCACTATTACAAATATTATTACTACTGATAATACTAGCATGATTGATACTAGTACACTTACATTCTTTGGAGTTCTGTTATTTCTAGTCCTAGTCTAAGCAATACAAGTAGGCGCAGTAGTGGTACTCTAATAATGCTATGACATTTGGTGCAGAGTAGAGTACACTTACTGCCAGTAGTACTGTTGCTACTATCCTTCTCATTACAGCCACAGCTGTCACTACTTCTAGCATTAATGTTACAACTAGCACTATTACTATTTAGTCATTTGTGGTACTAGTGTTAATAATGGTAACAGTAACATTAGTAGTACTAGAAATAGTAGCTTTAGTAGCAGCATTAGTAGCAGCAGAAGCATTTGCAGTAGGAGTAGTGCTTATGATCTAAAATGTTATTAGCAAGCTGAAAGGTTTTTCAATGTACAAATGACTGCATATTTGACATTATGTGATTATCTAATTCAGTCAATCATTGTAACGTTATCAACAGGTCAATGACATTTAAAGTAGCAGCCAGTCATGTTACGATTTTAAGGCTCATCAAAACAACCGCAAGTTATGCAAACTGCAATACAAATCAATTAAGAATATTTAGTTACCCTATATTTCCTAACCTTGGTAAAAACATCCTTAAATCTTTTTCCATTGGAGTCTGAGAAAAACACATTTAAACCCTTTATCACTGATGTCTGAGAAGAGATACTGAAAGTTGGACCTTTGTCATTTTTGATGTATTCATTTATAATAATACTTTTACTTGTAATAATAATTTGTTTTAAGATTAGTTATTAATAACTATTTTTCGTGTTACTCCTTATATTAATGCATGTAATGTGTTTTATTATAGCCTTACAGCCCGCTGCCGGCAATACCGGTTGTTATAGACCTTGGACCCGATTTCCTATAACGAAGATGAGAGCCTTTAACGACAGGTATAGCCCGACCCGGAAGGGCTCTTTGAACATTCCACCCACTAAAAATAGAATCAGTGCTTAATTTGAGGCAGTGGTTTCCGGTGCTCAGTACCGGTACTTAATTGTAAACACTGGTGCTTGTGATAGTCTGCCACAAGCTGGTGCTGTCTGGCTAATTTAGAGATGACCACAATAACAGTTAATTATTAATTTGATATATATTAAACATTACTAATACCTGCTGCCCAAGACATTCTTATCGCTTTGGTGGACTGAAATAGTCCGAATTGTCACACTTGTAGGAGTGGGAAGGTTAGTAGTTGTGCTGTTACTATCACTGGCAACATAGCAGGGGCAATGTGTGGTGCAAGCTGCAGTGGCCTCCTGACGAGAGCCCTGGCACTTATTTTTTTTACAAAGTAAGCACTGGGTAGAATGTTCTAAATTAAAAAGGGAGAAACAGAAAGACAAACATTAGAATGTTGGAGTAGTAGTATTCTTCAATGGAGCTCTCAACATTCCAGTGTTCTTTGCTACGCTAAAATTCTTAAAGAGAGTGCAAAAATAATGCACTGTGTTGGAATGCCACCTTAATTGGACTATCTGGTTGAAGATAAACCATTAGTAATAAGAAACATATTATTTTATTTTTGACAGAAGTGTCTGTCTCCTTTAACAGTGAGCAAATGACCGTGACCCACTACACAGAATAAAATATTTGCAATGAAAAAAATCATTTAGGATAACAACACAACCTAAGTGCTATGTTCCTTTGTTAAGAGTAGGAACAGCTCCCGTAACCATGGAAACATTTAGGAAACAGAAACTATAACATATGTTCCGAATAAACCCCTTTTGAACTTTGTTACTAGTGTATGTAATAGGATTATGTTATAACTGTTGTTCAAATGTGTGCTATTAATCAGAAGCAGACATTCAATCATGAACACCACTAACAATGGAAAAATATTTGCACAGTTACATAGAGTCCCCTGTTCAATAATTTAGGAATTTAAGAGTGCATTTGTTTAAGACAATAAAGAAAGCGAGCCAGATCAAAGCAAATGCTTTCTACAGATTTTTCTTCAACTGCTTCATTTCCTAGTAAAATTTGCAAAACAAAGAAAGAAACACAGATTCCCACCCATCTTTTATCACTACATTTCTTCCCTAAAAGTATGTTTTCCCTTTTCATTTGATGAAAGCCTGGCTTTTTAACACATATGTCACTGACAGGAAAGTGCATTTATAACAGACCCAATAGAACAGTGCTGACAACATTACCACGTCTTTACTTTGTCCAGCAAAGGCTTCTTGGACGTATAGTCTTCCAACAGCATCATCCAGATTGTCGTTGACATAGTTTGCACAACGCCTCCAAACAGCAGTTTCTGATGTTGTACCATACAGCGCCTGCAAAACATCACAACACCTCAGAGCTCAGTGATTTTTACATGATGCAGACTGGTCTAATTGCTGGATGGGTATACACAAAGCATGAAAGTTATAGTCATTACTGAAATGATGAATAATTTGGCAACTTAAAGCTAATAATTATTCCAAATATGAATAAATGCACTTATTATTGATAAATGGGAATGCTGGTCCCAGTTCACCACACCCTATTTGAGCTTACGTGTAGTTAACGTGCTGCAAAAGTAGAAACTGCACAATAACAGTCAGGAAATAATGATTTTATATGTGCAGACATCATAACTTCAAAACCGCTTGCAGGTGACTACCTACAGTACCAAGTTGTCCTATATCAGCTGTGACACCTTCAGCCAGCCCTTGATTTGTATCAAAGAGTATTTAACATGTTTGGATGTTTAAATACAAACATACACTGGTAAAAACAACACTACAAGTCCCTTAATAGAAATTGTTGTTCTATGAAAAGTGAGGTTTGGCTGAAAGTGTCACAAATGACGAGGCCTTTTCGCAGCTATAAGAGTGCATTTCTTTCCGGAATCACTGGTGACTTCTGAGGCCAGTGAGCGTGGGTAAGGACTTGAACATATCACCTGGTCAAAGGTGCATAAGGCCAAGGACGTTTTCAGGTGGATACACATTTTCTTGACGAAAAATAGAAAAATGTTTAGTAAATTTACCTACTGCTGTGAATTGTACTTCATTCGCACAATTTACACTTCTAGGGTTAAAGGAAAGATGTGTATGCCAGGGCTACAATGACAATATTGTATGTCCTTGGTGTGCAGCTGGAGTGTATGAGAATGGGTTGAAAGTCAGAAATCTCAGCTAGTCATAAGCAGCTAGGGATCAAGACCAGTGTATATTTACAGCTTGGTGGCATCACTTGGAATTAAGGGACTGACAAAGCAGGTCAAAAATTTAAAAAAATATGTACAAGAAATTAAGGCAGCCTCTGGCATAAAGCAAAGCAAAAATGTTGAGGATTGAGCAGCTGCACAGTAAATTTTCATATCTCAAACAAGGTAACAATACATAAAAGTAATTTTTACACTATATTAAATGACTTCCAGAGCATGTCAAAGTCTGCAGGTAAACTGTGAATGATATCACATCTGCTGCGGGTGCTGCTGCAACTGCATTCTTGCATAGTCCCATTATCTCTCCCTCTCCCAACCAATGGCGTTGCCACACCATCAACTATCTGCTCCCCTCTTTACCGCTAATACCCAAACTAGCCTTTGCACCACTGGCTTTGCTTCTTATTTCTCCTGCAAATTAACCCCCTAAAAAAAACACTAACAATTTCCCATCTCCACCAGCTGTTTGCATGCAGCAATCATGAAGGGAGCTAACTTATTCCATGCTTCCTCCAACTCACAGGCCCACAAATCATCTTTTAACCTCAATATTTCAAAATGGCAGTAGTCACACCACTACATAAGAGGCTGCCTATGACTTGCTCTTCCTTCCTCTCAAGCTATCACGCTATGTTTCAGATTCATTTTCAAAGCACTTGAGGAAGTATTATTAAATCCCTCCCTCTCTAACCTTCTGCCGACAGTCTATATACACTTTCCATATGACTTTCACACTTTATTCCACAGAGATCACCCTTCTAGGGGGTATATTCACAAGAACGTGTGCTAAACATCTCCCAAAAATGTTAACGCAACTTTACACATCGCAGCCTATCGTGGGAAAATAACCCTGTGTTAACGTGGAATTCACAACACAGCGGCACCATGCGATAGCCTCCCGAAACCGCGGACAATGTCCGCGATACAACAACCGCGACGGTGATAAAAACACAAACCTCAACGCAAAAAAACATGCGATGGGCCAAAGCGCGATGAGGAAATCAGCGATAAGCAGCGCCAGGCCTGCAATACACACATGGCAGGCGGGAAAAATCACTATAAAAGTAGAAAAAACACACAAACACAAAATAACCTACACCGAAGCACCATGGAGGCAGCCGGAGCAGGCGCAGAGGACGAGCGCAACCCCACAAGCACCCCAGACGACCTGCCTGGGACCTCAGGGACAGGGAAGGGCAAGGACAAGAAGAAGAGGAAGACGAAGTTCAGTCCGCAGGAAAACAGGATCCTGGTCACGGAGGTGATGGGACACCATCAACAACTGTTTGTCACCTCCAACGTGTCATTGGGCACCAAAAATGGAATATGGCGGGCCATCGTGGACAAGGTGAATGCCGTCGGAGAGCACAAGAGGTCAATGGACAAGGTCAAGAGGCGATGGATTGACATCAAGCGCAAGACCAAGGAGAAACTTGCAGGCAACCAGAAGGCAGCAATGCAGACTGGAGGTGGGAGCCCAGCGCCACAGCTGGAGCTGGATGACTTGGAAGAGCTGGTGTCGACAGTCATCAGTGTGGAGACTGTGGCCGGAGTCGGGGGACCGGACACTGCTCGACAGGACACAACACAACCGCAACAGGGTGAGTGACCACCAGGTACTGGGGGGACGGGTGGAGATGGCCACAATGGCACACATGCACAATCAAGCAGAGCACAGTGCACACCCACAATGACTCTGGATCATGTCCCTGATCCACAGACTATCACAATGTACAATGCCATGCTGTCTGAATGTGAACACGTACCAATGCGGCTACATACATGTGGACACATTGTAATACACCATCTCCCCTTCACATTGCAGGGGCACCGTCAACACCTCCTGCAGAGCAGTCCCAGCCACTCTTCACTGATGACGAGGAGGACACCCCCAGCATCGACACCCAAGCCCTCCAAGACATCATTGACATCATCCGCAACTCACCTCCAGGATCAGGGCAGCCCAGCTGCATCGAGGAGACCCCACCCACTACCCAAACCACCCAGCAGGAGGCACCCACAACAGCATCTGTCTCCCAAGACCCCCACGAACAACACATGGCCTTCCAACGCCGTGTGCTGGAGGGCCAGAGGGAGATGGCTGAGCAGGTGCGGGTGGGGTTCGACCTCATGGCTACCAAACTGGACGCCATCCATGGGTGTCTAGGTCCCATCAGGGACCAGCTCCAGTCCCTAACGGACACCCACGGCCCGCTCCATGGTCTCCAATGAGCCCTGGCTGACATCGCTGGAGTCATGACTCAGAGACAAGAACAGCTGTCCGCTCAGAGTGGCTCCAGCGATCCCAGCCGTGAGCTGGCACACATGCAGAGGCTCATGGAGGACATGGTGCGGATGGAGGCGGAAAGGATGGCAGCCACCGCTGCACATCAGCGAAATGTAGCTGGGATCTACCATGCCCTTCAGATCCTCATCATGGCATTGCTGCCACAAGACATTGCGATGATGAATGCTGCTGCCCCCACACCCTCCACATCTCCGCCCCCTGGTGTGTCAGTGCCTCCAAGGGTGGCAGGCGTCTCCACTCCGGCACCTGATGTGTCACTGCCACACAGTGCGGCCGACAATCCACCTCCAGCCCCTGATGTGTCAGTGACACACAGTGCCGCAGCCGGTACTGCAACACCCACAGGTGGGGCAGAGCACACATCCGAGGACGAGGACGTGGATGGGATTGAGATCAGAAGGAGGCACTAGCATTCATTTCCGCCACCTGGCCTGTTTCTGCTTGGTGCCGCACATGGCCCCATGACCTTCCACTGACCCCCGATACACTCCGCTGCACTCACCTTGGACCGCGACATGGACTGCCATATCCTGTTTGATGACCAATGACATGGTGACCACACTGCGGACTGTACCCTTCCTCTTCCGCAGTACTTGTCATCCCCGGATGGGCTCTGGCTGGCCCTCCACGGGCCCATATTGTGTAGTGGGCTTGGCATGGCCCTGTACTGCTCCAGCTGCAAAACTCCACTGGATGTGCATTAAACATCCAGAAACGCACTGCTGTGTCATGTCTTTCATCATTCATGTATGAATGTGTGGATGAATGTAGGGACAGTGATTTCCCTTACGTCAATGATGCTCATCTAGTGGGATGCCAGTCACAATGTGCTACATTGCCGATTGTATTCCGGGTGCCGTAGACACTACAACAGGGACACACGCATTAGTCACTTCCTTGTCCGGACATGGACTGGACCACGCCCAGAGCCCCCGAGTCATTGTTGCAAGCCCCGCGCTGGTCCGGCGTACGCCAGGCCAGACCACTCCACTTACGCTCAGAGGGGGGCCCACATAGCTACATGTCGCAGGCGTACACGCTGGTGGTATGCAGGTCACAGGTCTAGTTGTCAGCATGTCACGGCTACTCCCTGAGGGCAGGTTTGCACACACACACACCCATCCGGCACAGGCGTCACAGGCCATGTGACCCCGCCAATATAAGGGGCAGACAATGTCACATTCCCCACTGCCGGTGGTGACTGGATGACGGACGCTCCACGGTTCTCAATCATAAAGGGCCCATGAGTTGTTGCGCACAGGGTTGGTTGCACCCGAAGCCTTGCGACTGTCATGGGCCTACCACCACGTGGTGCTGACTGGGGTTGCACAGGGTTAGTGGCACCCGAAGCCTTGCGCCCGTCACGGGCCTACCACAACGTGGCGCTGACTGGGGTTGCACAGGGTTAGTGGCACCGAAATAGCTGAGCGGGTGTGCGACCTGCGATGATGACCTGTGCACTGATGTGGTCTCTGCCATTGATGCCTCAGGACTCAGCGTCATGTGTGGGACCTGCTGGGCCGCGGGGCAGGTCCGCATGATGTGGACCATGCCATGGTGGCGGGACCGGGGCCTGGAGCTTGCACGGGCACATGATGTGCCCACTGGTGGACACACCGTTGGCGGCAGGTGAGCAGTGGGCCCGGGGTGCGCAAGTGCGGACAGGGTGCGGCTGCATGCGTGCGCAGGGACGGACAGGCGTTGACGGGTGCAGTGTGATGGACTCTGCCATGATTGACTCTGGCCTCGATTACAGATTGCAGACCTGGTGGCTTGCAGTGTATCCCGGCACGTGGTTGGAGACACACCGGTGGCAGCAGGTGAACAGTGGGGCCTGGGTGCGCGGGGGCGGCGGTGTCTCTCTCTCGCTCCCTTCCTTCCCTCTCTCTCTCACTCTCTCTCTCCCTTCCTTTCCTTCTCTCTCTCTCTCTCTCCCTTCCTTTCATTGTCTCTCTCTCTCTCTTTCTCTCTCTCCCTTCCTTTCCTTCTCTCTCCCTCTCTCTCTCCCTTCCTTTCCTTCTCTCTCTCTCTCTCTCTCTCCCTTCCTTTCCTTCTCTCTCCCTCTCTCTCTCTCTCTCTCCCTTCCTTTCCTTCTCTCTCACTCTCTCTCTCTCTCTCTCTCTCCCTTCCTTTCCTTCTCTCTCTTTCTCTCTCTGCCTTTCTTTCATTCTCTGTTTCTCTGTGTCTTGCTCCTTTGATGTGCGCACGACACACGTTCTGATTTTGTGCTTTATTTTCTAGGCTGTGACATCGAGATTGTCCCGGACTGACCCGACAGGAGTCTTCCGCATTGGTGTTTTGTGTTGTATTTCAATAAAGTTTTTGGTTGTTACTTCAGTGATGTGTGACTGTTTCTCGTTCTTCTGGCCACACATGTGTGTTATTTTTTGTCAATGTGCGACATCATGCGCTTTTTGTGGCTCTTGTGTCGTGCACGGTATGTGTATGTCCGGGGGGGGCTGGGAGTGGTGGCGGTGGGTGTTGTGGCCCTATTGGGTCTCCGAGCTGCATGTTCATTGTCTCCAAGGCATCTGTGGGTCTCCCGATGTGGCTCTGGGCTGGGCTCCCTTTCGTGCTGCAGGTAGTTGTCCTGCTTAACACCAGCATGAGGCAGGTGTTAAATCCCTGCTGCTACCGCGGCTTATCGCCTGTTTTTGGTTCGCTTCGCAGATCTGGCAGTTCGTTGTGAAAGTGGTGTTATGGTTTTTTCGTGTGTTTTTGCACGGGAACGCCTACTCTGCATCTCATTAGGGTTGGTTGGTGGTGTCCTCCGTGGAGATACATTTTGGGGCAGTTATTGCGGGAATACTGGCGATGTCTGCAGTTTGCACCCGCTTGTGAATGGGGTGTTAAATCTGTCTACACTTTTGATGCGTTAAGGTGGAGATAAATTGGCGGGAGGTCCTTGTGAATATGCCCCTAGGTGTTTCAGATATGATCACTTCAGCTCGCCATAACCATCTGTCTAACATCCTTAATTCTCAAGTAACATTCAACACCCTATTGTTCAAATCACTCTTCCTCTGCTCATGTTACTTCTCACTCTCAATACACCCACCACTGTGAGTGGGAGTTCACCAAATATCTATCCTAGATTTCTTCCTTTTCTCTCTATACATGACTTCCCCTTGTGACATTATCTTCTTTTCTGCCCGTTCATGTCAACCGTATGTGAAGATACATCAATATTTTATTCTTTACCTGAGATACACCTACCGGCAGTGTCTGACAAAGCTCGGCAATTGCTGGAGGGTGAGATCTCTGAAGAAGTGCTATTGGAAGTCATATCACACCTTCCATATGGAAAAGACCTGGGCAACCATGTATTAGTTGGCAAATTTTAAAGGACGAAAAAATTCCTTTTTTTAAAAACATTTTTTACATGCTGCTTACATGCTTACAATGACGTAGACACTGCTGGTAGGCTCTGACTAGATGTATGAAAGCCATAACAAGTCTCATTCCAAACCAGGAAGGGCCTCTCTTGCTTATGTCAGATACAGTCCCATTTCCTTTTCAGTACAGATGTAAAATATTACGCTTGGGTGAAATTTATGTTACACTGGAGCAATTTGTGTAACTATGTATTAAGCCACTTTGTGTAATTATGTGCCATTCACTGTCAACATTTACTGCAAAACGTGCTATTCACAGTTACAATAGCATGTGAGAGATGTTGTTGGTGGTGCTTTTGTTTAAATTTGCCCTCCTGAAAAAAATTGACACAAGAACTAATTTTGTGTTCAAGAATAGCGTGAAATGACAGATGTTCATTTCATGTAATTATGTATAATTTTGAGTACTTTGGCCGATCTTTCACATAATTATGCAAATCAAACTAGTAGAATTTCAAACTCCTCCCCCCAAAACATGGCCTAAGGTGTTGGATAGTTGTCTGAAATGAGTCATACCCAATTTTGATACAAATACATGAATCACAGTTCAGATATTTGCTTGATAGGACATGAAGAAACTATCCACATTCCTTAGCTGATTTCCCCTGACACATGAAGGATGATCTGGCAGAGATAGTCATGGTGACTCTTGATGTGGAGAAGGCCTTCAACCACGTCAAGTGGGACCTTCTTTTCAGAAACATTAGACAATGAGTCACTAAGTTATTACTTCATTGCTATGATTATACACTCATCCAACTGCTCAGATTAATTATGAATGCCTTATCTCTGATGTTTTCCCTATCTTTACTGGTAAGGTGAAAAAAGTTGTCCCCTTACCGCACTGCAGTTCCTGTTTGGTGCAGGACTGTTGGCAACAGCTATACATAGGATGGGTCCTGCCTCCACACAAAGGGCTGCATACCCCCTGTAGTTAGTCTGGAGTCAGGCCTAGAAAGGCAGGGCATCTGCGCACTTCAAAGGCAAGCCTCTAAAAGATTCTTCTCACTTCAAAGGCACAACTGGGTATAAATACTGGACTGCAGGCACCAACTCTTCAGTACATTTCTGGACCTGTGGATACTCTGCCAGGAAGAAGGACTACAGTGCTGCTGAAAGGACTGCCACTCTGCTGGACTGCTGCTCGGAAGGAACTGCTGCACTGCTGTGCTGACCTGCTGCCCGCTTGCCTGGGTGAGAAGGACTGCATCTCTTGAAGCCAGAACCCAGAGCTAGTTGGCTGGCCTCCTAATCTGAAGCCTCAGGTACATAACAGGTCTCCATCAACTTTGCACCTGCAAACGGACTCTGCTATCTGTTAATCTACCCTGCCAAGTGGTGCCCCCTAGTCCTGGACCCTTGGAAGTGGGCCTAAGGTGCGTGCCAGACCCTATGGATCCAGCGGAACCAAAGCATCTCGCCTGCTGCGCATCGCAACCCCCAGCAGAACTGACGCATCTCTGCTGCTGCAAGGATTGGACCTGTTGCAAAGGCACGCATCGCCTCTGCAGCAACAATGCCTTCGGAACCACCACTGCATGGTGCATCCTCGTTGCAGGCCCTCTCGTTCCTGATCGATGGCAGCCTCGATGATGACGATGGAGTCCGCAATGCAGACTTGCAGCTCCAGACTTTGCAATGCATGCCCCGTTGATGGGACCCTTGACGACAACGCAAGCCCTCGCATTGCAGCCTCACCGCATCTCAGAACCGATGCATAGCTTTGGCTGCGTGTCGCATCTTCACAGCGGATCCTCCCAACTCCCTGCAAACCAGGATTTAAGTTACTTTTGTTCAGTGGGCCTAACCTGTTTTCAGCCAACACTCCATCGCGGTCGGCTTGAACTTGTGACTATGTCCTGGTCCGGCGAACCAAATATCCACAGGTGACGCTTTGTGCTTATTGAATATCTTGGGTTCTGCTGATTGGATTTTTGTCAGTTTTGTCTTGTTTTATATATTAAAGAAAGTCATATTTTTCTAACTTGGTGTGCGATTCTTTTTGTATGGTGTTTACACTTTATTACTGTTTGAAGTGTTGCACAAATACTTTACACATTGCCTTTAAGTTAAGCCTGACTACTCTGTGCCAAGCTACCAGAGTGTTGAGCACAGTTTAAATTATGGTTATCTTCTGCCTCACCCTGACAAGGATTGGGGTTGCTGCTTGACTAGGGCTTACACCCCAGTTAACCAACAAACCAATTTCTAAGTAAAAAAAAAATAATAATAACGAGGCTGACAGGTTATCTGTCATGTTTGTAATGGAGTACCTTTCCGACAAACTCTAAATTAGTCCCAATATCCCTGACAAAATGTTCCTGACACTTTAACAGTCTTCTCACCTTACATGGTGGATAGTGATTATTTTTCTGGTGATGGTCCAAGGTAAAAAATAAGACAAACCATGGCAAAGTGTAGGATAGGGATCCCAATGACTTGTCTTCGACTCAAGGACAAAGGCTGCCTGACAGTCAGGGTGTTTCTCATTGAATATCTGGCAGCACATCTGCTGTGGTCCCTCACCTCTAAATGAGGTGGAGGAATTGAAAGTTTTCCAGATGAATGATCTTTGAATATTTGACAGCCATTGCTTTATAACCATCCTCTAAATGACCTCTTAGTTGGTATAACAAGCCGCTTTTTGGGGGGATACTGGTGGTCAATTAACAGTGATGTGGTAGCTTAGGACATGGAAAAGATTGATTTCTGAATGGCCCGCTTTATTTTGCCATCCATAAATCTCATGGTATGCCCATGCACTTCGGAAAACATGGTAAAAGGAGAGGACAATCATCAACCATGGTAACATTTTGCAAGTTGGAGGTCTAGTCATTTTTATATATATCACAACAATCCTGAGTTAGACATTGTATTAACAGTTTAAACATTAACCATCATTTAACACAAGAAGACTTATATTATCACACCTTGCGAAAAGCATTTCTTGAGTCCTTATAAGCCTGACTGAGGCTGCTCACATAGTCCATAACACCTCTCCAAGCAAGATAGTTTTGAATATCTCTGTAAAAAAGAATGAGACATATGTAAAATAATTTACAAAACAAGTAGCTTCAGAATGAGCCATGTGAAATAACCACAGTTTACATCATAGTCACCTGGTCATTACATGGAGAATTAAATTATGAACATCTGCCTCCATGTTTGGCAATTATTTTTAGAATTTAAGGTCTGATTTAGAGGAGTGTAGTAACACAGAATCCATGGAAAAGGATTGGGTCTTCTGTTCTGACCTCAGGCGGCTTGGATGCAACACCATATATTCAGCACTTAGCACCATGAAAGACTGCTATTAAAATGTTGTCAAACATTGGACACATTACTGTACAGTGCTGCTAACAAACTGGCAAACACCTGCATTTTATTAGGAAAACTGCATATGTGACAAAGGGACTTTACATTTGCAGGTCATTACCAGTGCCTTGTTTCTCCATGGATATTGCAATATCGTACATTGGCTTTACCGGAATTTCCATCAGAGGGTCCCAGTTAAAGATCTTCCTCCCACGACATTGGTAAACACTTTAATGGAAAAACCTTGGACCTTGGCACAGACTAATGTCCCAATTTCAAGTTTGGCGTCCAGGGCACTTTATGACTAACGCGGGGGAGTACTCTGTCTGCCAAACCTTCAGTTCACCTGCTCAATTTACAGTCAGGCAGACCATTATCTTATGGAGAGCAGTGCCACCTCTGGCTGTAAGGTTGAAAAACATAAGCCAACAGGCCGCCAGTATAGGGCCTGTCAGAGTAAGGACATCAGACCACACACCTTATTTAGAACAGATGGCCACCAGATAGAAACAATTAAAATTACCCTCACACCCTGGGAGAAAAATCCCAGGGTGTGGGGGTCATTAGTTTTTAAAAACAAACACCTTATTTGTGAGTTTGTTTTTGAAAAACAAAGAGGTTTGGTGCTTGGTCACCTGAAAGATGGCTGCCATGCACAAGGCTTGCAATGCCTTCAGAGGAACCGCTGTTCTTGTGAAAGCACAGAAAGTTAACTTAACTATTGGCAGTGATCGGTAAATATGGTGGGTGTTAGTTCATCAGGGTCTATCAATGTGGTAGATGTAATGCCCTCTGCCACCTGATGGACAGCTGGTCATCCACCAACCTATGAATCAGACCCTAAATCAGCCAAATTTCCACCACCAGTATGGGAGAGGACGTGGATTTGCCACATTGCAGGGTTAAAAGTCAATATCCTTTAGCACTTTGAAGGTACTTAGCTGTAATTACCTTGCGGTATACTTGAGAAGAATATTTTGAAGTTTTGTCAAGTAATCCGGAGCATAAACAATAATGTCTTCTGTTATTTGGATAGGAATTGCCACCGTTGACATTATTTTGTTTGTGAAATTCAGCCAGTTGAATTGCTACAAAAATATTGGAGAGAATTATTTTAATATGCTTTGGAAGAGGTCAATAAACATTGCCCAACACATTTCTATTCCAGTTCAAATGAAGCAGGTACCAATTTAATTCCATAATATGGTTTAAAAAAAGGCATGCATGTCTTACTCTTTGTCGCTTGCTCAAAATATTTACATTTTCATTTAATTAGGATACATCATACATATAAATATTTAATGATAAATCCTGAAGCTTGTTTAACACATAGATGAGTAAATGGTTAACACCTTCTGTTTTCTAAATATAATGCAAGTTATTAATTAAAGCAGAGTGTCAGTAATGTTATGAAAATGAGCTCTCAACTAACATTTCCAATATTATTAAGAATTGGTATTTTGCTCATGCTCCTATTACTGATTTTTTTCTGTTGTTGTAACGTTTGCTTTGAACAGATAACATTAGCCACATCACATGAGTCTGAAAATATATTATCAAAAAAAGTCTTAGAGAATTAAAATATTTTCATACTTTTCGCCCATGACAATAGTCTTCCTGATAGATGATGGCAAAAAGGCCCAGTAAAAAACACATAATGGTGGCTTAATTAAAACATAGAAATGGGTGTATTTATAATATATGTTTCCATGATTCACAAATAAAATCAAACATGTATATATATCTCACTGCACAAGTACATTTCTGATTGTGGAATATCTGCTAAAATACCAGATTTTCCACAGTCATGAACCTCTACTGTTAGCTAAAATGTGAGTATGTCCACCAAGCGTGACTCCAGAAAAAAGAGATCACCATGAACAAATGAGTGCAAAGCCAATACCAGAGGTGTTGTCTGGGGAAGAGTGTAAGTATTGTGTTCCACCTACAAATTAGCTAATTATCCTGGAGGAGTGCTCATTTGGTAAATTTGAGACATACCAATGCTACAATTCCAACCAGCCATGAATAATACCTATCAAATAGTAAAGTGGGTTTGAAACCTGACATGTCCCTGCTAGTGCATCTTTCCTGGTGGCAAAAAGCAGACATCACCCACAACGCAGATTTCCTGCAACAGTACACAATATTGATGTCAGCCTGCATCACAATATACTGATGATGCATAAAGAACATATTTAATAATTAAAAAAATGTAAGAAACCCAGTAGAATGAAAATCATAAATAAGTGCATATCCAGGCTATGTCACATATTGAATTCGGCTGATACGCATACTGCCTCACACCAGAACATCTCATGTAAAAGGTATAAGAGTAGCATGAACTCGTCTGGGAACACTAAGAAATTCACCCTTTTTGCATGGTCACTGTAAGAAAATGGGTTATTAGATTTGAAGAATGAGTCTTTCACAAGCAATAAGTCCACAACTTTCTTTTTACTGGGAACCAATTACACTGTTGTAGCACTTGACTCTCTCAGGGTAGCGAAGCAGAGCTTCTAGGGCATACTTAGGGGAGGTGGTGGGGTTTTCCTCCAGAGGACCAGCTTTAGGCCCCAGGATTTTCTTCAGTCCTCCTGGCCTCCAACTTGGCTTTTATTGTGGAGCTGGGTTCATAAGGCTCCCATTATTGAACCTGTCCTCTGCCTGGGATCCAGATGTTCTCCTTTTTACTTATGGGGGACGCCCACTAGCCCCTCTACCATGAACCAGCAAAACATACTCCCTGCTGCACTCTCTAGGTCCTAAAGCCTCCTAGCGACTTGCAGGGCACCTGTGTGTCAGCATAGTCAAGGACCAGTCCACAGAAGTCCTGGGGGAATCCTCCAGAATTCGCTAGCAGGCCCAATTCCCCAAATGTTCCTCAGATGGCATACGGAGGGCAGTGCCACTGGCCTTGGAGAGACATGTCCTAGGTATGGATGCCAGCAGAGGTCAAATTCATTCAGTCCTTCTTCTCAATGGGTTTATATTGCTTCTCCTTGCAGCTGGGTATTATTCCGGTGTCACAGCCCAGGTCCAGAGTCTTCTCAACTGTCTCTTCCTTGTGCACGGGCTTTTAAGTGAGGGTAGAATGCTCTGTAAGCCAGGTACCCCAGGTCAATTCTAGGGTGCCACATAATCACTCCATCCCTGCCCCAACCCTTCTGCATAGCATTCTGGGTCATTTCAACATGGCAACTTCAAGTGGTCTATGGAAAGACCTTCCCTGTGAGTCTCCACTCTGCCCCCAACTTACACAGCTTCCTGATCCCTTCCACCCCCACCAAAACTTCAAAGAGGAGCCCCTCCTGTTTGTGGCTCCAGGGACCTGGACTTCCACCTTTGTTTCCCTGGGCTTAGACTTGGCCAGGCCAGGCACAGTGTCAGGAGTTAAATAACATATGCCGCTCTTCATCCCTTTCTTTCTCGGAACTGGACAAAGCTCTGTTAATGGTTCTATTGTGTAGGGAAGCCTTTGATCCTCCTGCTGGACAGCAGAGAAATGAACATGGGCCAGTTGGGGGGAGGGGGCTAGAATGTGTGTAAGACTAAGCCAGGGATGTATGACAACCCTTAAAGTGCCATAACAAGTGTAGTTGTTATGAATTTGACAGTCCCAATGCATGTGTACCTTAGGATTGATACCTCACTAGATTACATAGGCCTAAGTAGGGCAAAACTGTACTTTGGTACAACTCAAGTAAGCACAATAGATCATTACTATGAATGTCCACTCACATTATAAGGCCTACCCCAGATCAGCATAAATCCTTCAAGGTTCTTTTCTGAGACAGGATATCTGTGCGCAGATAATGGGGTGTGCAAGATGGCAGTCTCACATGTGAAGCCAGCACATATGCCAGTGCATGTGATCACATGTTTACATACAACTAGCCCTGAGCCTCTTATCTGAGCTTCACAGGAACTGCCTTATTTGAAAAGGCAGACACTGGTGGTTGGGACTCTCAGTGGATTACCGTAGAATTCACAGTGAGGCTCAGGAAATAACACTCACTCACAGTAAAGGTTGTCAGAAGCAAAAAATCTAGGGGGATTAAATAAGCGGAACCCGTTCCCTAAAGTCACATTGGATTTTTCAAATTTTTGCGGACCCTAATTTACTGGTGTGTGACTCTGTAGGGTTTGACACTGCCATTCTGTGCTAGTTTGTCTGTGCTCCGTCCCTAAATTGTACTGTCAAATTGGTTCAGACCAATTGGATTAACTAACTCTGTGAGTAAAGCTACACTTTTAAGGGGCAAGCCTAGATTGGAATAAAAACAGTTTCTTCTCTCTTGGGTTGGGAAATACTAGAGCGGTCAACATAGATTTCAAAATCTAATCCATTGGTGTAAGTAGTATTTTTTTAGAACTTTAGTGGAAAAGTAACTTTATAAAAGTGTACTTTATGCTGCCTGGGACTAAGTTGATTAACAGCTGATTTGCCTCATAGCCCTACTCCAGGGACCAAATACACATCATTGGCATATTGTTAATGAGCCTTTGGTAGGAGACTGTGGCTTGTCCTCTGGCAGCGGAAAGGCAGGAGTTGTATTACCAGTTTTATTACCATTTACAATGGATGAGCCATCTCAGAGGGGGACAGGAACTGTTGGCAACCCCAATATCTACATGTACAGTTTTTCTTTTGGAGTGAAAATACCAAATAGCGCTTTCAGGACCAGCAACCATAGACTCCCAAAGGCACTCTAGACTTTCTGTCTGTCGCTTCAGCAAGAGTGAAATCCATTTCTAGCACTGATGGAGGAGAAGACAACTTATCTCCATATAGGAGTAGCAAGAAGATGCACTTGGCTCTTGCAACTGAGAGAGGGTTATTGTCTTTTTAGTTGAGGCATTATTGGAAGGTTTTCATTAAACTGAGAGAGGAAGTGCTGAAAAAGGAAGTGGGAATTTTGAGAGAAAGTAGCCATCCAGGATTCGGTCTATGGTATTTTCCAATCACTGGCTAATGCATGTGAAAAGACTGGCATCTCACCAAAAGCTCCTCAGAACATTTCTGGACCTAGGAAAAAATAATCTGGTATAAAGAAGACTCTGCCTGACTGCTGAAATAGGAAGGGTCAAGGACTCTTGACTCCTGCTAGTACCCAAAGACTGAAACATTTCTCCAAGTGTCAAGTGATTGCCCTCTCACTACCTGTGACAAGGAATACAAAGCACAAGACTCTAAAAAGGCCCAACTGACCACAGTTGACTTTACCATGTAGGAGGTCTGACAGGAGAGAAACATTGCAGAAGCATTCCCTGATGACATGTTGGTTGAAGGAGTTCTCGAAAGGAACTTTACCAGCAGTTGGAGAATTTGGGACTTAATCATCTTTGCCTCCTGAGTAATGGGATAAGCTGGTGAAGCTTCCCCACAGAGTCTGAACACACTGTGGGCAAGAAAAGTGGGAAATCTATCTCAGATACAAAGCAACGTTGGTGGCTAAAGAATTGTAATTTGTCCCGCTTGGACCTTTTGCAATGACTTTGGCAGGAGCTCTACAACGGCACACCTGATTTCTACCAGGAACCCTCTATGGCTTCAGCTACTGACCAGACCGCTATTGGTGGGCATGGAAAGCCTGAAAGTAAACTAAATAGGAAAGCTGAAACTTTGACAGATGTGACTCATTTGGCCTAACTGACACCGAATCATGGTCAGCATGAAATCATGCCTTGGTACCAGCTAACCACAAACTCTAACCCCTGATCGGAGCTTTGTGTTTTCTTGGTGGTTTATTGCCTCAATACTTTAAAAACAAATAGCTCTGGTTCCTCTTATCCAATTATGAACCTTTTGGTTTATTTTGAGCATTATTATTTTTTTTCTATTTTGGGTCGGGGATTTTATTTTCTTGTGTTCCTGACTTTAAATGTGTTTGGTTCTGCTTAAACTTCGGCGGGGCACTGTCTGCTGCTTTAATCAGAGGCTGAGTGGATATTCTCTTTGAACTTTATTGTGATCCAATTAACGTGTGTTTTTTAGGTTCCTAATGGTACCCTATTTCAAATTAATGACCTACTCACGGACACAATGTTTTCAAATATGTCTGGACCAGGTATCATCATTTTGGTTCTGCTTATAAAACAGAGACAAATAAGCAACAAGGGATGCAGGCAAGCCCTAACTTTTATGACAGGAAAAGACGGTAGTGATGGGCGCTGTTTGCCATGACAAGTGCCCGAGAGTTCATTGGCGTTTGGAAAAGGGAGCTCAGATCATCAGTTGCCTCACCCTAGTCACACACCTGGCAGGCTTACTTGCCACTGGCACATTGCAAAAGGCTACTGGCATCAGATTTGGCATCATACTGACTTGCATTTCGAGATACCAGGACAAAGTGTTTTAATCTTTCAATAACAATGTACAGCAGTACATCACTAAGCAACAGTACAAGCATGACAAACAATGTGTGTCACTTACTATGCACTGAAACACTTCCCACAAGACTTGTCTACTGTACTTCCTATACGTCACATTGCTGTCATCAAACCAACGCATCTGTTTCACAATCTTAATCACTGGTACTCCTTCAATGTGAAATCAATTAGAATGGCAGACATTTGGTGGCTTATTTATGAAGAGCTTGCGCTGCTGTTGCGTCACTTTTTTGTGTGCTGCGGCAGCGTAATGAATGCTCCACACCGTGCCCTATTTACAAAGTGAAGCATCTAGGCAGATGCGTCACTTTGTAAAGGCCTGTGCTACATTATACCTGCGTCAGGTATAATGTATGCAGGGTGGGCGTTCCCCCGTAAAAAAAAGCCTCGTAGAAATGGCACAGTGAAATTTATGAGATTTCACTACGCAACTTCTACAACTTGACTGCGTCAAAATCCTTACACCGGCCTCAAGCAGGCGTAAGGATTGACGCAGGTCTTTTCACATGGGACTCGCTCATGGGTTATGGCACATTGCTGGAGTCGCGTCAGTTTTCTGACACACTCCAGCAATGTGTCATTTTTGCACCACCAGAATCGTCAGAATTCCTGACGTATCTGTAAAACCTTGCGCCATGGAGCACGTATTATAAATATGGCGCATCCATGGTGTGTAAAGGATGGCAATATGAAAAGTGACATATCGCTGTTTTTGCCCAGTGATGCATCACTTTTCATAAATGAGGCTCTGGGTATATATCAGGTAAGTGTTTTCTAGTTTACGTGCTGCAAACTGCGACAATGACGTCTTTTCGTAGTCATCAAGTGTAGGCCCACTTAAGGTTAGAACATATAGCAGCACGTGGCTGCTGGGTTAGTATCATTACAAATGCAAATGTATTCCCATATGTAATATGTATGGACCCAAAAAGAGAATTCGGTAGCATAGATATGTTTCAATACTACCAAAGTACAGGGACAGAAAATTAAACGCATGTTCAAGCAAACATATAAATACAAGTATCAGTGCGATAATGGTGTATAAGAATGCATATTCTCTCCATATGGGGTTGACAGTGCCCAGTCTCTCTGCCCATATCTAAAATATAGGTTTCCTTTTTTAAATTCTACAGAAACCCCAAAAATCTAGGATCTTCAGTTTTAGATTTAACTTCTAAAAAGGTGAAACGGCCCATACCAATGTAAACACATACATAGCTGCCAAGGTTTTGGGTTCCTTATGTGTGACATTTCTATGGTTTTAGTGTGTGAATGAGTGACATTTTACTGCTGAATGTGTGACACTTTGATTGACACTTTCTTGTGATAAAATCAGAGCAATGACTAGTATTTGCGTGCCTGTAGGTTTTCTATTATTGTATCCAGACATAAAACACAATAATCAATATACTCCTAAAACAAGCCAGACTTGTGATTTAAACATTACTAATGTCTGTTGAAGGGAATTGTCCTCCAGAGTTCTTCAATCGGTCACGTTCTATCATTCAAAATGCCCTCTACAGCTTTTCACTGTTTTCGCTACTTTTCTTCTTTCTCTCTCCACAACTACTGAAATTGTCCATCTGCATAGGTCACATGTCAGCTCCTTCCATTTCATTACTGTCTTTATACTCTGTCCTTCTGCAAGTACCTCCTTTTCTCAATCCCTATCATCTCCTTCCTCCAGTCGCGGCTCCTGGTGGGAGTGCTGCCATATGGCGTTGCAGCGCGCGCAATGTAATTCGTTTTATTTATTTATTTCTGTACTTACCTCTGTTCGGTCATATGCCGGAGTTTACTACCCCCCACCCTGCCCCTCCCCCGCCCCACCGCCCCGCAGCACTCCCACCAGGAGCCGCGACTGCCTTCCTCTTCATCACTGTCTTTATACTCTGTCCTTCTGCAAGTACCTCCTTTTGTCGCCCCCCACTCTCACCATTTTCTCACTCACACACACGGCCTACTCTGTCCTCACTGGCAACCACATATTCTATTCCATTGGAGCTGTCAATATTTCAGCTGCTGTGTATCTCCATCATACACCTCCATTTAGTTACAATTGCAATATGTCTGATAATGGGGTTGTGCACTCTGCAGAGCGGCAAAGGACTGGACGAGCAGGTAGTCTGAATACCATTTTGACCCACTGGTCAGCAAAGTGAGAAACTCATGCTGCCTGGAGATTAACAATCATGCCCTATCATTGGCACCAACCAGAACTCACTAAACACCCAAAGATGACATGGTTCACAGAACACAGTGTATGCTACTTTAGAAATCTACAGATGCACAACATTTGACAAAAGGAAACAGTCTGCAGGATTGTAACATTAAGTTAAAAACGTGAAATGTAAGAATGGGCTGCATCGCTCACATAGACTACCTTTTGTGAGGTTGCAGTGATTCTTTAGAAATCGTACAGCACTCCTTGGGAAATGTAACTTCTTACTGGTGACTGTGACGGGCTTGTTGGTTTTACTGCAGAGTGTACTGGCCTTGGTGCACAAGTGTCTGCTCTCAGAGTCCTCCTTTGCAACTCAAGAGGCTGTTGATTGTAATTCTACAGCCAGCCCCGCTGTCTGGGACCGAAATAATGCCTGGAGGACTCCATCAGCCGCAGAGACGGGGGCAGTGGGGGGCTTCACTCGCGATGCAGAGGATTCCCTGCCAGCACCATTTAAGTTGTCTGTTTCATTGTAAAGGAAAAGAAAGCTGCCCCCCCGCTGCCACCTGGAATCATCTTCCTCTTTGTTTGGTAAAGGTCCAGAATCTAAAACAACAGAAGGCAAGATGCCACTGGAACCACATGTTTACTGCAGCCAGTGCTCGTCTGTCTAATAATGCACATATTTTTCTCCTTCACCTGATCACTCGTCCATCAAGAAATGGTCCATCAAGAAAGACTGAAAGACATCAAGGCCAGGCATTGTGCTTGAATTCATTGCAAGCCTTGCACTGGCGTTAATAAAAAAAGAAACAAGAACTCACCAGCGCATAGCTGCTAAGGTTTCAGATTACTTATGTGTGACATTTTCATAATTTCAGTGTAATTATGAGTGACATTCAACGACTATGAGTGACACTTTGTCGCGAGCAAAATCAAGCAATGAAGACCAGGGAAACACAGAAATTACACCCATTTGAGCAACGAAAAACTCTAAGAAGATCTTAAACCTGCTTCAAAGCACCAGAAATGGAAGGGCACTAGGATGTGAGAGAGGCCCCAGTGTGGAGTCTGAGCCTGCCTCACTGATGCTGAACTTAACGTTGTGCAGACTGCAGACAGTGACTTCAATGCAGAGTTAATCTCAGGTAATGTGACTTTACTTACGGAAGACCGGCACATTTAAATAAACCGTGGGCCGAACAGGACCACGCCAATGAGCCAGAACCAGAGTCCAATAACTGAGGCCTCCTCCACCTAAAAATATTTCTATTCACGCACTTTTGCAAATAATGGCCCTGCCATTAAGGAGCATGTACACTGTTAACTGCCTTCAGGCATGGATGATACATGCATTTTCCAAACGTAATGACACTCAGACCTCTGAATCTGAATCGGAAGCGTAGCAACTCACGGATTTCTCTAGTTCTTGTGTTAGTCCATTAGCTATGCAAGCCATCTTGCACTCCATAGTTTTAATACCTATTGTTTTTATGAGGAACTCGGTCAATTAATAGCAAAGACGTGAATCAATAATTTTTCATCATATCTCTTTGACCCAGACCAAGAGTGATAAGGCAGAAAAGGGAGAATGGAGGATGCGAAAGCTAGGAAAACAGTGAGAATGGGAGAAAACATTGATGAAAAAGGACCTGCATGATTGAGATAAAGAGTTAGAAAGTGCAGAGTGGAGAAAGAAAGAGTATGCAGGGGAATCAGGGCTAAACTAGACAGCTAGGCTCCTAAGGAAAACTTTGGGACCCTGCACTTACCTTTTTCACAAATTAAACGCTGGGTATTAGTATTTACTAGTTGCCTTATTACCCCACTAAAACACTTTGGTACTCTTACTGAACTCATTGTATGGCAAGAGGTAAATAAAGTGCTTGTGCTTATACTTTTAAATATGGCAGGTTTTTTCTTGTTCAGCTGCAGCACAGAAGATGTGCTGCTGCACTCTTGTTTTTAAAACACAGTTCACCTTTAGAAATGCTAATAAGGAGCAGTATCCTGAAATTGATCTCCAACCAGACGAGGAGCAATTCTAAACCATCAGGTGCAGGCCCCAGAGCAGCATAAGCCACTTTATTTTATTGCTTAGTCTCTTCTGTTTCAGTCTGCCTATATTCCACAATTTGCCCAATTACCTCTTTGCCTTCCTGTATGAATATGTCTGCTTTCCTCTCTCAAACTACAATTCTCCCTGAGTCTGTTCACTGTCACTTGATTATGACAACTGTAACCTCACCCTGCCCTCTTCCCCAATCAGACCGTTCTCCCCCTCCCAGGTATCCACACTTCCCCTCAGCCTGCTCGATTTGACATAAGCCTGTCCCTTCTCTGCAGCCTGCCCCTTCCCCTTTCAAGTCTGTTTGTTACCACTTTCTTCTCAGCTTGTCCACTTTCAACCAGACAGCCAGTTCTCCTTAGAGTCTGTCTGCTTTCAGTCTGCCCATATTCCAGAGTCTGCTCACTTACCTCTCAGCTTGAATATATCTGCTTTCCTCTCACTCTACCCACTTTTCCCAGTCTGCCCATGACACTCCTGTGGTTTGTAACCTACAACAATCTCACATTCATGCTGTCTTCCTTACCTGGCATTACACAGCATCTCCTTACAAGTTCAAAAGTGACCCAATTTGTTAACTTGGGCCACTTTTTTAGCTATCTGATTCACTAATGGGGCCCGGGTCCACTTTTGTTTGGGTGCCCGGGCCTATTTTCTGTCCCAGTCTGACCCTGGGACCGTTGCTCTCACCAGGCCCTCTCTGATAGGGCAGGGCTAGTACACACCTCCCATACCAGGGGACATGTGCAGGCCTTGCCCTCACCCCACTGGCTCAGGGGCCAGAGAGGCAGTTATTCTGTACTCTCCGCTGGCACCAACTCAAGCAGAGCTGGGACGACACGGGATTAGACTCACTTCCCACAGAGGGAGGGGCACAGGTTACACAAGAGTCGGTTCTCCAAGAATCGTATGCCGAAAACACACAAAATGGAAGGAAATTCTTGTATAAGCAAATTAGTAAGCGTTACCCGTCAAGCGAAAGAAAATGTATCGGCTGGTGGTTGATTATTAAAAAAATGTGATAGTTAAAAATAAAGAAACTCAATGGAAGAAAATTTAAACAGAAGTTACAGTATTCTACTGGTTTGCTGCTGCATCAGGTAGTCTCAGAGACAGTGCTGGAGGCTGCGGTACTGCTAGCGGATTCGGCCATGGCGAGGAGTCACATACGTCGCAGAGCAGCGCTCACTGACGCCTTCAGCAGAAACAAGATACATACAGCAATAAGCAAGTCGCCCATGCACAATCCTTCATTTTCTAAAGGCAGACGTGCAGTACAGCGCTTCCCATGCTCGAGCATGCACAACATCAGTGCTGCATAAATGGAGAGCATGTAATACTTACTTTAAAGCCATGAGGCAAGCGGAGAGCCCCTACTTCGATTCCCCAGTAACTCACCTAAAGCACCATCTGAACAGCACTAGCCACTCTGTTGTACGCTCCGACAGTCATTGCCACTCCCAGCTTCTCCCTCACATCGCTCAGGTGTTGTCAAGGCACTTTGATGGGTGATTAATGCATTTCAGTGTGGAGATGCAGACCACCATGCTAAAATGCGTTATTCTAACGCCTGATGTGTTTACTTGGCAGGGCTGCCAGCACTCACCCATCCCAGCCAGTCAAATCTGTGTCAGAGATTCACTCTGCAGCAGTGCTGCATGGTGCAGTAGGCACTTGTGCAAAACAAAAGTGTGCTGCCTGCTTTTGCAAAATGCAGCAAGCCATGTTGTTCTTCTCCTACTGAGTGGTCCCTGGGGCGCTACTATGCGTGACTAAAGCATTTTAGTTCGGTGATGTTGACACTAGCACTAAAATGCGTAAGTCTAACTGGTTCACTGACACAACATCAATGTCAAAAATATCGATGAAAAAATATAGACTACAAAAATATCAACTCCCTATACTTAAACAGGTAAGTACAACAATATCGAGAGAAAAAATATCAATGTAAAAAATATAGTTGTACAAAATATCGATTTTTATATATATATAAAAAATAAAATAATACATATTAAATTTATATATTTTTTTGTGTTGTCATTCTTTATTAACATTTTGCAAAAGATTACATCTCAAAAACAATAGCACCGGCCACACACTTACAATGGCCGGGTGAACAGTTTAACAAGAAATTTGTGTGACTTGTGCCTCTTAGGGGCTGAGAAACGCATATATTGGTTTATATCGGGGGAAATGGTGGGGGGTATGGAAAATATTTTTAACAAAATAAATTACATTTAATATACATTTTAACTAAATATAACAAATAAACTTAATTTAAAAAAGTTAAACACACAAACATAATAATTAATATATATATATATATATATATATTTACTTTAACCTTCTTTCGGTAGCGTCGGACAGCCCCCGGCCGTCCTCGCACAGGGAATCCCTCTGGTGTGGGCACCAGAGGGATTCTCTTTCCCTCCCGCCTCGGGAGCTGGGGAAGAGCTTCCCCAGCAACCGAGGCTGTCTGCTTTGTTTCCCTGAAATGACGATCAGTGCGCACGTCGCGCTGACGTCATTTCAGTGAAACCGAAACTGAAATAAGCCAAGAGGCTCATTTCAGTTTCACTTTCTACATGCTCAGGGGGCTATCTCAGCCCCCTGAGCATGTAGAAAGTCATGAGAGGTAGCATTGGAAAGGGCAGAATCTCCCCTTTCCAATGGTAACCCTACCTAGTAGATCCCTGCTTGGGGATTGCCCAAGGAGGGCAATTGGGGAATGCGGGGTGGGTGGAATTCTGTGGATCCACACAGATTCCAGAACGTTCCATCACAGAAATGTGAGGAAAATGTGTTTTCTTTTACAAAGTTTGAGGTTTGCAAGGGATTCTGGGTAACAGAACCTAGTGAGAGCCACACAAGTCACCCCATCCTGGATTGCCCTGGGTGTCTAGGTTTAAAAAATGTATAGGTTTGCTAGGTTTCACTAGGTGCCGGCAGAGCTAGGGTTCAAAATCTATAGCTAGGCACTTTGCCAAGAAAGGGTCAGTTTTCACTGTAAAAATGTGGTGTGTCCACGTTGCGTTTTGGGTTGTTTCCTGTCGCGGGCACTAGGCCTACCCACACAAGTGAGATATCATTTTTATCGGAAGACTTTGGGGAATGCGGGGTGGGTGGAATTTTGTGGATCCACACAGATTCCAGAACGTTCCATCACAGAAATGTGAGGAAAATTTGTTTTTTATTTTACAAAGTTTGAGGTTTGCAAGGGATTCTGCGTAACAGAACCTGATGTGAGCCAGACAAGTCACCCCATCCTGGGTTCCCCTGGATGTCTAGTTTTCAAAAATGTATAGGTTTGCTAGGTTTCCCTAGGTGCCAGCAGAGCTAGGGTTCAAAATCTACAGCTAGGCACTTTGCCAAGAACCTAGAAAGGGTCAGTTTTCACTGTAAAAATGTGGTGTGTCCACGTTGCGTTTTGGGTCGTTTCTTGTCGCGGGCACTAGGCCTACCCACACAAGTGAGGTATCATTTTTATTGGAAGACTTTGGGGAATGTGGGGTGCGTGGAATTCTATGGATCCACGCAAATTCCAGAACTTTCCATCACAGAAATGTGAGGAAAATGTTTTTTTTTTTACAAAGTTTGAGGTTTGCAAGGGATTCTGGGTAGGAGAACCTAGTGAGAGCCACACAAGTCACCCCATCCTGGATTTCCCTGGGTGTCTAGTTTTCAACAATGTATAGGTTTGCTAGGTTTCCCTAGGTGCCGGCAGAGGTAGGGTTCAAAATCTACAGCTAGGCACTTTGCAAAAAAAGGGTCAGTTTTCACTGTAAAAATGCGTTGTGTCCATGTTGCGTTTTGCGCCGTTTCCTGTTGCGGGCACTAGGCCTACTCACACAAGTAAGGTATTTATCAGAAGAGTTTGGGGAATGCAGGGTGGGGGGAATTTTGTGGATCAACCCAGATTCCAGAACTTTCCATCACAGAAATGTGAGGAAAATGTGTTTTTTTTTAACAAAGTTTGAGGTTTGCAAGGGATTCTGGGTTACAGAATCTGGTGGGAGCCACACAAGTCACCCCATACTGGATTCCCCTGGGTGTCTAGTTTTAAAAAATGTATAGGTTTGCTAGGTTTCCATAGGTGCCGGCAGAGCTAGGGTTCAAAATCTACAGCTAGGCACTTTGCAAAAAAATGGTCAGTTTTTACTGTAAAAACGTGGTGTGTCCATGTTGCATTTTGCGCCGTTTCCTGTCGCGGGCACCAGGCCTGCCCACACAAATGAGGTATCATTTTTATTGGAAGACTTTGGGGAATGCAGGGTGGGTGGAATTTTGTGGATCCACGCAGATTCCACAACTTTCCATCACAGAAATGCGAGGAAAATGTGTTTTTTTTTACAAAGTTTGAGGTTTGCAAGGGATTCTGGGTAAGAGAACCTGGTGAGAGCCACACAAGTCACCCTATCCTGGATTTCCCTGGGTGTCTAGTTTTCAAAAATGTATAGGTTTGCTAGGTTTCCCTATGTGCCGGCAGAGCTAGGGTTCAAAATCTACAGCTAGGCACTTTGCAAAAAAAGTGTAAGTTTTCACTGTAAAAATGTGGTGTGTCCATGTTGCGTTTTGGGCCGTTTCCTGTCGTGGGCACTGGGCCTGCCCACACAAGTGAGGTACCATTTTTCTCGGAAGACTTTGGGGAATGCGGGGTGGGTGGAATTCTGTGGATCCATGCAGATCCCAGAACTTTCCATCACAGAACTGTGAGGAAAATGTGTTTTTTTTTACAAAGTTTGAGGTTTGCAAAGGATTCTGGGTAACAGAACCTGGTGAGAGCCAGACAAATCACCCATCCTGGATTCACCTTGGTGTCTAGTTTTGAAAAATGTATAGGTTTTCTAGGTTTCCTTTGGTGCCGGCAGAGCTAGGGCTCAAAATCTACAGCTAGGCACTTTGGAAAAAAGCGTCAGTTTTCACAGTAAAAATGTGGTGTGTCCATGTTGCGTTTTGGGCTGTTTCCTGTCGCGGACACTAGGCCTACCCACACAAGTGAGGTACCATTTTTATCGGGAGACTTACGGGAACACAGAATTGTAGAGCAACTGTTATTACCTATTGACTTTTGATGCATTTCTGCCTTCCAAATGTAAGACAATGTGTAAAAAAGAAATCACTTTGAAAAATGTCCTATAATTCACATGCTAGTATGGGAAACCACAATTTCGGAGATGTGCAAATAGCTACTGTTTCTAAACTCTATGGGGCATATTCTCAATGAGCCATCGCCGAGTTATCGGCACATTATCGCAGCCAAATTTGCGATAAATTTATCACCCAATTCACAAGCTGGTGTTAACAGCCCATAGCACCAGTTTACCTGCGATAGCAGCCGCAAAAAACATCGCCAAAGATGACCCCGGCAACTATCGCTAATGATATGCAGAGTAGGCGTTCCCGTGCAAAAAGCCGCGACAACACCACACCTCAACATTCACAACAACCAGCCAGATCTGCGATAAGTCCACAAAACATGCGATATGGCGCGTTAGCCGCAGGAAATTAACACCTGCTCTGACCTGGTGCAAAGTCGGACGACAGCCTGCACCACAAAAGGGAGCCCAGGCCACAGCCACACCTGAAGGACAACAGACGCCATGGAGCCACTGAACATTCGGGCCGGACACCGAAGAGGTCCCCAACACCCACCGCCACCACCCCCAGGACCACCCCTCCCCGGGCAACCCCCCCCCCCGGCCAAAGACATGCCACATCAACTACACAGAATCAAGTACCAAATAATCCGCCTGATGTCGCACAATCACTTTTTGTGACATGCACGTGTCGTCAACAAAATGAGCATCACACATACACCTCCAATGCAACAATTGAAAATATATTCAAAGAAACACAGAACAGAAATGAAGACACATGGCCGCTCCCTCGGGACAATCCGTAGGACACAGCCTGCAAGACAAAAATCATGATGAGAAGGTGTGTTTTGCGCACATCAAAGGACAGAGAGAGAGTGAAGGAGAGAGAGAGAGAAAGAGAGGGAGCGAGAGAAAGACGGACAGAGAGGGGGAGTGAGAGAGAGACAACAGAAGAGACGGATAGGGAGAGAGAGTGCCGACAATGCGCACCCAGGCCACACTGCTCACCTGCTGCCATTGGTGTGTCTCCAACCACGTGCCGGTATGTAGTGCAGTTCACCAGGTCACACATCTGAAACAGATCCGTCATCTGATACAGATTCCAGATACATGAATGGCAAAGTACATTCAATTGCACAAGACATCATCGCCTGTCCGCCCCTGTGCACCCAGGCAGATGCACACCAGCCCCTCCCGCCGCCCAGCAGTGCATGCCCACCCCTGCGCACCCAGGCAGATGCAGACCAGTCCCTCCCGCCACCCAGCGGTGCATGCCCGCCCCTGCGCACCCAGGCCTCACTGCTCACCTTCCGCCCTTGGCGTGTAGCAAAGAGGGCCCACCACGTGCCGCTGCAAGCCACATGCCCGGGGCCCGCGGACATGGCACCCTCCACATCATGCAGTCCCACTCCGCAGGCCACCAGGTCTCACATTTGGTCCGGGGTCTTGATTTTGCCATGGGAGAGGACATACCAGTGCACCCGGCCTCATCGCAGGCTGCACACCCGCTCAGCCCCTGAGGTGCCACTAACTCTTTGATCCGGGATGCAACGCCACGTGGCGGTAGGCCCGCGCTGTGGGCTGGCTCTGTCCTACACTGCGGTCCAGCAGGGCACACAAATCCTGAGCAGTCCGGCCCGCCGGGATGGGGCATCATCGCAGGCTGCACACCCGCTCAGCACTTAAGGTGCCCCTACCTCAGTGCACCCAAAGTCACCGTCCTGTGGTGGTGTGCCTGTGCCGGCTGCAATGTATCCGGTGCCACCAAGTCTGCGCACCAAAGTCATGGACCCTGTATGATTGGGTATCGTGTTGCGGACGCCATCATGTCACCTCCGGTCCTGGGGAATGTGATGTTGCAGGGCCTGAGGCCCTCATGCCTCCATTGACACCACACGGATGCACCCAGATAGAGAGTGGAAATGGCGTTGAACACGTGCACACGGCCCTTTTCATTGGCAGAGTCACATGTCCTGTGACGTGTGTGCTGGATGGGTGTGGTGTGGGTGTAAACCAGCCGTGAGGGAGTGGCTGTGGCATGCTGACAACTAGACCTGTGAGCAGCAGATCACTACAGGGAAGACATGGGACATGTAGCGTTGCCATCCCCCCCCTGTGAGCGTAAGCAGAGTGGGCTGGCCTGGCCTATGCCAGTCCAGCGTAAGGGTTTATAAATGACCCTTGGCCCTGGGCGAGGTTCCGTACTGGGCTGGACAAGGAAGTAACTCATGCGTGTGTCCCTGTTGTTGTGTCAGCGCCACCCGGAATGCATTCAGCAATGTGTCACCCTGTGACCCCTGTTCTACGACATGAGCCACATGGACGTGAGAGGAGTTCAGTGAGCCTACATTCATCGATACTTCCACACTTGAAACACCATAGACATGACACATCTGTGTGAATATGAATGTTTAATGCACATACAGTGGAGTGTTGCATCTGGAGCAGTACAGGGCCATGCAGACCCCACATGACGATGTTGGCCCATGGAGGGCCAGCCAGGGTCCTTCAGGGAATGACAAGTCCAAAGGAAGAGGAGGAGTACAGTCCGCAGTCTGATTGCTGTGTCATTGGTGATCAAACAACATATGGCAGTCCATGTCGAGGTCCAAGGTGAGTGTCGCAGAGTGCATCGGGGGACAGTGGAAGGTGATGATGCAGAGGGCAGTACCAAGCTGAAGCCGGCCCTATGGTGGAGATGCATGCTACCGCTTTCTTATGACCACGAGGCCAGAGTTATCAGCATCTTCGTCCTCTGCTGTTGCATGTGCCTCACGTGTGGGTGGTGGTGTTCTGTCTCCAGCACTGTGTGGCAGAGACACATCAGTGGCCGGAGGTGGAAGGTCTGCCGCACTGTGTGGCACTGACACTTCAGGGGGCGGAGTTGTGGATGGAGTGGTAGCAGCAGCATGCCTCAGCGCCAGGCCTTGTGGCAGCAATGCCATGAGGATGGTCCTGAGGTCATTGAGGAACCCAGCTACCTCTCGCTGGTGTGCAGCCGTGGCAGCCGCTCGTTCCGCATTCGCCCGCTCCATGGTCTCCATTACACTCCGCATGCTTCCCAACTCCTGTGTGACATTGCTAGAGCCACTCTGACTGGACAGTTGTTCTATTCTCTGAGTCAGGGCTCCAGCAATGTCAGCCATGGTCCGTTGGAGGGCATGGAGCGGAATGTGGGTGTCCGTTAGGGACCATGAGTTGTCCCTGATGGGACATAGACACCCACGTATGGCATCTAGTTTGTCTGCCATGCGGTCGAAGCCCACACGCACCTGTTCAGCCAGATTCTCCTGGCACCCCAAAACACGGTGTTGGAAGGCCATGTGTTCTTCGTGGGGGTCCTGGGAGGCAGCCGTGGTGGTGGGTGCTGCCTGCTGTGTGGTCTGTGCAGGGGGTGGGGTCTCCTGGTAGCAGCTGGGCTACCCAGCTCCTGGAAGTGGGCTGCGTAGGCTGTCCACGAGCAGTTGGAGGGCGTCAGAGTCGAAGCTGTGCTGGTCCTCTTCGTCATCAGAGTAGAGAGGGTCGGGCTGCTCTGCAGGAGGTGTTGATTCTCCCTCTGCAATGTGAAGGGGAGATGAAGTTTCACAATGTGTCCACATGTATGTTGTCACATTGTACATGTTTTCATACAGACAGCATGACTGGGTACATTGTGTCTGTTTGGGAGGAGCTGCCTATTTGATGGGGGACAGTGGACATTTCGACAACAGACGTGTGTGTTTGTACTTGTACATTATCAACTCACATTTCCCTGCAATGCCATATGTGATTGGCCAGTGTCTGCACCCAAGCGGCACCAGTCGTGTCCTGTGTTCTGTTGTAGGTGTTTTGCGGATTGTGTCACATGGTTGTCAATGTTGATGTGCTCTGCATGTGATGTATGTGTGCTGCATTTTGGGGGAGTCGCCCCTGCAGCTCTGATTTTGCTGCCCCTTATCCCTTTCATGCGGTGTGCCTTTGACTTCTGTGCTTCTACAGTGCTGACATGTTGCATACTTGGGTACATTGGTCCCTTGGTGGGAGTTGGTGGTCTGGGGCATGGTTTGTCCGCAGATGTGCTGTACTTAATTGTGCATGTGTGCCATTGTGCCCATCTCCCCCGTCCCCCCAGGCCCTGGTCGTTTCTCACCCTGTTGCTGTTGTGTCCGTTACTGTTGAGCAGTGTCCGGGCCCCCAACTCCTGCCACCGTCTCCCCACTGATGGCTGTGGAGACCATTTCCTCCTTGTCGTCCAGCTCCTCCTGTGGCGCTGGGCTCCCACCTCCAGCCTGCATTGCTGCCTTCCGGTTGTTGGCGAGTTTCAGCTTGGTTTTGCGCTTGACATCATTCCAGCGCCTCTTGACCTCGTCCATCGTCCTCTTCAGCAGTCCGACTGCATTCACTGTGTCCACGATGGACTGCCATAGTCCGTTTTTTGTTTCCAATGCCACAGTGGAGGTGACGAACAGTTGTTGATGGTGTTCTACCACCTCCTTTATCAGGATCCTGTTTTCCTGCGGACTGAACCGCTTCTTCCTACTCTTCTTGTCCTTGCCCTTCCCTGACCCTGATGTCCCAGGCTGGTCCTCAGTGGGGCTTGTGGGGTTCTGGTTCTCCTCCGTACTTGCTCGGGCAACGTCCATTGTGCTTCGCAGTTGTTTGGCATTTGTTTGTCTGTTTTTTTTCTACTTTTATGGTGATTGTTCCCACCTGACGCGTGTGAATTGCAGGCCTGTAGTTGGTTTCACAGATTTATGTATCGTGATTGGCCTCATCGCATCATTTTTTGCGTTGGTGTTTCACATTTTTGCAGCATGGCGTTGATTTTAACGTGGTCAGTTGACGCGTTATCTGGAGACTATCGCATGGTACAGCCGTGTTGTGAATACTTGGTTAACACGGTGTAAATTTCCTGCGATAGACTGCGATGTTGGAGGTTGCGTTAAGTAACTTTTGCGATGGTTATCACACGTTCTTGTGAATATCCCCCTATATTTTGTTCTCATTTCAGAAATACATAGGTATCTTTCATATACCGATTTTTCACTGTTTATATTTTCCCAAATGAATTGCTATATACCCGGTACACAATAAAAAACCATTGCAAGACGCTGCTCAGTGTTTGGCTCCGTGTTCGTTGGGTTCTTGGTGAACCTACAAGTCCTATATATCCCCACAATCAAAAGGGTCCAGCGGATGTAACGGTATATTGCTTTAAAAAAATCCATCATACTTAGAAGAAGTTACAGGTGAAAACGTTGGCACAAATGGCTGTTTTTTTCCAATTCATTTTCAATTTTTCCTATTTTCAACTGTTAGTTTCTATAAAAAAAACCTTGAAGGATCTACACAAAGGACCCCTTGCTGGATTCAGAATTGTATCTACTTTTCTGAAATGTATAGCTTTCCAGGATCCATTATTGCTTTCATACCCATTTCTACCATTAACTGGAAGGAGATTGAAAGCACAAAAAATTGCAAAAATGGGCTATGTCCCAGTAAAATGCCAAAACTGTGTAAAAAATGTTGGTTTTCTGCCAAAAGTCAGCCTGTCAGCCAGGGTTCTAGTTAATGGGGTTTTGACAAAGGCTGTCCAGATCACAAGGGGTACGAGGCAAGGCTGTCCCCTGTCTCTGCTATTGTTCGATCTATATATCGAACCGTTAGCTAGACGAAACAGGAGTAATACAGATATTCTACCCTTTCAATATAATGGCTGGAGCAAGAAAATAAGCTTATATGCAGACAACATCTTAATATTTACTACCAACTTACAAAGAACATTGAGTTGCGTTTTAACACTAACAGAAGACTTTGGGAAAATCTCAGGTTACGATATCAATAAACAGAAAACGGAGATTATGGCCTGGAACACAGAGGTAGGCGAAGTAAAGTGTAAAAAAGATATGAGATACTTAGGGGTTAAGATCACCCAAGATATTGCAAAGCTTACCAAAGAAAACTTTGAAAAAGTTATGAAAGAGGTGGGTGGCTTGTTGAAGAACAGGTTGTATCTTACCCTAACCCTGTTTGGTCGAGTTAACCTTGTAAAGATGGTAGTTCTCCCGAAGTTCACTTTCCTTTTTGATTCTATCCCCCTACCTTTTAAGAAAGAGTGGTTCGTAAAGATGCAAAGTCAGATAAGTTCTTCCATTGGTCATCTAAAGGGCCACGGATAGCTTGGAAAAAGCTGAGAAGGAGGTTGGAGAAAGGTGGATTAGCATTACCAGATCTGCTCTTTTACTCCTGGGCTTTCTTATTAAAGAACGGGAGAATGCTTTTGGACTGACCCACAAAATCAGAGATTGGCAAGCTCTTTGAGGTGATGTTGAAGAAAGAGAACGGAGGGGAAGTTGGTTTTATGTTCAACTATGCAGATCCAAAATACTTTTAAAAAGTCAGGCTGAAGATCCTAGGGGGCATGGCTGAGACGTGGTATAAAGTTAGGAAGGTGATAAAACTGCCATATTTCACTCAGTTTGCCCCCATCTGGGACTCTCCGGGCTCACCAGAATGGACAAATGACGCGCTAGCAATCCCACTAAGGGAGGCCGGTATATTAAGGTGGAAGCACTTACTGTACGAAGGCCGTTTGATCACGTGGGAAAGGTGTAATCAGGAATTGGGCCAAAGGATCTCGAGATTTAAGTTTCTTCAGGTGCAGAGTTGGTGTCAGGCCACAGATACAAAAATAGGGAAATACAATGAATTTGAAGAAAGGCTATTGTCTGGGGTCATACCGAAAAAAGAAATTGCGTTGTGGTACTCGTTGATGATAGAGATGGAAGACAGTGAGTTTACCTTGCCGGTGGACCTATGAGGAAGATGCTTGTCGAAGACCACGCTGGAAGATCAATGGCAAGTATCTATGTCTATGTTGTATAAAATAGTAAAACCTGCATACCTGAGGAGGAATCATCTTTTCACCATTCACAGGGCCTACTGGACCCCCAAAAAGCTATCTAAATTTGGGAGCGGAGGAGATGTTGCGTGTCGAAAATGTGGCAGCATGAGGGAAGATGATCTGCATATGTTCTTATACTGCCCAAAGATCCAGGCATTCTGGGAGGCTGTGAGTAATGTCCTGTCAAATTCCTTGAAGTTACAAATCAAGGTAAGTGTTTTACTAGTTATTTTTGAAGGTTTGGACCCGCAACTTATGAGCAATAATAACGATGCAAAGTTGGTTTTCTATGCTATTCTATTGGCCCGCAGAGAGATCTGCAGACAGTGGGTGTCACAGGCCCCTCCCAACTATGAAGATTGGTTAAATTCCATGAGGACTGTGGCCAAGTTGGATATTTCAGACATGGGGCAAAGAAGGTATGAGTTTTGGACACCCTTCTTATGTTGGTGTGAGCAACAAGTAAGACCGTTAGATCAGGGGTCCAATGATTAAGCCTTTCTTCTGCCTCGGCTGGCACCTTTTTCTAAGAGAGCTGGTTTGCTCATGGAAATTGTGTGTTTGGAGGAAAAAGAAAGGAAGGGGGCAGTCACAACCCAAGGGCGATAACATGTGAACCCTCGTTTTCTTTTTTTTTTTGCTCCTGTCTCAGCAAATGAGGTTGTAGACACTCCAGTTGGAAACGCAAGTGGAATGGTGTGAACGAGGCAAATGAGGACAATAAAAAAATAAAAAAGCCATCCTGACCCTGAAAGCTGGGAAGATGGTGATTTCAGCACTACAGACCCATTGTTGATACCATTTGCAGGGAAAAAACCAGACACTTTCATCTTCAGCACTTTTTTCCAATTTTTCCCCCCAAAAACAAAATTTGGCTGTATTTTGGCTAATTTCAGGGTCCCCTCCAAGGGAATCAACAAACCCTGTTTACTTTTAAACTCTCCATGATGTTGGAAGAAAAGGACACAAATTTGGAGTGGATACCTTATATGGTCAACAAGTTACAGGGGCCTAAGCGCAAACTACCCCAAATAGCCAAAAAAGGCTTAGCACTGGGGGAAAAGGCCTAGCAGCGAAAGGGTTAAAACAATTAATAAAGTATTAATTTTAATTTATTTTATAATTTAAAAAATATATAAAAATTTACAAAAATTATCTACTGGCGGTCGCCAGTAGATAGTTATAGTTAGGACCTATTTTCCATAGGAAATCCACAACATTCTATTTGAAATAACTCTTGCGTCGGTTGACGAATCTTCGCAAAATTTTCAAACTTTATGGCCCGCTCCGGTCCGCTCCTACCCTGAAAGTTTCGGGGTGATTTGTCAAGCGGGGGCTGAGAAAAAAGGGGGGGTCCCAAAACGTGTTTTCCCCATTCATTTTCCCATAGGAAAATTTAGCCACGGCTACAGCCCGAACTGCTGAACGAAATTACACCAAATTTGGCAAAGAGGTAGTTCTTGGTTCAGAAAGAACCCTTTTTGTTAAATGGTGTAAATCCGTTCAGTAGTTGCTGAGAAAATCAAAAGTAAAAACACATATGTATCTGGGCGGAGCCTAACCACACATGTCATCGTGAGATCTGATTGGCTGTCAGCACTTCATCCTGGAATTGCTGGCAGCCATCTTGGGACCAATATAAATGATAGTACCCCATTGAAATGCATTGTAGTGAATTGAAGAGTTTGAGGGTTACCAAAAGGAGAACTATAAAGGGTGATAACAGACTTTAGTTACATTAGAATTCATTTGTTGATGGTACCATACTAATTTCAGGAATTGTGGTGTGTTCTAAGGTGATTTTACCCTGTGAAAAACCTTCTGCTGGGATATCATGAATCATGTTTGAGAGAAAACTATTTTCACATGCTCGTCCCATACAGTTTTGGAAGGTGCTCCAGAAGCTAAAATGAGAGCATATTTTCTGTAAATTCACATTATCTTTCTCAGTGATGTGAGAATGAAGTCTGACATTCTCAGTAAAACATGTACATCCAACAAGGGCAGAGACTGTCAGTTGATTCCTTTGTGTTCTACTGCAGCTTCCCAGAGTGTTCTAAAGAACAACTAGAGTGCTAACAGCCTTACTTATGACAAAAGTATGGCACACCTGAAGCCATCTTGATTGGAATAAACTGGTAACACTTAAAACATTTAATTTAAAAAGGAACAAAATGATGGGGTTCATCTTGTCATAGAAATTATGGTTAGTGCTCTGGAAAGAAAAATTAGGACATGTTTCAAGTGTGATCTCAAATATCTTCCTGTTATATTTCAACAGGAGCAGCCTGTCAGTTGATGCCTTTGTGTTCTACTGCAGCTTCCCAGAGTGTTCTAAAGAACAACTAGAGCGCTAACAGTCTTACTTATGACAAAAGTATGGCACACCTGAAGCCATCTTGATTGGAATAAACTGGTAACACTTAAAACATTTAATTTAAAAAGGAACAAAATGATGGGGTTCATTTTGTCATAGAAATTATGGTTAGTGCTGTAGAAAGAAAAATTAGGACATGTTTCAAGTGTGATCTCAAATATCTTCCTGTTATATTTCAACAGGAGCAGCCTGTCAGTTGATGCCTTTGTGTTCTACTGCAGCTTCCCAGAGTGTTCTAAAGAACAACTAGAGCGCTAACAGTCTTACTTATGACAAAAGTATGGCACACCTGAAGCCATCTTGATTGGAATAAACTGGTAACACTTAAAACATTTAATTTAAAAAGGAACAAAATGAGGGGGTTCATTTTGCCATAGAAATTATGGTTAGTGCTGTAGAAAGAAAAATTAGGACATGTTTTAAGTGAGATCTCAAATATCTTCCTGTTATATTTCAACAGGAGCAGCCTGTCAGTTTATGCCTTTGTGTTCTACTGCAGCTTCCCAGAGTGTTCTAAAGAACAACTAGAGTGCTAACAGTCTTACTTATGACAAAAGTATGGCACACCTGAAGCCATCTTGATTGGAATAAACTGGTAACACTTAAAACATTTAATTTAAAAAGGAACAAAATGAGGGGGTTCATTTTGCCATAGAAATTATGGTTAGTGCTGCAAAAAGAAAATTTAGTGCATGTTTTAAGTGAGATCTCAAATCCTCTTCTATTTCATTAGAAAATTCTGACATGCAGACTGAAACAATCACTTTCAATACCAGCAGTAGACTTCCAGTTAACTCCTTGGTGAGCAGTAGCTTTACTACAGTGATCTAATGAACAACTAGAGTGCTAACATTCTGAATTTATGGCAAATGTGTGACACATCTGAATGCCTTCTTGATGGAATCAAAGTAAAAACTGAAAGCATTTCCTACTGAGGAGACTGCAGTAAATGAGGAAATTAGGAAACTTCATAACAAAGAAGTCTTCCAAGATGGCCACCAGTGAAAAAAGAGCCCAAATGTAGCACAAATATTACCCAGATGTAGCCCACATATAGCCCAATGACAAAAGTGTGCAAAACACTTTATTTTTAGTTTTTTTGCAGTTTTATGTAGTGCAGACTGGTCAGGTATTGGAGCGTTGCATCTTAAAACATGACCCCCTACACTACAAAAACACCACTGCACTACCCTAAACCCTAAAACACTACCCCCAGCACGACCCCCTACACTACACAAGCACCACTGCACTATCCTAAACCCTAAAACACTACACCCAGCATGACCCCCTACACTACACAAACACCACTGCACTACCCTAAACCCTAAAACACTACCCCAACACCACTGCACTAACCTAAATCCTAAAACACTACCCCCAGCACGACCCCCTACACTACCCAAACACCACTGCACTACCCAAAAACATGACCCCCTACACTACACAAACACCACTGCACTACCCTAAACCCTAAAACACTACCCCCAGCACGACCCCCTATACTACACAAGCACCACTGCACTACCCTAAACCCTAAAACACTACCCCCAGCACGACCCCCTATACTACACAAACACCACTGCACTACCTTAAACCCTAAAACACTACCCCCAGCACGACCCCCTACACTACCCAAACACCACTGCACTAACCTAAATCCTAAAACACTACCCCCAGCACGACCCCCTACACTACCCAAACACCACTGCACTACCCTAAAACATGACCCCCTACACTACACAAACACCACTGCACTACCCTAAACCCTAAAACACTATCCCCAGCACGACCCCCTACACTGCCCGAACACCACTGCACTGCCCTAAACCCTGAAACACCAGCCCCTGCACGACCCCCTACACTGCCCGAACACCACTGCACTGCCCTAAACCCTAAAACACCAACCCTAGCACGACCCCCTACACTGCCCGAACACCACTGCACTGCCCTAAACCCTGAAACACCACCCCCTTCACGACCCCCTACACTGCCCGAACACCACTGCACTGCCCTAAACCCTGAAACACCACCCCCAGCACGCCCCTACACTGCCCGAACACCACTGCACTGCCCTAAACCCTGAAACACTACCCCCAGCAAGACCTCCTACACTGCCCGAACACCACTGCACTGCCCTAAACCCTGAAACATCACCCCCAGCAAGACCCCCTACACTGCCCGAACACCACTGCCCTAAACCCTGAAACACCACCCCCAGCACGACCCCCTACACTGCCCGAACACCACTGCACTGCCCTAAACCCTGAAACACCACCCCCAGCAAGACCCCCTACACTGGTCGAACACCACAGCACTAAAGCCTGAAACACCACCCCCAGCAAGACAACCTAGACTGGCCGAACACCACTGCACTGCCCTAAACCCTGAAACACCACCCCCTGCATGACCCCCTACACTGCCCGAACACCACTGCACTGCCCTAAACCCTGAAACACCACCCCTCAGCACGACACCCTACACTGCCCGAACACCACTGCACTGCCCTAATCCCTGAAACACCACCCCCAGCACGACCCCCTACGCTGCCCGAACACCACTGCACTGCCCTAAACCCTGAAACACCACCCCTTGCACGACCTCCTACACTGCCGGAACACCACTGCACTGCCCTAAACCCTGAAACACCACCCCCAGCACGACCCCCTACACTGCCCGAATACCACTGCACTGCCCTAAACCCTGAAACATCAACCCCAGCAAGACCCCCTACACTGCCTGAACACCACTGCCCTAAACCCTGAAACACCACCCCCTACACTGCACGAACACCACTGCACTGCCCTAAACCCTGAAACACCACCTCCAGCAAAACCCCTACACTGCCTGAACACCATTGCTCTGCCCTAAATCCTGAAACACTAGCCCCAGCACGACCCCCTACACTGCCCGAACACCACTGCACTGCCCTAAACCCTGAAACACCAGCCCCAGCAAGACCCCCTACACTGCCCGAACACCACTGCACTGCCCTAGACTCTGAAACACCAGCCCCAACAAGACCCCCTACACTGCCCGAACACCACTGCACTGCCCTAAACCCTGAAACACCAGCCCCAGCATGACCCCCTACACTGCCCGAACACCACTGCACTGCCCTAAACCCTGAAACACCAGCCCCAGCACGACCACCTACACTGCCCGAAGACCACTGCACTGCCCTAAACCCTGAAACACCGGCCCCAGCACGACCCCCTACACTGCCCAAACACCACTGCACTGCCTTAAACCCTGAAACACCAGCCCCAGCATGACCCCCTACACTGCCCGAACACCACTGTACTGCCCTAAACCCTGAAACACCAGCCCCAGCACGACCCCCTACACTGCCCGAACACCACTGCACTGCCCTAAACCCTGAAACACCACCCCCTGCATGACCCCCTACACTGCCCAAACACCACTGCACTGCCCTAAACCCTGAAACACCACCCCCTGCACCACCCCCTACACTGCCCGAACACCACTGCACTGCCCTAAACCCTGAAACACCACCCCCTGCACCGCCCCTACACTGCCCGAACACCACTGCACTGCCCTAAACCCTGAAACACCACCCCAGCACGACCCCCTACAATGCCCGAACACCACTGCTATTAAACCCTAAAACACCACCCCCTGCACGACCCCCTACAGTGCCCGAACACCACTGCACTGCCCTAAACCCTGAAACACCACCCCCTACACTGCCCGAACACCACTGCACTGCCCTAAACCCTGAAACACCACCCCCAGCACGACCCCCTACACTGCCCGAACACCACTGCCCTAAACCCTAAAACACCACCCACAGCATTACCCCCTACACTGCCCAAACACCACTGCACTGCCCTAAACCCTAGAACACTACCCCCAGCACGACCCCCTACACTACCCAAACACCACTGCACTACCCTAAACCCTAAAATACTACCCCCAGCACAACCCCCTACACTACCCGAACACGACTGCACTGCCCTAAACCCTCAAACACTCCCCCAGCACGACCCCCTACACTACCCGAACACCACTGCACTGCCCTAAACCCTAAAACACTCCCCCAGTACGACCCCCTACACTACCCGAACACCACTGCACTGCCCTAAACCCTAAAACACTCCCCCCAGCACGACCCCCTACACTACCCAAACACCACTGCACTGCCCTAAACCCTAAAACACTACCCCCGCATGACCCCTAGACTACCCAAACACCAATGCACTACCCTAATCCCTAAAACACTACCCCCCGCATGACCCCCTACACTACCCTAAACCCTAAAACACTACCCCCGCACGACTCCCTACACTACCCAAAGACCACTGCACTACCCTAAACCCTAAAACACGACCTCCTACACTACACAAACACCACTGCACTACCCTAAACCCTAAAACACTACCCCCTACACTACACAAACACCACTGCACTACCCTAAACCCTAAAAAACTACCCCCAGCACGAACCACTACACTACCCAAACACCACTGCACTACCCTAAACCCTAAAAACTACCCCCAGCAGTACCCCTACACTACCCAAACACCACTGCACTACCCTAAACCCTAAAACACTACCCCAGCAGTACCCCTACACTACCCAAACACCACTGCACTACCCTAAATCACTACCCCCAGCACGACCCCCTACACTACCCAAACACCACTGCACTACCCTAAACCCTAAAACACTCCCCCAGCACGACCCCCTACACTACCCAAATACCACTGCACTACCCTAAACCCTAAAACACTCCCCCCAGCACGACTCCCTACACTACCCAAACACCACTGCACTACCCTAAACCCTAAATCTACCCCCAGCATGACCCCCTACACTACACAAACACCACTGCACTACCCTAAACCCTAAAACACTACCCCCAGCACAACCCTCTTCACTACCTAAACACAACTGCACAATTTGTTACAGGCGTTGCAACGCAGGCCTGTGGTGCTTACTGGAAGTACCTAGTGGGCAAGTTGGGCCCCAGGGACCCTCAGGATTCAAGGTGACCTAATCCCCCAACTTAAAACGCACCACTGGGCGCGTTTGCACAGTGGTGAAGGGAGGGGGTGGGGCCTCAGGTGACATGTGCGCAATTACGCCCTGTGGTGCGTTTTAAGTTGGGGAATTAATTCCCTTTGAATCCTGAGGGACCCTGGAGGCCAACTAGCCCACCAGGTACCTTCAGTAAGCACAACAGAGTTGCGTTGCAGAGAGGTGAAAAAAGGTGCGTGGCCTCGGAACGCCTCTCTGCAACTCAGCTCTGTGGTCCTAACTGTAGGTACCTGGGGGCTAGTTGGGCCCCAGGGACCCTCAGAATTCAAGGGACTTAATCCCGCAACTTAAAACGCGCCACGGGGTGCGTTTGCACACATGTCACCTCAGGCCCCCCTCCCTTCACCACTGTGCAAACGCGCCCTGTAGCGCGTTTTAAGAGGTAGTTTTAATCCCCCTGCCCTATTATGTACTAGGGACTTGCAGAGGAGGTCATGCTAATCACAGGGGTACCCCAACGCATAGTGTTCCCTAGTGTATGTAGGTGTTTTCACTGTATTCTAAGTGTCTTTTAGCATAGCACTGGCTCTGGTTAGTCAGAGTCAGTTACCACCAGTACCCGTCTGAAAAAGTTGTGGGCACAGGATGATTTTGCAACAAGGCCTCTTTCTGCTCCTCTGTTGGTTCTTTCTGCACATCTTTTGCTTCTTTCTGTGCGTTTTTTCTTCTTTCTTCACATGTCCTACCTCTGTAGGCATAGTTAGAAACTAGCATTTAAAAAACCTTTGAAATTCACTTAAAAAATCATAGGTTTCAGGCACGTTATAGTTAGAAATTAGCATTTAAAAAACCTTTGAAATTCACTGAAAAAACCATAGGTTTCAAACACGTTATAGTTAGAAATTAGCATTTAAAAAACCTTTGAAATTCACTGAAAAAACCATAGGTTTTAGGGACAGTTATAGTTAGTTGGACATTTCACTCGTACAAAACCATAGAAATTCCCCCGTTATAGTTAGTTCAGCTAACTATAACTCGCGCCCCCGCAATGCACTGCTGATGACGTCACATATTACATCACTCATGACATGGTCAGTGACATCACTGATGACATCACTGATGACATCTCAAATGACATCACTGATGACATCATCCATGTGATAATTTCATGCATCTTCTCACACCCTAATATAACTTTTGATACATCCACTCTAAATTACAGACTGCCATTCTCAAAACCATAGACACTCCAACACCAAAAACTACATACCCACTCACTGATTCTTAGGTCTACACACACATCCACTCACTCACCCGTACAGTCACTCATACTTAGTCACTCAGTACAGGACTATCATATGCACTCATACACCTATACAAACACTCACACACCGCCACTGATCCATAGAGGTACTCACACACCTAGTCAGTCATGCAAAAACTTAATCACACACCCATTTACTCACCTATACAGTTATACACACACCAGCTCACTTACTCATACAAATACTAGCACATTCTTACGCTCTTATACAATCACTGATACAAGTACACACTCATCCATACAGCCACTCTCACAATCACACTCTCACTTATAGCCATTTATATACTCCAACACACATATATACTGCCTTTCACATATGTAGTTACTCACACATGTACCACTGAGATATACATTCAATCACTAACACACCCATCCACACACTCACCCTCCCTTACAGTCCATCACAGATGCACTCTTGAAACCATGCACCCAGTGAATCACCAACTCACACATCTATGCACAGAGTCACACACACCCCACCCACACAAACACTCAGGCACCCATACAGATACTCAGACATTCAATCAATAACCCATGTAGATACTCATGTAGCTATTCAGAAAGCCATGCAGCCGCTTACAAACCAACAGACAGACGGATACAGACATTCACACAGTTTAGTCACTAACCCATGCATTCAGTAAGATACATTTAATCACTCACTTGTAGAGTCAGTCACTCACGTACTAAATCATCCATTCAGACACTTATACACCCACTCATTCTTCAATATGCCTTTCCCTATATATATTAAACATATTTAAACTTTACAGAAACACACAGTCACTGGATGATGTCATCAGTGATGTCATCAGTGATGTCATTTGAGATGTCATCAGTGATGTCATCAGTGATGTCACTGACCATGTCATGAGTGATGTAATATGTGACGTCATCAGCAGTGCATTGTGGGGCGCAAGTTATAGTTAGCTGAACTAACTATAACGGGGAATTTCTATGGTTTTGTACGAGTGAAATGTCCAACTAACTATAACTGTCCCTAAAACCTATGGTTTTTTCAGTGAATATATATAAATATATATATATATACAAATTCATTAAAATATAATAACAAAAAAATTCTATTATAAATTAAAACATTAAACTATTTAAGAATATTTAAACTTAAATTTTCCAATACCGTCAGCGCAACAGTAGGGAAGTGTTGGATAGCGAAAGGGTAACATTTACTATTCCACCTCCAATAAGTGCAACAGTAGGAAAGGTGTTGGATAGCAGAGGGATTAAATTTACTATTCCAACTCCAGTCAGTGCAACACTGGGAAAGTGTTGGATAGCGGAGGGGTAAATATTGCTATTCCCACTCCAGTGAGTGCAACAATGGAGAAAGTGTTGGATAGCGGAGGGGTAAAAATTACTATTACCACTCCAGTGAGTGTAACAGTAGGGAAAGTGTTGGATAGCGGAGGAATACAAATTACTATTCCCACTCACATAAGTGCAATAGTAGGGGAAGTGTTGGATAGTGGAGGGGTAAAAATTACTATTCCCACTCCAGTGAGTGCAACAGTAGGGCAAGTGTTGGATAGCGAAGGGATAAAATTTACTATTCCAACTCCAGTCAGTGCAACAGTAAGGAAAGTGTTGGATAGCAGAGGGGTAAAAAATTACTATTCCCACTCCAGTGACTGCAACAGTAGAGAAAGTGCTGGATAGCGGAGGGGTACAAATTATTATTCCCACTCCAGTGAATATAACAGTAGGGAAAGTGTTGGATAGCGGAGGGGTTAAAATTACTATTCCCACTGCAATAAGTGCAACAGTAGGGGAAGTATTTTGGGTAACAGAGGGGTAAAAATTACTATTCCCGCTCCAGTGAGTGCAACAGTAGGGAAAGTGTTGGATAGCGAAGGGGTAAAAATTACTATTCCCACTACAGTGAGTGCAACAGTAGGGAAAGTGTTGGATAGCAGAAGGATAACATTTACTATTCCCACTCCAGTCAGTTCAAACATGAAAAAAAAATATTTAAAGAATCAAAAAAATATTAAAAAGCAAAATAAATATATAAATATGTTAAAAATTAAAATACAGGTGGCGTGGTCAAGATGGCGGAGCGGTAAGACGCGTTCTTCTGGCCCTCCGCTCCTGCCCAGCAGGGCCCGGTAATTTAATAGCATCCGGAGGGGGCTTTGCAGCCGCACACCCCCAGGGGAAACCTCATCGAGCAGTGGTGCCCTCGAGAAAAAGTAATTGCAGAGTCGGCACCGCACCTGGAGCGCACTACCGGCCTTGCGGCCGGAGGAGGCAGCGCGCAGAGACAAGGCCGCGTCTGGAGGATGCCACCGCAGTGAGGGGAAGGCCATGGAATGCCAGAGGGGGCCTGACGGAGGTCCCGGACGACCCCTGAATACAAGCGACATTATCCCAGGGTCAATCCTTCCCATCTAGCGATCTGTGGATACTCGACAGACCCAGCTCGAGGAGACACAGAGGAAGGCTGGAGCAACTGCGACTCGGCCGACACAGAGGAGGCCGGCGGACCGCGGCCTGGCCTAGGCAGAGCTGCCTGGAGAGACCAGGGACGGGCGGAGACCCCACCCTCTGAGGCAGTGAGCGGATCGGTGCCGGGGACGTGAGTAAAGGCGAAAAGGTGGATGCAGGCAGCCGATGGCAGCGCGTTGGGGTTCGAGAGGAGCACCGCCTAAGGCAAGCGGCAGTGGGGGCCCGAGCACAACAGGCCTCTGGGAGCGAAGACCAGAGCGACATTGGACAGCGGAGGCCCGAGTGTGAGAGGCCGGGAGAAAGAGCTGAGCCCGGTGGCATACCCTTGAGTCGGTGGGGGAGAGGCACCTCCTGCCGGCCGTAGGAGGAATACTGGCCTTCACATTGGTACGCTTTCCTGGACCGTGAACCAGGTGGGATGGTGTAGGCCTGTGGGCCCTCAGCCAAGATATCTAGTGCCCTGCTGGGCCTCACATCACGGCAAAGCTTAGAGGAGAGGAGCAGTGATAGCGGAGGGGCAGCGGCCTAGTACACAGCGGACCTCTGGGGACAGAAGACTCACTAGTCACATCAGGGGTTGTCACAGCAAGACGAGGGAGACACTGTGCTGGATCCCACACGGCGGCACTGACTGGGCCTGGAAGTTGTGAAGGCGCTGGGGTCCACCCCGCGGATTGGACAACTAAGGTATCGGGATTTACAACCCGTAGCTACAGTGGTGTCCCCAGACATGGCAACCGGCAGACCGAAGAAAGATAGGTCTGCCAGGGACATGCTTTTAAAAACGGCCCAAACTGAGAACCTGCCCAGGGGTCTACAGCGGAGATGGAGGGGGCAGGGGACATGGAGGGACCAGTCAGTCGCTCCTTCCTGGAGTCCCTTTTCTCCACCCTGCGGGAGGATCTCACCTCCATGAAGCGAGAGTTGTTGGCAGACCTGAGAGAGGTGCGACGTGATATAGACTCACTGGGAGAGAGGGTCAACTCCTTGGAGGACTGCGAGAAGGACAAGACTGGAGAGCTTGAGGGTTTACAACAGGAAGTCATTCGCATGCAGGAGCAAAACCTAGACCTCCAAGCGCAGACGGAGGACCTTGAAAACAGGTCCCGCCGCAATAACATCCGTATCCGAGGCATTGCGGCAGGGATGGAGGACACGAACATCGAGGCCATGGTGATAGACTTATTTCGCGCGCTGCTAGTGGAACCGGAAGACTTCCCTATTAAGCTAGACCGCATGCACAGGTTAGGGCCCCGAAAAAACAGTTCGGCCCCCCCGGCCGACATTTTAACCTGCGTTCATCATTATCAACTTAAAGAACAAATCCTACAAGCTGCCAGAGATGCTCCTGCTTTCAAATACAAAGATCAGAAACCCGCTCTATATCAGGACTTAGCTGCTTTGACTCTACTGAAAAGAAAGGTGTTCCGGCCCATCAACGCACATCTATGATCAATCTGCATTTCCTACTCCTGGGGCCATCCATTCCGGCTGAACTTTTCCCTCAATGGAGAACTTTGGCAGCTGCGCTCAGTCGCTGAGGCCAGTAAGCTCCTGGACATTGCGGACCCCACGGAAGAGGAGTCGCCACCTCATAGACAAAATAGAAACAGGAGAAGCGGCCGTGGATGGTCCCGAATCAAATCTCTATCAGGCACACTGAAACCGGACTCGCCACCATGACCAGAGAGCGCCAGGCAGTCCTAGCGTCCTTTTCTGGGGAGCACTCGGGTGATTGACGCCTGGAGTGAACTGGGGGAAACAGGCGGACACTATGCAGCCACCTCTGCCTAATTCCTTCCACAGGCACCTGGGCCGGCTTGGGCGGGGGCGGAGAGACACTGGCCACAGGCACCCAATCCTTCTCCCTTTCCCTGTTTCGGGCCGAGGCATTGGCCTCGGACTGCGTACATTCCACAATGTTGGGCTTTAGTCCCCTGGAACTTTGCCTTAAGAGTTTTACTGTTGGGGTATTTTATTTAACCTTTGTTGAGATTGTTTCCTCTCCTGGGTCTCTAGCTTCTCTAGTCTTGCCTGAAGCTGTGGTCGTTTGCTGGGTGGACACATTGGATGGACAGGGAGGTGCAGGGATAGGGGTAACTGGGGGAATATTAGCTCATTATATAGAATCTCATAGGACCCTGCAGGCGCGCTAGCCGAGCTTAAAATCCTCACTCTAAATGTGAAGGGTTTGAACAGCCCGATCAAGAGGAGGGCTGTCCTGTCCTACTTAGAGCACTCAGCAGCACAAATATGCCTACTGCAGGAAACACATCTCTGGCCAAAGATACGCACCTACTCAGGTCGCGGGCCATACCGCAGCAATATTTCTCCTCACACACCACTAAAACGGCAGGCGTGGCTATCCTTTTCTCGTGCTCCTTCAGGGGCAAGGAGGGGACGAAGCAGGCGGAGATTAAGGGGAGATTTCTGGCTCTCACGATCACCATTAACGCGCGTGTTTACACTCTTGGCTCCATTTACGCGCCTAACGAGGGTCAGGAGGCATTCCTGTGGCGGGCGGTTATGGATCTCACTGCTTCACCTGACTGGCTACACCTGCTAGGCGGCGGCATTAACCTAGTGTTTGATAACCAGCTAGATCGCTCTGCACAACAATATCGGCCGACCGGGGCTCTCACACAGACAGGGTGGGAGTGGCTGCAAGACTTAGGTTTGGTAGACATGTGGCGTTCCTTACATCCCAACGACAAAGGCTACAACTTTTACTCGCATGCACATAAAACTTATGCCAGGATTGACTACTTTATCGCCTCCTGCTCCCTACTCCCACATAAGCAAGCCTCAGATATCGAGCCTCGCTCACACTCTGATCATGCGGCACTGACTCTCACACTCCCCTCCCCGGAGAGACCATCATTCACCTGGCAGTTGCGCGACACCCTGTTGCATCGCTCGGAAGTGATAAAATGTTTGGACAAAGCAATAATGGAATTTCTGACATTCAACGACACCCCCGACACCTCTATCATTACATTGTGGGAAACACTCAAAGTATGCGTTAGGGGGGGAATTTATACCCGTCTCAGCACCTAATAACAGAACTAGGCAGGAGAGGAGAAGGGAACTCACTGGTCCAGTACAAGAACTGGAATGCATCCATAAGTGGACTGGGGCCCCCATGAGTGTGGCGACAGTTGGACGCGGTCCGTAGGCAACTCGTGGGTCTCGACCTGGATAGGGCGGAATATGCCACACTTTGTCTGCAGCACTCCTTTTACGTAGGGGGTAACAGGTGTGGGCGCCTTTTAGCTAACAAGCTGACCCATCCGAATAGAAGAAGTGATCTCGGCCATAGCTTGCCTCAAAGTACACAAATCTCCCGGCCCAGATGGCTTTTCTAACATTTTCTATGAGACCTTCAGCACCACGCTGGCGCCCATCCTCGCTAGGCTATTCAACACGATAGGAGACACAGGAGACATCCCCCACGATGCTCTGAGCTTTGATTGTAGTAATTCCAAAACCAGGTAAGGACGTTCGACTTTGCGCCTCCTATAGACCAATATCCCTTTTGAATTCTGATCTGAAGCTCTTCACGGGCATTCTAGCTGCACGAGTTGGCCGATGATGCCGGGGCTGATAGACCCAGATCAGTCCGGCTTTGTAGCTACCAGACAATATAGTGACAACACAAGAAGGCTACTCCATCTCATTGATAAAGCGCATCGTCAAAACGTGGAACGGGTCATGATATTGATCGATGCCAAAAAGGCATTTGATCGGGTGGATTGGGGGAACCTGAAAACTACCCTAGCGCGATTTGGGGTTGGGAGACCGGTTATGTAGGTGGGTGCTCAGTGGTTACAGCCAGCCAACAGCTACAGTGCGGGTTAATAGTCGCTCCTTGGAGCCCTTCCAGATCTCTCGAGGCACTAGTCAGGGGTGCCCGCTCTCCCCACTACTCTTTGCGCTTTACATGGAGCCGATGACCCGGAGAGTGTGGGAAGACCCGCAGTTTCTCTGCATGCATTTTGGGGGAGACTCACATGCCATTAGTTTGTATGCAGATGACGTGGTCGCCACGTTGGAAGAGCCACAGGCCTCTATTCCTGCCTTCCTTACTTAGCTGGAGAGGTTTGCAGCAGCCTCTGGCTTCAAAATTAATGTTGCAATGTCACAGGCCATGGGGTTCTCACTCAGACCGGCCACCATGGAGAACCTTGCATGCTCGGTCCCGCTTCAATGGGAGGCGGGGTCCATCCCATATTTGGGGATTCAACTCCCGAAATCTACCCATAACACAGCGGCTCTGAATTATAAACAGCTTCTGTCCCAGGTGCATAGAGAGCTGGGCAGGTGGGGGCCCTTCGGCTTCTCTTGGCTGGGGCGAGTGGCGGCGATCAAAATGAATATACTACCCAAAATCTTATATATTTTCCAAACTCTTCCTGTAGAGCCAACCCCAGAGTCCTTAAGCAGTTGCAGAATGAGATCTGCTTATTCATAGGGGCCAATAAGAAGCCTCGAATGAGTAGGGAGCTGAGTTATAGATCCACTAGAGAGGTGGGACTAGGGGTTCCCAATCTGACACGTTACTTTCACGCTACCCAATTGCGTGTCCTTTAAGAATGGTCTCATAGCGAGTCGGAGAAACACTGGCTCTTTATGGAAAGGGCGATTGCGGGTCTGGCACTGTGGGGGGGTCCCCTTTTTACCCAAGGTGCAGCGCCCAGTGGGCTTATACAATTCACCAATTATTTGCACAACCTTGAAGGCATGGGATTCCACAGTGGTCAAACATGACCTAACCTCATTTCCGTTGCCCCTTACACCCATAGTTGGGAATGAGGAATTATCTATGGGGCTGGATCAGAGGATTTTCTGCCAGAGGGAGGCTCAGGGATGTCGGTCCATTGGACATATGTTTGACATGGGGAGGTCCCCTGACCTTTGTGGATCTCCAATCCACATTCGCTCTGCCCGAGTCCAAACGATATCACTTCTACCAAGTGAGACACTGGGTGATGCACCCACCGGTGCATCTAGTGGCCCAGAGACCACCATATGAAAAGTGGCTCCACACAAAGATGACAAATGCGCACCTCATCACTGAACTTTATCATATGTTGTGACCTCCGGAACAGGCGGCTTCTACACTGGGGCAGCAACGTTGGGAGGCGGAGCTGGGTCGAACACTCTCACAGGAGGAATGGGGGGACATTTTTTATTGCGCGCGCCACACAGCACGGAATGTTTCTAGCATTGAAACTGCGACTAAGATAGCCACTTATTAGTACCTTACTCCCCCTAGAATGCACAGATATAACCCCAGTCACCCCTCGCACTGCTGGAGACAGTGTGGAGCAGAGGGCACGCTGACACACCTACTGTGGGAATGTCCACGTCGCTCTACATACTGGGAACAAGTTTTAACTGACATCGACAATCACTTCAATACGCAAATTCCACGCTTTCCAGCATACATTGTTTTAGGCTTACCCAACAAGCTTACATTTCCTCTTAAATCTCGAAGAGGCAGACAAATGGGAATGGCCCTCGGTGCAGCACTACAAAACATATTGTCCCATTGGGGCACGGACAGGATGCCCACACATCAGGGCTGGTTGGATAGGCTATGGAATGTGCTAGGTATAGAACGCATCACGCTTACACTACATTGCGATGGGGCCTCGTTTGCGGACCTCTGGCGCCCATTCTTGTCTGTACTGAGCACTGAGATGAGAGAACTAACCTGCCCCAAGTATTTGCGACTGCTGCGGCTTTCAGAAACCACACAGGAACCCACTCCACTTGCCGCTCCGGATGTGGAGGAGGAGAAGACATGAACTGTTAGTTGAGCTGCCATGTCGGGTGGGCCGGGGTGAGAGAGTGTAGGGGGGAATTGCGAATTGCACTAGAACTTGACCCGGGCGAGCGTTTTCTTTCCATTTAATTTTATTTGTCAGGGAGGGAGGGAGGGAGGGAGTTAGGAATTTTCTTTGTACAGTTTATTTCCTATCCTTGTTAAATGCCATGTCTTATCGCTTTTTGTGATCCTTTATCATTGGCATTGTCTGATTTATAATAATAACAATAGAAACAATTTAAACCCAACAAATCAAATACAAATATATTTAATATTAAAAAAAAAATATATATTATAATGTTCATTACATATGACAAATACCTTCAATTATTATAAAAAATTAAATAAAAAAATAAACTTCAAACACATAAATATTTTAACTAGAAAATATTTACAAACAAAACCATTAATTATTACATATTTTATTTATTATATTTCCTACCCTATAACACCACACAAATCAAAAACCACATCTAAATTAAAAAAATGTACTTCCATAATTAACATAATTAATTCTCATTTAACAAAATATTATTAATTTTAAAAAAATGAAAATTAATTAACTTCCCACACTTTAACCCTATAATCCCCACAACACACAGCTAAAATTAAACTCAAGAAAAAAATAATTACACAATTATAACTTATTTTCGAATAAAAAACTATTACTATTAAACAACTAAATTTAAAGTATGTAAAATGTATTTAATACCCACACTTTACCCCTTTAAAAGTAAAAACCACACACAAAAAATAAACAATTACCCTAAATAGATATCAATCAATTAATTAATTAATATTAATTAACAACTAATTATTAGTTAATTAAACACAAATTACTTCCCAACCTTTACCACTATAAACCCCATAAAAAACACCTAAAGGTAATTACCCAATTTCCATATTTAATTTACAAATAATTAATTAATATTAATTAACATCTGATTATTAATTAATTAACCATAAATTACTCCCCCTTTACCCCTATAAACCCCACAACCCGCACCTAAAATTAATTACACAATCGCCATAATTAATTTTAAATAAATTAATTAATATAAATTAACAACTAATTAATAATTAATTAAAAAAATTACTTCCCACCCTTTACCCCTATAAACCCCACAACCCGCACCTAAACTTAATTACACAATTCCCATAATTAATTTTCAAAAAATTAATTAATATTAATTAACAACTAAATATTAATGAATCAAAAATAAATTACTTTCCACCCTATACCCCTATAAACCCAAAAACACGCACCTAAAATTAATTACACAACTACCATGATTAATTACTACTTCATTGATAAATATTAATTAGCAACCAATTATTAATTAATTATTAATAAATTACTATAAACATTTAACACTATAAAATCTCGATTAAATAAATATTCATAAATAAAAAAAAATCATTCATTTTATATAATTACATTACTTCCCACCCTATTCCCCTGTAAACCCACAACCTGCTACGGAACTAAAAATTGCAAAATTCAATTAAAATAAAATTAATAATGTTTACAAATTTAACACATATATTAAAAAATATAAACAGTTCTTATACAAAAAAATACATCACATACATTTAAAATATATACTAAAATACATAACACTAATTAAACAATCAATATTTTAAGCAACTATATTTTTGCAAACGATATTAATCACTTCTATATTTTTAAAATCGATATTTCTTACCATGAGTCGATATTCTTGACCACGATATTCTTGCTGTCGATATTGCTCACTCACGATATTTAGGACTCGATATTCTTGTCTGTCGATATTTTCAACTTGATATTCTGTCAGAATACCAGTCTTACCCCTGATGCATGGCACTTGGCAGGGCTGCACATAAAGATTTCCCTGCACTCTCACATTGTTATTCATTTCCCATCCAAAGCAGGGTTAGGGCAGTACACAGGCCGTTGCAGCCCCCGCAGTGTATTGGAGACTTCTCTTCAGGATCCCATCAGCCTCAGGCTTTGAATACGTGACATATGGGAGTCTCACAGGCCCCTCAACACATTGTGCAGAGGGTAATTTCAATTTTCGTTACACCACTGAGCTCTCTAGCACTTGTGATTGTAATGCTTTTGATTACTGCTCCTCCTATGATTTTCAAATCTGTCCTGTTGGTGTCAGTTCAGATCTTGTAAATTACCTTCAAATGTGAGGGATTGCTCCTTTGAAATAAGCTATGATGACTCTGCAAGTATTAGAAGAGTCAAAAGCAACAACGATCAACAATATGTTTAGTTTAATTTTGATAATCGGAAATATCACAAAACATTTCATGACTCTTTAGGTCTGGTTTTAGCCAAGACCGTTGTCTTTTTTAAATATCTTTATAACATACATGCATGCATATGCATACATAGAGTACATTTCTTTCAGCCCTCTTTATCCATTGGTCTGTTGTAATGTCATTCATATTTTGCCTCTGCCCACCACAGCATATAGCATGGAGCAACAGGTGAACCCACTTTATCCATTGGCTGTCATCATTGTGACTGACAACATTTTGCTTGTGCACAATATGAACTTTCAACTATAAAAAGCGTCACTTCAGTGCCGTGTGGGTGGCCAACATGTTGGTATTTTTTTCATAAACATAGGTTTTTGTTTTTTTCCAACCTATATATTTTTTTACTTTTGCAAGGTACGGCAGCTTTTTGCACACTGCCACCAGACCACTCGCTGCCACTTGTAGCATCCGACCCTGTGATGGCATTGCCATGGCGGCCATGTCAGAATGTGTTTGCCCCATCTTTGTTACTACCAACTATTTTCAGCTTGAAAGCATAGCGCTACCATGAAAAGAAATAGTTTTCCATTAAATTTGATGCAAATACAGGCAGCTGTGTGGAAACAATGAAGTGTTAAAGCTGGGCTTGTTAGCTGCTTGAGTACACAAATCATGGAGCAGACATGCAAGGATACTGAGAAGTACTGTCCTCTTTCTATATCCATTGTTCACATTTGTCAGGTGCTTTGATTTTCATGTGAGATGTGTGGTATAAATAGCCACTGCCCCATCACAATGTTTTCATAGTACAACTAAGGGACAAAGTATCCGAGTTCATCCCTTTTCACATTTTTTTATTTGCAATTGAATAGCTGGGGACTGAGAACAGATGGAGACACATCCTTCTTTTCCCCTCTCCATCGGGCACTAGCAAAAAGAGGACAAGACAGGCAATGCCACTATTCCTGCATCCATGAGTGTCCATTTGTTCATATTTTTCACTTCCGAGAGGAGCGTGTCTTGACTGACTTCAGGCTACAGTGGGGTACGTTCATGTAAGAACATTTATCTCATCCTTACAGTCCAGGGCCATATTTAGGGTTGGCCTATAATATAGCAATTACCCTTTTTTGCTCGCCACAGTGCTTTCTAAGGCCCTTATTATGAGTTATTATCTAGTCCATGATCCCTGGCTGTGCTGCAGTGATCTGAGGCCTCTAATATGCTGGTGGTGCTGCTGCAGCACCACCAAGCATATTTGGAGTTTCCTCACCGTCACACTTTTCATGGCGGTGAGATCGCTATGAATAGTGTGGCAGGGAGGAAGCAACTCTGTCACCTCTGCACCTTTGGGTGCATGCAGGAGAGCACAAGTTGTGCCCACCCCCCTGTGTGCATGCACCCTCAGTTCCTACAGGGCATGGACTTGTGAAAGGAGTACAGGCGCACACCTCAGATAAGTGGCTTCTTCACAGTACGCAGTAGACGCAGTAGACGGACCGGTCAGGGCAGGCAACAAGAACCAATTGCCTCCGACCGCACCCAACATTCCACATGCCACCGTTCCACCCTGGGAACAGTCGTCACGGTGGCGTGTGCACATAACAACAAAGTAAGACCCAACACATCCTCTTTCCCACAACAATGGAACAGAAAAGAAAAGAAAAACAAAAAAAACATGCACAACCAAAAAGAAATATGCCCCTTATGATAAGATACAATAAAAATGTCAAAAAGGGGTTAGAAGTGGCAAGACCCAAAAGAAAGGCATTAATGCTTCACATAATCCTTAAACTAAACAGACGATCTTCTTTTCCCTCCAAAACCACTAACACTAGGATCACTTTGGAGGTAAGGGTTCATGCTTTTCTGATCACCAGACTTCTGTCTAACACTAAGATCACTTTGGAGGTTAGAGCTCATGTTTTTTGGATCACCAGCCCTCTGTCTGGACAGTCTCTCCATATTCCACCACTTCCCATCACTCAGCATGACAGACCTGCCTTTGAGAGAAATGATCTGCATTGGCTTGGAAAATTTCGAATACTCCTTCGTTACAATGCCAGGCAACCTCACCTTAACCCAATCTCCTGCTTTAAACAAAAGTTGACGTCTACCTATGATCGGGTCCCTGGTAACATACTTGCTTTGCGACTTCTCATAACTCTCTTTCACCAATTCAGGTTTGACATTGGGAACACTCAAATGCAGCATCCAAGGTCTCACTAATTTGGTGGAAGCCATCCTGCCCTTTAGCAAAGCAAAAGGTGACACCTTGGTAGTGGCATTCGGAGAAGTGCGCAGAGCCCACAACAAATCTACAAACTCCTTTGTCCAATCCAATCCATTGGCCACGGACAACTGGATGATGTCTGTTATGAACCTGTTGCATCGTTCCACCATACCATTGCTGCGGGGATGATACAACGAAGTGGTGATGTGCTTAATGCGCCAGTGATTCATGAACCCTTGGAATTCTTTAGACAAAAATTGCACTCCATTGTCGGTGACCAGCTCAACCGGAGCTCCTTCTCGCAAAAATAAGGACTGAAGAAACTCTAACACCTCCTCCGAGTTGGCAGACTTCACAAATTTCACCTCTGGCCACCTAGAACCATAATCCACGGCTACCAAGCCATACCTATTCTGCTCATCCAAAACATACATGGGTCCAATGATGTCTAAACCTAACTTGAAACATGGTTTGTCAGGAATAGGTACCGCTTCAAAGGGACTGAGGAAAGTGACTTGGGTTTTGTCGCTAATTGCACACGCCACACAGTCTCTCGCAAAATGTTCAACTGCCCGATCCATTCCTGGCCACCAAAAGATTTCTCTGATTCTCCTTTTCATGGCTCTCATGCCTATGTGGCCTTCATGGGCCAGAGCCAAAACTTTGTTCTGCAAACCCTGTGGGGCTACCAGCAAATCCATTCTTCTCAAAATCCCCATGTGTATACTTAACTCAGGAAAAACGTGTTTGAAAGAAATGACCTCCCCACCTTGGGCACCCAACCTTTACCAAGCATTCCAATCACGACCTGAATAATCTCATCATCCTGCACAGCTGTTTTCCACTCTTCCTCAGATATGGAGCTAAACAAAGACTGATCCAAAGAAGCCACCACACAAAAAACATCATCTTCTTGCTCCCCTACCTGCAGAATAGAGAGTGGCAACCTAGACAGACAGTCCGCAAAGACGTTCTGGACACCAGGAATGTACTCCAATTGAAATTGGAATTCCATCAACCTGTAGTGCCATTTGGCAATACGAGCAGTGGCATTGCTAGCGCCCTTTGTGGTAAAAAGGTATTAACAAAGGCTTGTGATCCATCCGAATGATAAATGAAAACCCCAGAGGTACTGCCTGAAATAATTCACACCCCACCAACAGGCCAGGGACTCACGCTCAATTACAGAATAGGTGCTTTCCACACCTCTCAAGGTGCGAGATGCAAATGCAACCACGACCTCCTTGCCCTCTCTCTTTTGGAGCAATACAGCAGCCAAACCATGCTGACCAGCATCAGTAATTACAATCGAAGGATCACGTGTGTCAAAAGGTTGAAGGGGGGCGTGGCCAGGCAAGATGGCTTGGTGGACGTGATCCACTCCAGCTCCGGAGCTCCATAACTGCCAGACTGAGATTTCTTGAAGTTAGAGGACCGAAACCTACCTGAATCAGTCCATGAAGGTGGCGTGAGGCTGTGGGATGATCCGGGGCACAGTTCAGGTGCAGCAAGGTGAAAGGAGCAAGGTTTTCTCCATCGCCTGAAGTGGAGAGCGGACGCAAGATGGCGCCGACTTCATTGCCCGAGCGGGCCTGGGGACTGCCTAGACCCGTGAGACCTGTGAGTGCGGCAGCGGCGGTGAGAGCCGTTTGTTGGGCTCCACTTGGGGAGGAAGGTGTGCCAGGCAGGATTCGCCCCCGCGACGCTGCTCCCGGGTGTGCGAGGGGTCAAGCAGCAGCGGAGAGGAAACACGCACCAGAGGGACGCCCGGGAATCACCAATGTGATAAGGAGGTGAGCGGGGCGCTGAGGGCTCAATGGAATGGAGCGCTGAGGTAGCCCAGGGGGGCCTCCATCTGCAAAGCCTTCCTTTTTGGGGCTGAAGAGGCCTGGGCCTAGTACGGGGTGGAAAGTCAGAGGCAGCGCCTGACTTCAAGATGGCACCCGGCCCAGGGTCTTTCTAAAGAAAAGGGGGATGCAACTTGCTCAAAGCTTTACTCCAGAATCACCCCCACCCAGAGAGCCATGTGATAAAGCGGCAAAGCGCTGCGAAGCCATGCGCATGAACATTCTAACTGCCTGATTCCAAGATGGATCCCCCCGACTGATTCCTGAGAGCATTACCTCTGGCCCAGCTGCAGCACAATAGAAAACCATTGTCGCACTAGAATCTCCACAAGGTGCCCACAAGCCAGAGGGGGAGTATCGCGCCCCGCAAGACAGGCTCACAACGCAGCCCTTATGCCACCAAAAAAAGTATCAAACAAGGTCTCCAACTACTTCACATCCGCAGGGAAGGGACAGGCGCACGACGAAGGGGGGCAGGCTACCACGATGGCGCTTACTAGAGATGACCTAGTGGCCGCGCTTAGAGACTTTAAAGTGGAAATATGCTCGGAGATCAAGCATGACCTACAGACCTCTATAGATCAATTGAAGGCAGACCTCACCGACCGCATCTCAACCCTCCAGCAAGATGTAGACGCCGTAGGGTCCAGGGTGCTTCGATTAGAAGACCAGGCACAAGAACTAGAAACCCGCACGTCTAAGATGCAGGAAAAACAGCAAGATTTTCAGTCGCAATTTCACCAGGTTCTCCTGAAAGCCGAAGACCTAGAAAATAGGTCCCGACGAGAGAACATTCGAATTCGGGCCCTGGAGGAGGGCGCGGAGGGGCCAGACTTGGGGGCCTTTGTGGAGGGCCTCTTCGCTGAGATATTGAGCCCGTTTCAGATGAAGATCGAGATTGACAGGGTACATCATGTGGGGAATCAGCAGACGGGAGAGTGGAGACGCACACGAGACTTTCTCGTCAATCTGCACTCCTTTAAGACGAAGGAAGCGATTCTACAGGCCACAAGGAAAAAAGAGGAGACCTCTTTCCAAGGTTATAAATGCACACATTTCCAAGACCTTGCCCCCTCCACGCCAGCACGCAGACAGCAATTTCGACCGATAACGACGAAACTGCGAGAGGACAACATCCGCAACAGATGGACCTTTCCCTTCGGTCTTGCTTTCGAACTCAACAATAAACCGCGATACATCTCGGATATGGAAGAGGGTCTATGCATTCTGGGTCTACTGATTCCTGAAGATGATGGCAGTCAAGGCTCTACAAAAGGAATGGGTGCGACACAAAAATCTACTCGACATTGGCACACGATCTCCAAAGGCAAACCTAGCTCAAAATGAAGGCTTAATAACGATGAACGATCTCCACGAGAGAGGACTTCCTCTTTAACTCTGAGGTAGCACTACAGCTGTATAACCTGCGAAAAGGGACAAACGGCGGCCAGGAGTGCCCATACACTTCCAATTCAATTGACTTGATGCAGTGGACCTCAGTTCACAACACTTCCAGAAGTTACTTGCTACACAAAGCAACCGGTAGTCGGGGTTTCGGGCTCTGTTCGTGATGCCCGTTACCATGCTTTTCTTCTTCAAGACTGATCTCGTTATGAGCCTGTTGGCTCCACAGCTCAAGGTATCTATGGGCTTCTGTTTTTTCTTTTTTGAGGGGGGAGGGCACCTGGTGGTGGGGCCGAGGGACAATCGGGCACTTCAAACGCGATGGGAATGCGGTCATTCCCTCCAGAGTCAGCTAGGACACGATGGCATGAGGGGGAAAGAGGAGCTTGAGGGACGGCAAGGTTCACAAGGGGTAGACTCGAGAGGCAAAGGGAACACACATCCATAAAATGGTCTCAATAGCCTCATGGAATGTGAAAGGATTAATGTCACCTCTTAAGCGCCAAAAAGTCTGGAAGTACCTTACTGACCACCAATTCGAAGTGGTAGCGCTGCAGGAAACGCACCTTAAAAAAACCGAAGAACTTAGACTCCGTCACAGAAATTATCCCTTAATTTACAGATCGTCCGCCAACTCCAAACAGAGGGGGGTCACACTCCTATTCCATAGTTTAGGAAAATTTCAAACTGAGGCCATAAAGGCAGACCGGGAAGGTAGGATAATTATGGTGAAGGGGAAACTGAAAGGTAGACTCTGCACGCTTATCTCCACATACGCCCCCAATACTGGACAAGCATCATTTTTGACCTCCCTCCTAGATCTGATAAGCGAGTTTGCGGAGGGTCCCGTAGTGCTTATGGGAGATTTTAACCTGACATGGCATGCCGAGTTAGACAGCACCCACGCACACAGGGCAGCCACCAGCAATTTCCCAAAGGGACTCAAACAGAAAATATAGACCCTGGGTCTGAGAGCTGCATGGTGAATGCTCTACCCCACCACTAAAGACTATTCTTTTTTCTCACACGTGCACTTGACCTACTCTAGGCTAGATCACATATTTATAAGCCAATCTCTGCTAGGATCCTTACAGGCGGCAAAGATGCTCCCAATTATGATTTCAGACCACAGCCTAGTGACCATCAGCCTTTCTTGGGGATGCAATGGGCCAGGCACTCATAGATAGTACTTCCCAGTCTCGGTAACTAGAGACAGGATTCTGCGAGATGAGTTGAGGGCCTCCATTTCAGAATACTTCGAACTAAATCAACCCCAAGCCACATTACCTCAGAATAGCTGGGACGCGTTCAAAGCTGTCCTCAGAGGCAAATGTATTCAACTGAATGCAACACTGAATAAATGAAGGGTTAAGGAAAGAGAGGAGTTGGAGAAGAAATTAGAGAAGGTAGAGAAGGCACATAAGGAAACTCCAACCCGAGTACTGCAGCGTCAGCTTATTGCACTGAAGGGGAAAATTAAGGCGATATATATGAATAGGGCTGAATACACATTATTGAGGCTCAGGCAGATATCCTATGCCCAGGGGGGTAAAGTGTGGTCTCACTTAGCGGACAGTTGCGCGAAAAAAGGGAGCGAGAATACATAGGGGGCATACAAGATAAGGAAGGTCTACTAATCCACTCAGACGATGCAAAAGCCCGCATTTTCGGAAGGTTTTATGGAGATCTTTACACAGGCTCATCCCCAGATGTAGCTATGCAACAACAATACCTAGATTCTCTAGAACTCCCCCAAATCTCGCCAGCGGAGAATGACCATTTAAATGGGCCAATCACGGCCAAAGAAGTAGGGCAAGCAATCTCGAAACTTAAAATCCACAAATCCCCTGGACCCGATCACCTGATGGCGCACTTTTATAAAACGTTTGCGACAGAGCTTCTCGCACACCTCACCTCGTTGTTTAATGCTATAGCAGAGGACTCCATGGTATCGACCTCTATGGCTGAGGCTGTGGTCACTGTTATTCCTAAACCAGGGAAAAACCCCCAGAGCTGTGCCTCTTATAGGCCTATTGTGTTGCTGAACTAAGATGCAAAAGCTTTCTCTGCCATATTGGCTACACGATTAGAAAACCTAATGCCCGCACTAATCCACCCTGATCAATTCGGCTTCAAAAAAGGTAGACAGACGCATGATAATATCCGGAGGACAATACACTTGATTGAAAAAGTCTCTAAATTTAAAATCCCGGCGATATTAGTGGGTTTAGACGCAGAGAAGGCCTTGACAGGGTGGATTGGTCGTTTCTCTTCCTTACCATGCAAAAGTTTGGTTTCGGGGACAGATTCCTTAATATGGTTAGGGCTAACTATAGACACCCACACTCCAGAGTTCAGGTCAACGGATCTTCGTCACTCCCGTTCACATTGAGCAGAGGCACGAGACAGGGCTGCCCTCTCTCCCCTCTTTTATTCGTCCTTAGCATCGAACCCTTGGCTATCCAACTTAGAGCGAACCCAGAGATTAAGGGCATTCACTTTGGGGGTACAGAACACAAGGCTTTGCTCTTCGCGGATGATATCTTGATGACACTCATGGATCCAGGTCCCTCACTTCAGGCATTACAAATAGAACTGGGTAAATTCAAAGGGGTGGCGGGCTTCAAGGTCAACTTATCGAAATCCTACATCCTAAACCTCACAGTCTCTGAGGGAGAGGCTCTGCAGCTCCGGGGGCAGACCTCCCTTCAGTTGGCTAAGCATTCCTTGCAATATTTAGGCATTCAGCTCACACCGAGGATAGAAGACCTATATAAGGCCAATTACCCCACACTGATGTCTCAGCTCCAGCAGGATCTTAAGCGCTGGAAACCACTGTTCATCTCCTGGCTTGGACGGATAAATATTGTTAAAATGACATTACTCCCAAAGCTACTCTATTTGTTCCAGGCACTCCCAGTCGACTTAGACCGCGAGCTGTTACCCAGGCTTCGCTCTCTTATTACTAAATTCATATGGCAGGAGGGTAGGGTGCACCTTCCGTTCCATGTCTTACGGCGCCCCAAGAAGGAGGGGGGTGTGGCGCTACCAGACTTCTTCCTATTCTATAAAGCAGCACAACTAAGAGTGATGGTAGAGTGGTCTATGAGGGCGTCTGACAAACACTGGCTCCACATGGATAGAGCGATTGTAGGAAGGTCAATCTGGGATGTGCTTTGGAAGCAGAAGAAAGATAGACCAGCTAACGCATACATCAGCACCCCGACACGTACCACTCTTAAGGTCTGGGACGAGGTTACGAAAGACGAGAGATGGATTACCTTTCCTGCGCCTTACACACCCATTCACTTCAACCCAGATTTTCCCCCAGCTCTGATAGAAGGCCCATTTGATTGATGGCGGGAGGGGGGATGCTTGATGGTCTCAGATCTGTTTCACAACTTTGATGTGCTTACCTTTGAGAGTTGCAAAAGGGAGTTCCATGTCCAGAGTAGTGAGCATTTCCACTACCTCCAACTCAAACATTGGGTATCCCAGCCGCGGATGAGGGAAGCTGCCACCAGAGAGCGCACACCGATAGAACAGTGGATACGGAAGGCGAGCTCAGCAAAGGGGGCGATTTCCGCGCTCTATTCGTCGTTACTATTGACAGTACATGCACCACGAGCATGCTACCTGTCGTTCTGGGACCAAGTGGTTGAAAGGGACATTACTGAAGAGGAATGGCAACACATTTGGTCAGACATTTCCAAGAACAACCACTCAGTGACCTTGAGGGAGGCCCATTACAAGACCATTTTTGATTGGTACATGTACCCCTCTAAACTCAAAAGATATTTCCGGACACCTCCGAGCTTTGCTGGCGAGGTTGCGGTCTTCTTGGAGATTTTCGTCACATATGGTGGGACTGCCCTGCAATTCGTGCTTTCTGGGAGGAGATCTTATCACACATTAAATATATGCTGGGTTACCCCATACCAACTTCTATAGAGGGAGTACTCTTGGGCCTTAGAGACCCTGACCTGGAGCACCAGACGAAAGCGGACAAGGCAATCTTGTGGGTGTGTCTAGGGGTGTCCAAAACTACAATAGCGGCAGCCTGGAAAAAGAGGGAGGCACCTGCCCTATCGCTATGGCACTCTCGGCTCTGGAGAATCCTCACCACGGAAAGAATGGCTGATATTTTCAGAGACGAGTACAAAAACTTTGAATACAAATGAAGCCCGTTGATTACCTTCCTGTCCCAGTGCCTCCCTTCGGCGGTATGCCCCACCTCCGTGAGAGCCATGCACCTCTTCTAGTTTTAAGCTGACCAACGTCCAGGCCCGATTTAATGCCCCAAAGCGTTATTGAGGACAAGTAATGCCCTTCTATTTGTCACAGATCTGACTGTTCGAAAGCTTATCTCTGATGTTACACCACCACCAGGGTAGGGGGAGGGAAGAGTGGGCTAGGGGGGTTTGGTTATTATATTTGTTTGGGGTGATACCCCTAATGTTGGACTTAGCAAAATGGACATGACTTGCAATACGTGAGGGGGGCGATGGGACTTCCTAATACCAGAAACTGAACATGTATTAGATGTTAATACCTACATGAAGTCCTGTATAGTTTGCAATGTGTTATATTTCACTTAGAAGTCATGTTGAATAAAAAGATCTTTGGAAAAAAACAAAGGTTGAAGGGGAATGGCACAACTTAATTCCAATTTAATTTGTTGGAACTCACGCTCTTGCTCAGACGACCACACAAAATGTTGGTTTTTCTTCATGAGAAGCCTAATGTTGTGTGATTTCTCACTGCACTTGGGAATGAACCTGGCATAGAATTCCAACATACCAAAAAAAGTTCGAAGCTGATCCTTTTTCTGGGGTGTGGAGAAATCTTTAATGGCCTTTACCAAATCCTCCTTCGGTTCCACGCCACGAGCAGACAGCCTATAACCCAAGTAGTCTACTTCATCCACAGCAAACCTACACTTCTCAGCTTTTAAGGTGACCCTTCTTTCATTTAAAATAGATAACACGGTGGCCAAGGTCTAGACATGACATTCCACATTCTTACCATAAACCAAAATGTCATGCTGGAAGCATTTGACATTAGAAATTCCTGCAAACATGGCCTCCATGACTCTTTGGAATACTGCAGAGGCTGATGCCAGACCAAAAGGCATCCTTCTGAACCTATAAGCACCAGAGGGGGTAACAAAAGATGTAAGATGGAGGCTTTCCTTCTTCAGAGAGATCTGGTGATATGCAGAGGACATAGCCAAAGTAGTGAAAATCTTGGCTCCCTTCAAGGAACCCAACATCTCCGTGATATTGGGTAGGGGATGTCTGTCAACCCAAATCCTCTCATTCAAATCCCTCAAATCAATACACATCCTGAGGGCCCCATTCCCTTTCCTAGCTAAAACCACAGGAGATAACTATTCTGAGCTTTCAATGGGCTCAATGATACCTTGCCGACAAAGAGATTCCAGTTCGGAAGATAACTCTTCTCTCTTGGCAAAGGGTACACGTCTGACTTTATGTGTTACCGGTTGGACTCCCTGCTTTAAGATTATGTGATGCAAAAATCCCTTGATTTTTCCCAGATTTTTATTGAAGACAGCAGGGAAGGACACTCTCCAATCATGCGCACCCACAGCCCGAACGGATTTTAAATCCTCCTTGACCAGAACCTGTTCAGGACTGTTTGGGTCTAAGATGATGCCCAAATTCTTCTGTTCTAACCATCCCAGAAGAGAAGATCCCTCCTTAAACACAAATGCGGTGGCTGGGGTGGAATGTCCTTTGAAAGTTAGGAGACAATCAAACTCACCCAGAACTTGAACTGGTTTCCCCCCATAAGCTACAGGCTTGACCAGAGATTTCTTCAAAGAAATGTTGGCTAATTTGCCCCATTCCTCAGGACTAATGAGGGTAAAGAAGGAACCCGAATCAACCATCAGGGATATAGCTTCACCATTGACACCCACTTGACACACTGGCCTGGCAACACTAGAGTAGTCCATCTTCATCACCTCCGCTTCACCACCACATAGTATGGAATCATTGCATTTGCCAGACACACATGCTTCATACAAATTCCCAGAGACCTTTGGCTCACACGCATCTGAGATCATCAGGATCTCGTTTCCTTCATCACTGTCAGGATCAGATTCAACTTGTGACATACTGTCCACAGACAGGACCTTGTTGGACAAAGGTTTGTTTTGTGTCGGCTTGGATTTACACACTTTGGCGAAATGACCCTTCTTTCTACATTTTGCACAATGCTTATCAATGGCAGGACATAAAGATGCATTCCCTAAATGGCTTTTGCTGCCACACCTGTAACATTCTAATGTTCTTTGCTTATCTGACTTGCTTTCTTTCTTTTTTATCATATTCTCCACAGAAACAGCATGAACTTTAGATTCCAAAGCCATTTGATCCATATACAGTGTAGTGGTTTCAATATTCTTGGCTATTTCTAAAGCTTTATCTAAAGTCAAATTCTCAGTAGTCAAAAGCTTCTCTTGAACTTTCTTGCTATTGGTCTTCTCAACCAATTGGTCCCTTAACATTTGATCCTCAAAGGTTCTATAGTCACAAGTTGCCACTAAGACTCTTAAATCGCTCATGAAAGCATCCACTGGTTCACCAGGTAACTGCTTCCTCATGTAGAACCTGTGTCTTTCCATGGTGATATTACGCTTCTTTTTAAATCTAGCATCCATCATTTTTATGGCTGAAGCATATTCATCCACTGCATCACCCTCACCCATAACTAGAGCTGGAGGTAAATGCTTTAAATCTTTCCTCCCTTCCATGCCCAAAGAATGACGTAGTAAAGCAAGTTTCTTCTTTTGAGTGAAAACTTCTGCCTCAATAGCCTCTAAATAGGCTTTGAATCCCTCTAACCATGATTCCCACTCGATGGGAGGATTACCAGGGGATGACAGAAATAGAGGGGGAGGTAAAACTGATTGTTGCATGTTGAAGCGTAAATGTGGAAACAGTACCAGGTGTGCAAATCACCGACTTACACAAAGTTAATTGATGGAGGAATAAATTGTAAAAGTACAACAGTATCTGGTGTGCAAGTCACCGACCTGCACGTAGTGCCAAGAGTAAGTAAGCATAGATAGTGCCTGAATGTGGAAAATTCAAGAAGTACAAGAAGAGTGTCTGTGTGTCACTGACACACGCCAAGAGCAAATGTGCAATGGAGCGATGTTAACAAACTGCAGACAAAGAGGTGTGCGTATCACCAATATGCTAGAAATGTGCTCAGCAGGAAATTTCAGGAGAAATTGTTCCAATGCAAATGCTGCGCATGAGACGTGAGCAAGGAGTTGACACAGTTCAGGGCAGTCCGCTTCTGAATGCTAGGATACAGAAACGGGGCGTGGCCAACAGTCACGTCAGCACGTCTGGCCGGGAAGGAGATTGGAGACTTGAAGACGACGGTTGCCAAGTAGCAGGCAAGCAACCGTAATGGCCAATGACGTAAGGGCAAGAGATTCCCCGGCCAAATAGGTGCCGAAGGGTAGATGATGCACACAAAGAGAACAGGAAGCCAGAGGGAAACAGCCCAAGTACCCTGACCGTAGAAGCTGTGCCTGGAAGTCAACTGCACAACGCAACTCAGCAACGGCAGGAATACGCCAGGAGCAAGATCCCCTTCTCCGCCGATCAGGAACCACGCCAGGAGCACGATCCCCTGCTCCACCGGTCCGTCAGGGTCCAGATCCGATTGTCGCCACTTGAAAGGAGTACAGGCGCACACTTCAGATAAGTGGTTTCTTCACTTTTATTAAGAACGCAGTAGACGGACCGGTCAGGGCAGGCAACACGAACCAACTGCCTCCGACCGCACCCAACATTCCACATGCCACTGTTCCACCCTGGGAGCAGTTGTCACGGTGGCATGTGCACATAACAACAAAGTAAGACCCAACAACTTGACAGTCCATGCCCTGCAGGAACTGCCTTGACGCTTCCGCTGCGGCGCCTTTTTCAAAGGCACCTCAGTGGGACCCCCGAAGACCCGCCCGCCAGAGTAAAAATAAGTCGTACTCTGGCGGGTGGTCTTTAATGGCTTTGGCAGTCTCCGAGCGGGGCGCCAGCATGGCGGCCCGCTCTGAGGCCGCCAAAGTCATAATAAGGCCCTAAGCCACTTTGCACCCCTCTAAGGTAGTGGTGGTGGGCTATACCCATTTAAAGTGAAGTTGGGGACAGGGGGGCTTATACTGCTGCAACGCTGCAACGTGTTTAAATTAGCAGTACATGGAAAGACTTCATATTTAGAAGTGCAGAAGGCATCAGCAGCTGACTGTCAGCCAACTCAACATCAAGAAGTCAGAGTGTGTACGGCTGCTATCGTTCATTGTAGCTATTTGGAATTTGGCTTCACTTACGTCATGTATTATACTAGGGAAGCAATATGCGGAAGAAGACTTATGCGGAATTTGGGTCTGAAAAATAGAAATTGCCTTTGGTGGTGCAAAATATTTTGTTATCGAAAATTTATTTTTTATCTTCATAGATTGTAACAGTGTTTTTGAGCGCAGCTACCACTTATCACCTTTTGAGAAATTCACTGTCCAGAAACTCATCAACCGTCCTTCACGAACAGACTGCCTCGCCCTGCCCAGCTGCACACCGATCCAGGAGTCTGAGCAAACAAGAAGAGAAGTAGGTTTTCCCAAAATCACTGACTGCAAATGTGTTTGGTAAATGCAGCTTCTTTGACCTTCTTATTTCAGTGCCTCAGATGATAAAGATGCCATATTGACACTTCCTGGTTGTAAGCGGTGCCTCCAGTTCTGTTCTCATTTTGCATTCCATCTTGGAAAATGTAGTCCAGCATTTAAAAATGTTAAAGTAGCACTACAAATTCCCGAGTGCAAAGCATAATGCAAAAAAAAAAAATTCTGGCAAGTTGTTCCAAGTCGCTCATCAGACATGGAACAACCAGAGAGTGCACTTTGCTTTAGCACACAGAGTGCTTGTTTCCGTTACAGTAGATTCCTGATAGTTGAATTAAAGGATTACTAGATTAATGCCTTTATGCCCAAGTTACTATTGCCGATGTAGCAGGCTGAGTGCATGAAAGGCATACTCAACATGCCATAGACGTGTTCCAGAGCAAGTCACACACTCACATGTCCTACTCTGTTTATTACAGAGTGACAGTGTTAGTTTTGCTGAACATCAATTGCGAATAAAAAAATGCAATTTGTATATCTAAAATCCAGTTTCAAAATCTTTTTTAAGTAAACGTAACTGTCTAGTGATGCCGTCCTATGTCTCTCCCCTAATCAGTCCTAGCTTTTTGGTATCCTATCTTCGTCTACTGCTTGCTATAGATACCAAGCTTCCTAAGTCGCTAATCGCTTCTCTGATCCTCCTGTACTCTAACCAGCTCCTGGGCCAGCATAGGAAGAGCTGACATTACTATGGTACATGATGATGTCACTATTGGGCTTACTGACATAAGTTCAGAACATGACTACATGCATCAGACTCATTTTCCTAGAGCACATATTGACTTCAATATCGGATGTACGTACATATATAGGGGCTTATTTATGGGCCCTTGCGTCACTATTGCGCCGCCAGTGCATCACTTTTTGTGATGATCCAGGGGCGTAAAAAATGTGCCATGTTGCACCATATTTACAAAGTGACGCATCAATGTAGATGCGTCACTTTGTAAACCCCTGCGCCACATTATACCTGCGCCAGGCAAAATGTATGAAGGGGGGGGAGTTCCGAGGCAAAAAAGGGTCGTAGAAGTGACGCAGTGAAATCTATAAGATTTCACGGCGCCACTTCTAGGACACAAATGCGTAAATATCTTACGCAGGCGTAAGACTGATGCAGGCACATTTAACATGGGACTTGCCCATGTGTAATGACCCGTTGTTGGAGTTGTGTCAGATTTGTGACACACTCCAGCAATGCGTCATTTTTGCGCCTACAGATATGTCAGAAATACTGACGTATCTGTAACTCCTTGCGACATGATACTTTAAATATGACGCATCATTGGTGTCGCAAGGAGGGCGCAATGAAAAGTGACGCATCGCTGTTTTCTCGCAGCGATGTATCACTTTTCATAAATGAGGACCATAATATGCAACATAACGTCAGAGACCACACTTACATTAATATGGGGCATGATAACATCAGCGTAGGGCAGACTGACATTACCAAGATGATACCATCAAAGGGCAGACGGAAAATACTGTAGCACCCCTGTCTGAGGCATGAGGTGGTACTGTTGATGTACATTGTCTACATCTATGCAGGCACTCATTTATTGACCCATTTATCCAGCCATACATCCACTCATTCATTCCTTTCATGCATTCACTCGTTCATCCATCCATGCACTCAGTTACCCACCCAACTGTTGACTCTACTTGACATGCCGCAAAACCACACACCAACTCTTCAATAAATAATCTAGCAATTTCAAGTGTAAAATAGGCAGATCTATTGGCTTTGTCAATACTTGTTTCTTTTAGTTCTTCCCCTTGTTGGACTGATGTACATTTTTCCATTTTAAGGAACAGCAGGGTGGAATCCCCAGAACACCAGAGGACAATGGCCTCTAGTGATACAATTGAGACTCAGTATCTTCTGATTGCCCTAGGACCCCTCACACTACCACTTAAAACAAACAGTAAACCAGTTTAATTGTTACGATAGGAGGGTCATGTTAAAGAAATGTGTGCAAAAACAAACAGCAAACAACTTTTGTACTATTTTGTATCTTAGGTAGTGGAGAATGCAGCTGAAAAATTGGAGGCAACCCATAATGTAGAAACAGTTCTAGAGAAGAACAAAAGCAGAGGAACTGGACTTTGGAAACGAGACTTAACATATACTACACACTTCTGATGTCATTTTGAGACTCGCAGGCACATCTAATGTAGGGTGCAACTAGTGCTTTCGTCCAACTTTTGATTTGATTTGTCTGCAATGTATGTGCACACATCCAGTGTTTTACCCATAACAAATCCCTTCCTCCATGAATTTGCACAGGAAAAACAAGTTGGAAATGAAAGAAATGTTCAGTAAACCTCAACAACAAATTATTCTCCATCCTCATGTTTCACCTCTTTAAAACACACTACATCACAATGTATCAACCATCCACAACCCAGCTTTCTCTCCTCTGACTCGTTGACTTCAGGCTTGTCTTTGACCATGCCCAGCTCTCCGCTGCCCTTTGGCTGGCTTCGCACTATAGAAATACCTTATACCTACATGCATTCTCACCTGAACGACTCGGAAAATGGCACAAAAACACCACAGTGAAATTCAACCAAGTGGTAATGCAGTGGCGTTTTTTTAACTCCTGCGAAAACCTCAGAGAGAGAAGGTTAGTGCCCTGAAGCATTTCTTTTAAAAAAAAAAAGGAGCTCACAGCTGTTTTCTACATCTGTTTCTGGGGCGTGCCCACTGCAGCAGTTCATGCGATACTATCAGGACATTTTACTAAAATATGTCATAAAGCTCTTTTCTACGCCTTTCTGCACATGCACATAACCTCATTATTTAAACTGTGACAATCCCCCAACGTAACAAAGCCTCATGGGGTGGCAGACACTTTGTTTTCTCTTCTGTAAACTCTGCAACAAAATGCCTTTCCATCTATAAAATCAGCCCAATCTGACCTCTTTCAGGAAGCAACTTAAATCCTGTTTTTGCACTCCCCTCAGAGTCTCCCTTTGCCGTGAATCTTGCAGATGCTAGCGCCAAGACACCTTCTTGGATTTGCACGCTTTATAAACATCATCATCATAATAAGGCCTCTGAAGAGCTGAAGTGATTGATGCATATCGGGGAGACATTCTGTCGGTGGAGCATGGGCATTCATATGCATCCATCCATGGATTTGGATGCAAACCCAGATTTACTAAAGACTATAAACTTGGGTTTGCTCCATAATGATGCGCCTACTCGAGGCTAGCATAACAGGGAGAAATATCTTGGGGGCGATTTACTATGATTTTGCGCCGTGTTTGCATCACAAAAGTGATGCAAAACGGCGCAAAATCTTTTCTTCCTAATTTACTTTCCAGCGCTAAACTTGTTTAGCGCTGGAAATAACGTAAAAGTAATGCGAAGCAGCGCATATCGCTGCTTTGCATTACTTTGTGGGGTGTGCCATGGGTGGTGCATGGGGTTTCTCACACTGAACCCTATTTACTAAGCACAGTAGATTGGGTTTAGCGTGAGAAAACTGCGCCCTTTTAAACTAGGAGCTAGGAAGGAGAAATGCTTGCATTTCTCCTTCCTTTTCTGACTTTGCATGCCTGCTGCACTGTGCAGCACGCATACAAAGTGGGAAAAGCTTTCCCTCGTGTCTTGGCATAGTATTTTGTACAGGAAGAGTACCCTTCCTGTACAAAACCTATGCTAGACTCACACACACACACACCCTAGCGCTATGGCAGTAAGGTGGTGCGTGGCGCATGGCAGCTGAAATCAGCGAAGGTGCAAGGGAAAGGGGAGGAGAGAGCCATATCTTTGAAAATATGGCACTCTCCTGCTCTCTCCCTGTCACGCAACGCAGCCTTGCGGGAGGCTGCGCTGTGTTGTGTGGAGATTTGATCAATCTCCCCCCTTCATTTCTCCTCGTTACTTCCTCTTTAATTCTGCAACACACATACAAAGATGGTGTACAATTCAGGATTGTTTTGTATAGGAAGGCACACCTTCCTGCACAAAAACAATCCTGCCCGTTACGCAGGCACCCTTGCTTGCTGGTACAAGGGTGCCTGCATTGGCACTAGGCAGCCTTCAGTGCGCCAGCCCAATGAGAGAATAGAAGTACACCACATCTTAGGATATATGGTGTATTTCTGCTCTCTCCCTTCCACGCAACACAGCACAGCAAGTTGCCTTGCTGCGTTGCGTGAAAGGTTAGTAAATATACCCCTGTATGCACACTGCGTCTATAGGCTGCAACTGCTTAAAGTGAAATACGTATGATTTTTTACCATCTCAAATCTTTACATCATGCTGGAAAAAATAAAATCATGCACTTGCAACACTGCATCGAGTCAACCTATATTAATGAAAGTATAACACAGTTTTGTTCATTTCCTAGAAACAGCTTTATGAACGAGGATCCAAATTTATTATCACAATAACGCGGAAGCAAAGGAGGGACTTCCTCCATAAGCGTTGGGAGCCAATCATGCTAAAATTCAAACAGGTCATTGAATGAATGCAGGGCCGGCTTTAGGGCAGAGCGACCAGTGCGGCGGCACTGGGCGCTGACCTGTGGAGGGGGGTGCTGACCTTCGTCCAGGGTACTGTGTTAAGCAGCAACTTATGACTGGAGAGATGAGGGGTACTTTTGCCGGGTGGTAGTGAGAGAATACGAGGAGACGGTCATGGGGTGTGAGGGCGCCAAAATGATTATCGCACCGGGCGCCACTAGCGCTAAAGCCGTCCCTATATGAATGAACCACTAGGCAGTAGCGGCTCCTCGAGGGAGTGCTGCCGGGCGGTGGGGCGGGGCAGGGGAGGGGCAGGGTGGGGGTAGTAAACTACGGCATACGGCCAAACAGAGTTGAGTAAATAAATAAAACCAATTACATTGCGCGCGCAGCACCGCCCTCAGCACTCCCTCGAGGAGCCGCTACTGCCACTAAGAATGTGCTTACAATTTTAGGGAATGTTTAACACTGAAAAAAATGCAACAAGGCTCCTCTATAAAGAAAGAGTAAAGCCTGCATCACCAGATTAGGAAGTATGCAATAATGTATCACATAAGCAAATGATAACACTTTCATATCACAGCCTAGTTCTTTGGCCCCTCTGATGAAAACCTCCCTGACACTATCCGAAGCTCCCTGCAAATACTTTGGCTGCACAAAGATGCCAAACCTGCAAAACTGCAAATGTACCAGTTTGAAATGGTTTCAAAAGCCATGGAATTATGGCACACATACCTCTTTTAGCAGGTCGTAATTCGTATGACATGTACAACCAGACAATGTAGCAGGATTGCCAAGAATTCAAGCACAGATTATCCCTCCAGTTCTGAATTTTGAAAAATATGCTTTTAAAAGCTTTAGCCTCTCATGCTACACAAACTGTATTTTATGTACTCTCACAGACCAGCCATAAATAAAATTGGTAAATATCACTTACCTGACCATGAAAAGTTAAAGAAAAATTGCCTTGAATAGTTGCAAGGGTCATTTTGTTATACATAAGCATTGGGTCGTTTCTGTCCTCAGCTTTAGCTGTGGCCTGCGGGAAGACAATGAAGACCTCTAATGTGAGTGAATTTTTAATCGGTGAAATACTTATTTAAACACCATGAATGCTTCCCAATCTGTTATATAAACATTATTCAACAAAAGGCACTACCTATATTTCTGAGCAAATGATACAACATATCTCATAAAATATAAAGGGTCCTGAATAAGGGTGGGCGTAGTTCGCGAAGTAGCGCTACGCGAAGCTACGCAAAGTGCAGTCCGCACTACGCGAGCTACGCGTAGCACTACGCGAACTGCGTAGTGCGCTGTTCGCAATGATTGCAGTGTGTCGGATGCTTGTCCGCACTGTGCAATCATTGAAAACGGCATCTTGCACAGTGTGAGCTGTCTTTTACTGCCGCTCGAGTAGATTTTTACTCGAGCGGCAGCTTTCTCAACGCGGACTGGTAGTTTCTCATCGCGAGCGGTCGCGAGCATACGCGACCACTCGCAATGAGAAACCTGACCTCCCCGCGTTGAGAATCTCGCCGGGAGGTTTATTTTCCACGCTCGCGATCGGCAACTTGATGTTGCTGATCGCGAACGAGGAAAAAGTCTCGCCGGGATGTAATTTTGCTTGCTCGCGGTCGCCAACTTGACGTTGAGGACCGCGAGCAAGCAAAAAATTACCGCTGCACTACGCTACGCGTGTTTGCACTGTGCTACGTGCAATTCGCGTTGTGCGAAGTAGCGCAAACTTCGCAAACTACGCGAGCGTAGCGTAGTGCTTTGCCCAGGGTTAGTCCTGAAATAAATGTAATTCTTTACTTTGCGAATCTTGGTGATTATTTTTTAACCCAAATGTTCTTAAATATAAATATATTGGAATTCCAAAGCTCCTGTGATGTATACTTATGATAGCATTAAAAACAGGTTGAATGCACAAAATCAATAATAGGCCCATCTGTACAAAATTATTTTGCAGCCATAAAGTGTGCAATTTGCAAAAAGCCATAGGCCTTGAGACAGCAAAATGTGTTTTATGTTGTACAAAATCTCTTTTACGAGTTGGGAAAGTATTTTTGACTTCCCAAAAAGTTTTTTCATCTTGTTATGAATCGCAAATATGAGAACAAATGAAAGCGGAGTCTCCCTCTTATTTGCGAGTCGCATACGATGTATTAATAATTTGTGACCTCAGTTGCACAACAAGAAAACTTAATTTCAATATAATGAATGTTTCATATATTGATATGCAAACATTATTATTTTTATTAACCCCACAACTGCTGCCCCCCTAGTGCTGAGCCCTTATTTGGCTATTTGAGTAATTCGCGCTTAAGACTCCATAACGTTTATTCCACATAAGGTATCCACACCAAATTTGTGTCCTTTTTTTCCAACATCCTGGGATTCTAAAGGTACCCATGGTTTGTGGATTCCCCTGGAGGTGACCGAGAAAATAGGCAAGATATAGCTATCTTTTGAGTTTTTGGGAGTAAATAGGAAAAGTGCTCCCGATAAAAATGTCTGTTTTTTTCCCTAAAAATAGTATCAATGAACAGTTTTCTGTGCTAAAGTCACTATCTTCCCAGCTTTCAGGAGCATCCAGAGCTGAATAAAGAAACACATTTTTACAATGATTTTGGCATTTTTCAAAGAGGTTGCCCATTTTTCCTATTTTATGTGCTCTCAACATACTTCCAGTTTGTGGTGGAAACGAGCACATATGTGTAGATCCCTGAAGGTTTTCTCAAAGAAACTGTTGAAATTAAGGAAATATTGAAAATGAGTTGGAAAAAAAACGGCCATTTGTGACAAAATTTTCATCTGTAACCTTTTTGTCATGATGACCGATTTAAAAAAGCGATATACCATTACATCTGCAGGATTCCTCTGGTTGCAGGAATATATATGATTTGTGGATTCTCTAAGAACCCAAGGTACCCAGAGCTAACAGCTGAGTTGCACTGTACAATGGTTTTTCATTGTGTACCAAGAATAGATGAATTCATATGGTGAAATTGCTAGAGTGAAAAATTGGTATCAAGGAAAACTATGTATTCTCCGTAATGGGCACAAGATATGGAGTTTAGGAGCTGTGGTTATTTGTACATCTTTGAATTTGTGGGCACGCATACTGCTGTATGATTTAGAGGGTATTTTTCAAAATGTCTTCTTTCTTACACACTGGCTTACATTTGTAAGAGGCAAATGCAGCGAAATCCAATTGGTAATAAAAAATGTACTACTACTCTATGCTCCCACATGTATTCCAATACAAATGGTACCTCACTTGTGTGGGTAGGCCTAGTGCACGCAAGAAGAAATGGGCAAAAACGCAACATGAATACACTCAAAACTGACCTGTTTTTCCAAAGTGGGTAGCAGTGAATTTTGGGCCAGAGCTCAGCTGGAACCAAGAACAACCTAATAAACGTGCACATTTTTTAAAACTAGACTCCCAGTGGAATACAGTATGGGGTGACTTATGTTGCTATCAACAGGTTCTGTCACCCAGAATCCCTTGCAAACCTCAACATTTGTCTAAAAAAAACACATTTTTCTCACATTTCTGTGATGGAAAGTTCTGGAATCTGTGGGCAGCCACAAACTTCATTCCACAAAACATTCCCCTAAGTCTCCCAATAAAAATGGTATCCCAGTTGTGTGGATAGGCCTATAGCCCGTGACAGGAAACGGTCCAAAACGTAACATGGATACATCACATTTCTCCAAACAAAACTGACCGTTTTTTCCAAAGTAGGTAGCTGTGAATTTTTGGCTCTAACTCAGTTAGCACCTATGGAAACCTAGTAAACCTACACGTTTTTTATAACTTAACACATGGGGGAATCCAGGGGTACATGGCTTGCATGGCTCTCACTAGGTAATTTTACCCAGGAGACCTTGCAAACGTCAAACTTTAGAAGAAAAAAAAGTTTCACACATTTCTGTGACAGAAAGTTCTAGAATCTGTTCAGAGCCACAAATTTCCTCCCACCCTGAGTTCCCACATGTCCCCCCATAATAACGGTACCCCACTTGTGTGGGTGGGCCAGAAGACCATGACACAAAAGGCCCTAAAGTGCTACATTGATAGATTAGCAATAGGGGTAGCTGTGGTATTTGGGGCTGTGCTGTGGCGCCACCCATGCAAACCTACAATCTACAGACATTTTTTAAAACTAGACAAACAGGGGATTCCACGGTGGTCTGCCTTGCATGGATCCCATGAGGTTTTCTTACCCACAATGGTCTGCAAACCTTAAACTTATCCTGATATCCACATTTTGCTGAAATTCATTTTTGTTTTCTCTAGGAATCTGTGCACTGTACCCCTGCTAACCAGTGCTAAAGTGCTTGCACTCTCTCCTTTAAACATAGTAAAATCGGCTTGCACCTGATTGACATATTTAATTTACTTATAAGTCCCTTTTAGAGTGGTGTACCATATACTCAGAGTCTGTAAATTGAAATCTACTAGTGGGCTTGCAGCACTTAATTTGCCACCCACTCAAGTAGCCCCTTAAAACGTGTTGCAGGGCTGACACTGCAGCCTGAATGCAGTTTTAATCTGTTGATTTGACTTGTCAACATAACCCCTTTGCTAAGCATTAAACCCCCATTTTATTGGATAAAAGTCACCCCTAAGGTAGGCCCTAGGTAGCCCATTGGACAGGGTGTATTGTAAATACAAGGTTGGACATGTACTATTAACTCTTACATGTCCTGGTAGGGAAAAAATCCTTAATTAGATTTTTACTAATTTGAGGCCTACCTCTCCCTTAGAATAACATTGGGTTGCCTTATTACATCTAATAAGGGATAATCTTTGATTGGAAACAGGTGAACATTTCATGTTTGGTGTCTGAGAAATTGCAATTAAAATGTTTCTTTAATGGTAAAGTCAGATTTTTAATTACAACTGAATGGGGTGTGCCTTGCCTTCACACAAAAGACTTGTCATCACTGCATTGTTCATGTAGACAGCCAGATGAAGCAGGAAACTTCAAACACTTCAAATGGAATTCTTTAGAAACTTCTCCTACTTCAAAGAAGGCACCAGATATAAAAATACGACCCTCACACCCGCTCTTCAGTTCCTTTCTGGACCTGCTGAAGGACTTTCAGAGGACTGTCTGTTGCTGAGGCCTGCTGCGTACTCCACAAGACTGCTTTGCTGCACCTGGATGGACTGCTTTGCTGGCTGGACCCTGCTATGAATTCTCAGAGGCCTGCCCTGCTGCTTGAGGCCTGTTCCACTGCTTGAGCTCAGGACTTTCAGGGTTGCTCCAAGGGCTAGTTTTCTGTTCTCCTGATCAGAGCCTCAGGGATAGAAATAGAAAAAGAACCATCATGAATCTGCATCTGGACCCAGCCTGAGTGAGTGCTAACTCCCCCAAGTGGTGCCCTTCCAGTCCTAGACCCTTGGTTGTGGTGCTAAAGGTGCCCAGATAGCCAAAAGCTAAAACTTGGGACCTAGAAACTTTTTGGCTAAAAAAAATTCTGAGAACCGAGAGATGACCGGGACCAACTTGCTTGTCTCTCCGGCCAAGGTGCATTGCCAGTCTTCCTGACTTTGCTGCAGCTCTCCCTTGGTCCTTCTCTGCAGCAGCAAATCCTTTTCAGCGGTCCTTCGCCAAAGATGTATCCTGCCTCGTTGAACTCTCGTTGGCTCCAGCTTCATCTCGCTAGAGATTTTCAACTTCCAAAAAAGTGCCTATGTCCAAATGAAGAAATCTTCACCATGACTTCATCCAGCGGCTCCCCGACGATGATGCTCTCTCCTTAACACAACCTGCAGCCTTGACCAGCTGAACTTTACTTCCTCTGAACATTTTTCTTCAAAATATCTCCTAAGTCCAAAGGTAAGCACAGACTGGTGCCAACCCACTTCTTGTATCCGACACATGCTCCATTGTGCTCGGTCATATTTTTTTACTTTGACTCAGTCTCGCTCAACAAGATGTCCGCAATTGGTGCTTTGATCTTTTAGGTGCTAGTTTTTACCTTAAACCTTGAAAAATTCATACATTCTGTTACACTGATTGGATTATTGTTGTTTTGGTGTCAAATAATTTATTAAAATGTACTCTACTTTTCTAAATTAGTGTGGGATTTTCTTGTGTTGATACATATTTTATACATTGTCTCTAAGTTAAGCCTGACTGCTTTTGTGCCAAGCTACCAGAGGGTCAAGCACAGGTTAATTTAGTGACTTTAGAGGTTCACGCTGACAAGGATTGTGGCAGTTGCTTGTGCAGGGTTAACACCACATTCATCATTAACCCAATTTCTCACAATTTTGCAATGCAGCTGATTAGTACATTAGAATCCTCACAAAATGTAGGGCAGGTTGGAAAAAAATCAGCATGCAAATGCACCCACTCTTAACAATCCACTCATTGAAGCATTAGGCGCCAAAAATTATATTCCTTAAAAAGAACAGTGCAAATTTAATGTGAAAAATAATGCATGTGGTTTGTGGCACCTTTTCTAAGTGCAATATATAGTAGTGCAGCTGTCTATTAACATTCAGTAGATAACATTATTGATATCACAGTGCAGACCCGTGGTTGTTCAACAGAGTCTAGGATCTGATTTCTTATTTATTATGTAAATCCTTAAAAGCTCCATTAATTTCAATAAATTTTCTTCTTTTTGGAGTTAGCCATTACATTGAAAGGTGTTTGGAAGAAATCCAGCCTCACCGTTTTTTCTATTGTTTTGATTGCTTGTAGCATATTTTATTACAAGCAGCTTAGTTGTGTTTGCAGAATTAAAAAAGGACTGGATCATAGTTCTTAAATACCCTGTTGCTATGTTTATGGATGGCAGGCTATTAGTGCCTAGGTATGGGAGATGCAGTCAAGGTGAAATTCCATATGATTCTACAGGCATCCCAAGTGGATTCAAAAATGGAATTTTGTTTAAATAAACTTACAAATTCTTAAGATATGTAGAGGCCACCATTCAATGTAAGAGGAAATCTGTGTGCCTGATTCGCAAAGCATATGCAAATTGCTCACAAGTGCCAACTACTTATGGAATTCAATTGAGATTTACGCATGAGCAAAACTACTCAGAGTGGCAGAAAGTGAGTGGGAAGTTGGCACTTCAGGGCTGTAATTGTGAGCCTGAGCACAGGTTTGTACACAACTGTATCTATTCACAAACTCCTTTCCGACACATTCCAACCATGGAAACACTCACAAATGTACTACTGATAGGAGCAGGCTAAGCGAACAGATGTACAAAATTTATGAAATGTGATTTCCAAATTGCGATTCTTACCAAATCGCAATTAGTAAATTCCAAGTCCTAATGTAAGAAAGCTTACAACATTTAACTTGCCATTTCTAGTGGGTCACAAATCGAATTACCTCATGAATATTCATGAGGTGGGTAGCAGTTTATGACCCATTATGAATGATAGCCATCACAGGGATGGTGGCCTGCTGTGGTAAGAAGACCACCATGTCTGTGATTGCTTTTAAATAAAGCAATCTTTTCTTTAAAGCAGCCCATTTTCCGTAAAAGAAAATGGGATGCATTTCAAAAAGGAAACTTAAACGTTTAAGTTTCATTTTGTAAGACCAGGAAGTGGCTTGTTGGACCACAGCCTGTTCTTAAAAAATATTTATTTTAACATTATCAAAGGGGAGAGGGCCCCATGGTGACCCCTTCCCATTTGTGAATGGGTACCACTCCCTTTGAGTAATAGATCAAAATTAATGCTTTGCGATTAGAATTTACTCACAAAACATCAATACATACTACTGCGAGTCGGATGTCCGAAACACTCCCATTCCAAACAACTAATAGCAAAACCAAATTTTGATTCGGTAACAAGTTGCAGAATTGCAATCTGGCTTTTGTACATACCAAAACACTTTTTTGCAATCACAAACAGGCTGATTCTGTGAATCTGCCCGTTTGCGACTGCTAAATGGTTTTGTAAATTTGGACCTAAATACCTTTCTAGGATAGCAAAAGGAAGTGTGAACACCCAAAATTGGAGGGGATGTAGGGGAAGAATCCCCTTGAAAAAAATAGACAATGGCAACTGGACTTGCTTGGTAGATTTTCACATGAGCAACTATACATGTATATCTTTGCTCATTCACAAACGTTTTACAGAAGTATTCATGGACCGCAGCAACTGAGCCAAGTTTGCAGGGATAAATTTGCAATCTATGTGATTTACAAAATGAATAAATCTACAACCATGCAGAGTTGTAAACCTCAAGTTGTTGATTTGCTCATATGTTTCGGAATAAGTCCAATGTGAATGACTTGCCAATGTGTACAATTTTATTTAAAGGTTTCAAATCAAGAACTTTAGGGTTTTGCTATTGAAACTTACACCCACATGTGCAGAAATCTCAGCCGCCTTGGCAAACATTTCTGCACAGAAAAAACAGTAGAAGCAGCGGTTTGTGAATAGCATTTTGCAGTATGTGAGTAGTACTAATGTAGTACTACTTTGGGTACTACTAACTGCAGTTTATGAATATACCACAGAGGGTCAATGGTACACCTAAATGGTTGGTGCAAGTTTCACTGCAGGATCCATAGTTTCCACATATTAATTTATTATGATATGTTATCCTCTGACAAGAGGAACCTGATGTGGGGATTATTATTGGTAAAATATCCTATAAACAACTAATTATAACGAGTTAAGTCATGTAATGTTATATTATGTTATGTGAAAAATGTTTAACGCATGTATACTATCATTTGTACTTTGTGGTCAGGCAGTTATATTTTCACATTACCTTTTTTGCTTTATCGTTGAAATATATCCATATTCACTCAGAAGGGAACTGATATCAAAAGTTCTTCTAAACAAAGGTTATTTTATCTCTTCTATGGCTTAAGACTGAAAACGACATGTTGCATAAAAATAGGCTACTAACAGTTTGCTTTGAATATATATGAAGGAAAGATATTCTATGTGGCAAATTTAGATTAATGTGTACCCAACATTCTTTTATTTAGATTTTCATTGCAGCATGCCCCACTTGGACAAATGAAAAGAAAGCAAGTGAGAGAGGAAGTGAGCAGGTCAGTAGTAAGTGAGGAAACAACAGAGTGAGTGAGCCATTGAGGAGCTAACTGAGTGTGCACACAAGGGAGTAAATAAGGGTATGAATATGGAAATGCATACAATTCATTATTATAACATAACGTTGTTGTCTACAACCTCTGCTGTAAACTCAGTGATGAAACTCTGAATAGAAAAATAGTGTTGGTTTCTAAAAGTCATGCTTCTGTTATAGGATATTGTACCCTCAGCATTAAGGACATTTTGTTACGAGCATTGGTTACCGATTATATAATTCTAATTGTTCAAAATTCATTGATATTCAGAGACAGGCTCAGCCCGTCACTGTACGGGCTATCACAATCATATTTGAAGACCTGAGGACTATTTGTGACAAAAACCATCCTCCTAGTGAGTTTGATTTGGGCTCAGATTTGTAGAGGTACTCAAAGAATCATTTTTTCGGAGGCGCTTTCTAAAAATTCTTGCCTTGTTTTAAATATTTTAAATAATGTATTAACCTTGTGTAAGTCCAGCAGGGAATCAGTGCAGGCTCCTAGCACTAATGTTAAGAAGTCCATTTACCTCCCAGTGTGGATTAGATGGATCACCAAATTTTGAACACTGTAGAATTCATCTAATACATACTTATAACATACATACTATGAACTAGTATGACATTCCAGCTAATAGATTATGCAGGCCTGGTTGAGCCTTTTTAAGTTATCTCAGTCTTGAAATTGGAGTATTAATCGGCTTTATGGAAAAGAATACAACCAGTAGATAGTGCATTATTCTAATCTGTAATCCTAATCACAAATCAGTCATTACTATCAATGTGTTCTTTTAATTTAAGCATAATGTGGATAGATTTTATGTGACTATCATGAGGAATTGGGAATGGGGGTAGTTTGGTGGTATAGCCTGAAATGCTTTGCATGGCTTCAATTTTTACTGAGTTTAAGTGGAGATCTTTCTGACTCAATCAGGCTCTTATCAGAAAAGGTTTGGAAATAATTACCCAGACTCCATATTCATTTGGACTTACAGAAAAAGCTCTGAATTACAAGATGAGAGAATGATTGGGAAGGAACTTGACATTCTGATATTCATGTGGCAATGACCAGGGCTATGACAATATGGAAAGGCTGGAGCAGCAGCCCCTTCTTGAATGACAATATGAATTGACAGCAATGGAGAATAGTTGACCTGACAGTGAGATGACAGAATCAAGAACCCTCTGGCTGAAACCTTTGTGGAGGACAAACTGAACGAAACAATCTGATCAGGATACACACGTATCTACTATCCAGCTGACCTGTACTATACTCAAGCCTCTAAGGTGGAAGGGTGCCATGGTTAGCCAAACACACATTGACCTGAAATTGTAACCACTATTTCATGTGCTAACCTTACAGTGGGTTGGGGCTTTATAGCCATTTAGGCAACTGTTTTTTGGTTTTGACCATGTTCACCACAGTCTTTGCTATGTTGCTTCAAGACTCAAGACTGAGGTGTATCATAGACCTCTGTATGTGTTATAGTCATTCTTTTAGTGGAGGGACATTCACACCAGTACGTGTTGTATAGTAATATGAGTACAGATAACTACATTTTGTGATATCAGGGTCACATTTCAGCTATATCACAGAAATAAACAGTTGATTGTACCTTATTATGTAAGTACTAGAATAACATTTGAGATCATACATCCATTTGAGAAGGTTACAGGACCTTTGGGGTGAAATGTTTTCTAAATGATGCACCTTTCCCGCTAGCAAATATAGGCCTGTTATAAATAATAGCTTGAGCTGGTGAGTAACCTTTATAGCTCACAATAGGTGTGTCTGGTGTTTCTAATTTCCATATCTACTACCAACTTTTGAAGCCTTGGCTGCTCGTCAGGCTATCCTTATAATGTTAAAACTGCAAAGTGAGAAACTTTGTCAATGTAACTGAAGTGGAATCGACCCATGGACCTAGGAAACTCTGGGTTACTGATTAAACCCACCATAAATAGTGTGCAGTACACTCCATATATCACTGGCCCACAGAAAATGTCATGGAATTATCAAATAATAAACACTTTACACCAGCTCTAGCACAAAAATAGTTTATTTTAAAAGACATTGTGTAATCAGAAGTCATATTTCAAAATAGTATATCTTAATGACAATGTCAAATAAACATTATATTTAGAAATCCTATATGTTAATGGCCGTGTAAAATGTATCATACCATCTCATGCAGTTCTAGACTGAACAACAACAGGAAGGAAATAATAGTTCTTACATTTGCAATCTCTTTCTCCAGTGCCATAATCTTCTCCATTTCATTTCTTATAATGGTGTCATCGGAAGAGAGATTCCTTTCCTGGCGAATGAGTTTAGCCACAGAGATCATGAAATCCACATAAGCTATGCATGCCTGAAAAACAAATAATCACTTAAAAGAATACCCACAAAGATACTGGAATGAGTATCACTGACAGCTGCAAAAAAAAGTCTATAGTTCGCCTAGGTATAGTGATTTTTACATAATGTGCTATTCTGATTGGTACACACAAACTGATAGCAGTCCGCATCCTAAGCCAAATTCGCTAATGGTGAAGTTGCACTCATAAATTTCTTTACTAAGGCAGACCATTACTCGACGATGGTGCACTATTCCACATGAGTAGATAATGCCTTTGGGGTAGGAAGTGGACCTTCAAAGGTTGGAATGCTTTGGAAGGTTTAGGAATATCCATGAAGTTGAGAGTTTATATATATTATGAGTCTGAGACATCCCACCCAGGAAACCATTTGGTATTTACCCCTGATAAGGATTGAAGTGAATCCCTTTCTAGGATTCGAATAGCCTCGTAAAACCATCAAAATTAGCTAAGGGGTGGGGGAGTGAGGGGGGCAATTTATCCATGGGGAAAGAATAGCACTGCAGAGAGAAAAAACACCAAAAAAGGGCAATCTTGCAGCTGCAAATGGCTTTACGTGATTGAAATTGTATGCACTATGCATACTTAGGCATGTGGAATGCTCTTTGCATGGTCAGAGTTTGGAATTCACTAGTCATTTCCTGGAGTAGCACTGTAAACCTGCAATTGTTCTAGATTTTCTGTATGCTTGGAAACCATTAATTACAAGTATTTTTAAAACTACACCCATGCCCTGTATGTGCAGGTTTATAAACCGTTGAATGAACGAACCTTCTAACTTCTAAGTATCATTACACTAAAATTACTCATAATATAATCATATTAGCTGGTAGCCACAGCAAAGTAAATGATCAACACAGACATAATCAAGAATCCTAATAGTATAAATGATTAAATATGTTTGACAGTGCGGTTATTGTGTGGCTAAAATTGATTAAGCCCATCGGAATCTTACTTAGCGGTGTCAAAAAGGACAGCAGTACCGTGAGGGGAATGGTCTTTTCTTTACCTTACCTTACCTGACCTTCGAACACCGCCGTGAGGTGAACGGCTCCTGTCCACACTTTGCCATCGCCATTTCTGCCGTGAGGGGAATGGCTCCTGTCCTCATACCGCCACTGTCACTCCTGTCGTGAGGGCAACGGCTGGACTACCATGCCCAGCAGGCAGTGGGAGTCGCTTGCTGAGGACGTCATCGGAGCGCCTGGAGGTGCTTATCAGCTGTGCAGCTCTCCCGCAGCGCGGGACGCGCTTACAGCCAACAGCAGTACCGTGAGGGGAACGGTCTTTTCTTTACCTTACCTGACCTTCAGACACCGCCGTGAGGTGAACGGCTCCTGTCCACACTTTGCCATCGCCATTTCTGCCGTGAAGGGAACGGCTCCTGTCCTCATACCGCCACTGTCACTCCTGCCGTGAGGGCAATGGCTGGACTACCATCCCCAGCAGGCAGTGGGAGTCGCTTGCTGAGGACGTCATCGGAGCACCTGGAGGCGCTTATCAGCTGTGCAGCTCTCCCACAGCGCGGGACGCGCTTACAGCCGACAGCAGTACCGTGAGGGGAACGGTCTTTTCTTTACCTTACCTGACCTTCGGACACCGCCGTGAGGTGAACGGCTCCTGTCCACACTTTGCCATCGCCATTTCTGCCATGAGGAGAACGGCTCCTGTCCTCGTACCGCCACTGTCACTCCTGCTGTGAGGGCAACAGCTGGACTACCATCCCCAGCAGGCAATGCTGAGGACATCATCGGAGCACCTGGAGGCGCTTATCAGCTGTGCAGCTCTCCCGCAGCGCGGGATACGCGCGGGCATGCCCGGGCGCTGCCCGGGCAAAGCCCGGGTCAAGGGCGGGCCCATCCACGCCCGCCAAAGCCCGTAAGAGGCCGGGCTGGGCCACCCCTCTAACATCTAACTATGGGTAAGCGCAAACTTTGTGGTAGCCAAGATCAGGGAGGTGCAAAACCAAAAGTACCGAGACAGTCATCATCTATAATCTCATACCTAACTTCGGCCGTGGGAGCATTGAATAACGAGATAGCTAATGCCGAAAAGGAATTGGGTTTGGGCTCAAGACATAATGAAGGAGGAGGTGTTGAGGATTTTGAGCCTCTATCTAATGCTCCCGTTCCACTGGATCCAGTTGTGCTGATTAGTGGTGTAAGATTAAACTCTGAATCTCAGGCCCCGACTAGTGCTGTAATTGGAGGAGTGGCCGTACCATCGCAAGTTTCTGCTATGGACGGGGAAAATCATCTAGGGGATTAATTGCGAGGCCTCTGGGGGAACGGAGTACCTCTAGGAAAATTAATAAGAGGCAGAAGGGTCTAAAAAACTGTTCACCAAAGTTAGACTCGGTGATGGACAAGAATACTCAATTATTACTACGGAACCTGGTGGAGGAGATTTTTAGTGCCCGGTTCGAATCCATACTGACTAATATTGCCAAAGATGTAATTGACACTATGAACTCGTGTGTCGCTGACTTGAAGAAAAAATGTGAGTGTATGGATTCTATTCTGGACTCCTACCTAAAGGTCACTCATGTCAAAATTAATTCAGGTTTGTTATCCACTCCCCAGCTAGAATCTAGTCTAGACTTACGAGGAAAATCTTTAGGCAATCACCAATTTGTAGTTCCGAGTGAGGGGTAAAATCGAAAAAGGTTGCTAGGCCGGATGTGTTCCAGGACAGAATGCAAGAAGGAGGGCGTTTGACCCAAATTGATAAAAGTCCTGTTGAACCTACAGATTTAAGACCTAATGTGGCAATTAACAAGAATGCTGGCTTTAAAGACAGTAATAGAAGCCCGAATGAATGTAGAATTGACCTTCCCGCAGATGCTACTCCCCTGGTTGCGATTCTTGTAGGGGTTCCCCCTTTAAGTGTTCATGATAACGAACCAACGGAGGCACTGATGCGCAAGACAAAAAATTGGTGTGATCATTATTCATCAGGTCAACCTGGGATATCAGCCCATATTATAATAACCAGACGGGTGGCCTGGGTGGGAAATGGCCCCAAATGCGTACCAGGAGACTGTATTATAATTAGGGCTCCCGGTTATATGGTATTTATTTTTGGGACATTTCCGTCTGTATTTATCCATATTTATTTTTTGTTAATTTTTTCTGTATTTATCCATATTTATTTTGGGTTTTGTGAAAAGATGAATCTGAAATGAGTATATTTCTTCATTTATTTGACCGATAAATATGCACTCATGCCTGAACGACTGACCGGTTTCAGGGATATAAATACACTCAGATGATAAAATATGCTCTTATAAGAAAACATATACATTTTAATATCAAGGTTGTGCATACCTATTGCTGTTTAAGGCTCTTTACTAAAATTCCTTTATTTTTTTAACCCCCTTACCTTTTGATCAATAGAGCTATTGCCCTGGTAGTCATGATTGACAGCATTTAGAATCGCTCAAAAAACAACCCAGTTTCCGTTTTTATCCCCATTTAAAAATAAATACAGACAGGAAAATAAATGGTTTTCTGTCTGTATTTATCTGTAAAAATCAGTAAAAACGGAAAACAGGGAGCCCTAATTATAATTAATTTTAATAAACGGGATATAGCTGACAGGTTGTTCTGGGATGCCACGGAACTATATGGGGGGGACATTAGGGCTTTACCTTTAGGTTACTTTTACTCCCCGGTAAATGCCCCGCAACCTTTTGAGAGGGCCAGTGGGGCTATTTTCACTAGTTCCTCCCTCCCTGATCTGGGACTGCCCCGTAGTCATGGTAATGGATCTTGCCCTAGTAAAACTAAAGTGGGAGAAGTAACACAAAAAAAAGTGGTAGCCTTGACACCAAGGCCTAGGGAGGGAGGCTTATCTGTCTCAAATAGATTTTCTCCACTCACTTTGATGGACCAGAACGACTGACTGGTGGAGCCAGTGGTTGGTAGTTTACAACCATCCCCTAAAAATCCAGGTTCAGATGATGTAGGAGCGGTAACTCTCCCAAGTTGCAGAATTATTAGTTGGAATATTGCGTGCCTCAAAGCTAAAAGGGATGATCCACTTTGGTTGAAGGTCATAAGATCTTACGATATAATTGCGCTTCAAGAAACTTGGGATAGGGGGGATAGTTTTTGGGTGGATGGTTTTAGATCCTATGTTCTACCTGCTCGTCCGGCCTTAGCTAGCGGGCTCTTTATGTAGATTAGAGGTAGACTCATTTAATGCCTTGGTAATAGAAGTAACCCGGTCAAATATTCTTAAGCTATTACTCATTAATTTTTATAATTCTGGGGAAAATGATTTTTTAAATCAACATTTGATTAAGCTGAACTCTTTTTAGAAGACTATAGGGTTAATCAATCCACTTTTTATCATATATTAATTATGGGTGATTTTAATATACATTTGTGCGATGGGCATTGTCTTATTGATGATCACTTAGCTCACACTCATTCGGTGATCCCTCATTTTGAGCACTCGCCCCAGGGGGAGGGTTTAGAGAACCTTTTGTTGGGGGCCGATCTTTTTGAACCATCCTTTTTTAATCAATTTGATTGTTGTCCTACGTTTAAATCCAAGGCTAGAGACACCATTATAGATTATATATTCTTTTCCTCTACTTTACTTGACAAGGTAGTTTTTTATAACGCTATAGTTTCATCCTTTAGTGACCATAACCCTGTCATATTGGAACTGGATAATAGTTGCGGGTTTCTGGGAAACAGTGGGGAAAATTTGGGCGTCAATAGTATGGTAACCCATGATCAAGGGCGGAGGCTCAAGTGGTCTAATGTGGTACCAGATTCCTTTTAAAGATCTTTGCCTAAAAACTAGCGGACATATTGCAATATGCGCTGACTCTTTAAGCCCCGAGGATGCGGTCCTCGGAGCCTTTGATGGTATTTGCAGACAGATATCAGTGGACTTGACCATTAACTCTAAAATGAAAATTAAATTAAGTGAAAAATGGTTTGATGAAAACTGCTCACGAGCTCACCGTGCCCTAATTTTAGCCTTGAAAAGTTCTCCTCGAGATAGGGACTTGATAGTGTGGTTACGGAAACAATACAAGACTGCAGTTCATAGGGGAAATCAGAGATTAAGGCAGAGGCTTGGAATGATCTCGTTTCTGTCGATGTGTTAAAGGATAGCTCTAGATTTTGGTCTATTGTTAACTCCCCACTTTTTACAGGTCAGGAAAACGACATTCAGGAAAGTAACATCCCAGAAGCACAGTGGTTGGCTCATTTTGAGGGAATTTATGGTTCTGACGAAACGATGGAAACTTATTTTAAGGCATCAACCCACCAAGTTACAGCATCTCTTATTTTTAATGAGGAAGACGTTGAGAGAGCAATAAAAGATACATCTAGTAATAAAGCACCAGGTCCAGACCGTGTCCCAGCAGATCTTTATAAGTGTCACCCCAAATTTTGGGCTAAGATACTTGCAAATGTTTTTAATGCCGTGGGAACGAGTGGGTTTCCCGCATCCTGGTCTCAGTCGATTATTATACCAGTTTTTAAAAAGGGCCAGAGAGGGGACCCGAGGTGCTATAGGCCAATATCCCTAATTGACTCGTCGGTTAAAATTTTGGGCAAAGTGGTTTTAGAAAAGATTATAGACTGGTCCAATGATAACAAGATTGTTTCCAATCTACAGTACGGTTTTAGAAAAGGACGAAGTACTATGGACCAATGTCTTAACCTGTATCTATTAATTAGCAAATATACCATGGCAAAAGAGGGTTCGCTTAAAATGGCTTTTATGGATTTGTCCTCAGCTTTCGACCTGGTTAACAGGTCAAAGCTGTGGAGTATTTTATTAGAAATGGGATTGGATCCGGGTCTGGTTTACTTCCTAGCTGACCTTCATCGTGACCTATCTGCATCAATTAGGCTCTCACAAGACGGCAAGTGTTCAAAGTCTTTTAAATCAAGAAGAGGCGTAAGACAGGGGTGCATATTGGCGCCCCTGCTTTTTACATTATATACTAACGCCCTGGATAGATCTCCGGTGCAGGCGTGCTTGGATATACCGCGTGTAGGAGACTGTTCAATTCCGGTTCTCCTATACGCGGACGATGCCGTTCTTTTGGCACGAACTGCAGTAGGTCTCCAGCGGCTTTTGGCTGCGTTTGGAGCCTATATGTAGTCTTTAGACCTGGTAGTAAATATTGGGAAATCACATATCATGACCACGAGTTATAGAGCTCCTAAAGCAAAAACTTTTTATTGTAATGGGGGGGTTGTGACTGCTGTATCCTCGTTTACATATTTAGGAGTAGTGTTCGATGAAAGAGGCTCTTGGGTTCCCCAACAAAAAATAAAAAAAAATGCAGTAATTAGATCGACCTCTGCCATACTAGGATTTTCCCAGCGGTTGGGAGCCAGACCTGTGGAGGCCATTATAAAATTATATAGATCCAAGTGTTTGGCTATTGCAGCATATGGCTCATCTATTTGGGGATACAAGCAACAGGCAGGACTACAGACATTGGAAAACAGATTTTTACATAGTCTCCTGTCTGTTCCTCAATCTACCTCAACCTTTGCCATACACCAGGAATTGGGGCTGGGTTATGTCTCAGATACTTTGAGTACAGCGCCGTTACTCTGCTGGCTCAAAGTATGGCTTAACCCAGAATTAACCTTGAATCATTCGATATTGTGGGATTGTGCCAAATTGGATAATGCAAGTAACATTAACTGGCTTGCATATGTTAGATCCATGCTATCCAAAATAGGGCGGCCAGAACTATTTGAATCCCCGGAGAGGATTAGGAAAGAAGATCTGAAAGGGGTTAGAATGAACTTTATTAATATGTTGATGTCAGAACGGGAAGAACAGGAGTTACAGAAACCCTTAGTTAGGGCTCACTTTCTGACAAAAATGTTGTTATTAATTGAGCCATATCTGATAACTGTCACTAAACCGTTCCATCGCTGGCTCCTGACTAGGTTCCGTTTTAACTTGATTCATTTCAACCTGGGTGATTATGAGGGGTGGTGTAAACCAGAGGATGCAGGACCGTGTTCTTGCGATAATTTTTCCACACAAGATACCCTACATTTTGTAATGTTCTGCGACCTCTATTTGGATATACGTAGGAAGTTCCTAGTCCCCCTACTAAATAAAAAGGGTTTCCTACAGGTTAGACCTGCACTGCTTTACCTGCAAATGTTAAGTAATACATGGGACACTTTTAATATTGCTTATTTTCTGGTTGCTGCTGTTAGGATCAGGAAGAAATTAAAAAAAAATAAGCATACTGTTACGCACTTTAATGAGCCGATTAACCTCATTTGCTGAAGCTGAGTATTCTGTGGAATATCTCAATATTACTAGTTCCATTGCTGCTATTGTATGGATTCTTATGCTATATATTGTATTATGCTGATATTTTAATGAAATAATTTTTAACTTTTGTAATCTTTGATGCTGCTGAATTACACAAATATGATTGTGCTCAACTTTTAGTCCCAACATTTTTGTATAGGAATGCGTGTGTCTATGTATTTTATGTCTTGTACTTTTATGATTTTAATTAATCGAATAAAGTGGATTGAAAGAAAGATCTTTTTACAATACATGCCTTTACAATTTTCTGATATTTTTCATAGCAGACATATTGATGTTTCCCTATTTTTATTATTTATATTGCTGTAGAAACTTGAGCTAAATGCACAGATTGCATATCTATGAGCATTGTTGAATATTCTACACCATGTGGCATCAGAATATTGTTGCCAGAATATTGTCATAAGACATAATTGACCTTATGTACAAAGCTATTCTGTGGTTACAAAGGTTCCGATTCCCAAAGTCGCAGTCTTTCCGACTGCAAAATAGCTTTTGGGTAACAATCCCAAACATATTACTGAATCGAAAAATAGGTTCCCAGTACACACTGAATAGCAAATTGGAAGAGGCATGTTTAGTGCATCCCTTCTAATTTGCAAAGTATGTATCAATGGTTTATGACTCCAATTGCGGTAGCACAACATTGATAGGTTACCAACACCTCAAAGAAGATGGTAAACCTAAGCAAACAGTAAGGAGTCCCCTCTTCCCCTTTGTGAATGTTGACAAAAACATTTTTAGGAGAGGCAGTGGTCCATTGGACCAATGCTGGAGCACTGGGTTAAGGCTAAAAATAAGTATAACATTTTTAATGTTTTTGTTTTAAACTCCTCTGATTTTTCTCTATGCTAAAGTACTACCAATCCAGGCAAGCTTCACCAACCCAGGCATCACCTATTGAAGATATGCAGATATAGATTTGGAACTGCAAACCAATGAAATTCATGGGCTAGAGAAGCTTGTCCTGTGATTGTGGTGTTCAGGAATTAAGCTTAGTCTGGTGTTGCATTACTGAATAAGGATGCACAAATCCAAAAATAAAATAAAAAACTCAACCTGACCAAATGCCAAATTGCTTGGCATCAAAGACTGTGTGCAGTAGGGTTTGATTGCCTGTGGCAAGAGTGTGCAGGGCCTCCCTGGCCAGGCCCCGTGGTCAATCCCAGCCACACATGGGTGAAGTCCGAGCACAGCAAGGGATGGCTGCCCATGGAGAGTTGTGCAGATGACCTAGATGGAAGCCAGGTTCTGCCAACCCCTGCTGGACACTGCCAATGGGTTTGTACAGTGGGGATTAGTGTCCATGGAGGGTTGGGCACAGCGTCTGGATGGTGATCCAGGCCCTTTAGCCATCCTCCACTGTGCACTGTTGATGAACAAATAGAAAGGCAGGCCCTGTCTAGAAATGTCCTAACCTTGAACAACAGAAACTGCAGTGGCACCCCTCGAGCCCACCTTCTACCAAAAAGTCAGTGTTCAGGCAGAATGAGCAGCCCCTTGCTGACAAAGCCCTCATTGAACTTCTAAAGGCAGTCCTGTCTCATTCGCCCTCACTTCAGTGTCTGGATTTCCACCCATCTGCCACAGGAATGCAGGCAATACATTTACAGTCTGAGGAAGCTGTAATCATCCTCTATGCTTTGTCATGGTAAAACAGGGGCAATTCAAAATGGACCCCATTCTTCCCAGAACTCAGACTCTCATCACACTCAGAGTCCTACTAGCACATGTGTCTCATACCTACTACACATATATGTCCTCAGCATGATCACAGAATGTCAATGCAGACTCTGGGGTTCCATTACAAAGGAATATTTTACATTATAGGGATAAGTAGATCATGCTCTCTCCTGTCACAAGGAAAAAGGTTTGAAATTCGATACACTGCCATTACTGCTTTATGGGACTCACCCAGTGCATGGAGAGTAGTTCTATGCTTGCTATTAAGGTACGCTTTGTGTGTTCCTCCTAGTCACAGACCAGGATCTGGTGCTTGCATTGAAAGGAACAGACCTAGGCCCCTGGACACACTCTAGATAAGTGTGATGCCAGGGCCAAATAACAAGTCAGGAAATCAGTTTCTCTTGTATTCTGATGATGATTTAGAGGTACAAGACATATTTGTGCAACAGTGTTTTCAATATTTGAGAATCTAAAATGAGAAGGTAAACAGTCACTGTTAGAAATGGGATTCCTGCTTGGCTGTGGTATGCACCCAGGCCAGGCAGGAACCACCATTCTAGTCAGGGTAAGCTGGATGCACACTAAAAGATAACCTGTGCTCACCCTCTGGTAGCTTGGCACAGAGCAGTCAGACTTATCTAAAGAGGCAATGTGTAAAGTATTTGTGCAACACACACACACAGTAACACAGTGAATACACCACAAAAAAACTCCACGCATGTTTATGAAAATAGATTATTTATTACATTATGAATGAAACAAGACCAAAACAACAAAAATCCAATGTATAGAAGTTTAGTTATTGAATTTTAAAATAATAAATCCAGTAAAGTGCTTAGAAGCAAGTAGCGCTAAAAAGGTTACTTTTGGTCATGCTGGATCAGGGCAAAGTCAAAGTTCAGGCCTACCGTGATAGAGCACCGGCTGGCTACAGAACCCATGCAGGTTTCGGTAAACAAAGTACCTTTCCAGGTGGCAAACTGTGAATTGTGTCGATGCTGAGGCCCGCAGGTGCAGGATTCATTGATCTTTTCCACGCAGTGAAGGGGATGAGTCAGTTCAGAAGATGGGTGCCAGAGTCGAGAGGCATCGAGCGATTCACCGGAATTTGCCACACAGAGCAGACTGGCTCCCACTTGGACACGCCGTCGCGGCCCACACAGAGGCATTTACATTGTTATGCCCTGCACCACCTCCGGTTCTTCAACCAATCTATCCTCGAGGCAACCCACAGCAGTTGCCTCACCTCCATCGGGTTCTTCACAATTATTTATTCTGCATGCAACTCATTGCAGTTGCTACTTTATCACCGGATCGACGCGCAGGCCAGCCAGTCCGCATCCCCCCACATCACCTTTTTTTCAATAAAATTGCAGATGGCATTCACTCAGGCATGTAATTCGATGTCCTTATGATGATCCCACAATTTCTCTCATGGGATCGAAACCTCGTTGACTCTTCTGACACCTTAAACGCAACTGTACTTATCATTGTTCATGTGTAATGGTGTCTCTTTACATTTATGCTTGCTTAAATGAATGTATTATGCCCAAGCATTAAGCTTTGCCTGAGCCTTTGTTTTGTTTTGTTATATGTATACCTTGCTGGATGCAGGATTGTGTCCCCACTTTATTGGTTGCTAAGTATTTGAAATATTAAATTGATTCTGTCCGGCTGGACAGCACAATATAGAACTGATTCTAAGACAATATTCATTTTCCTCGCTCTTATTATCCTTGTTCGGGACCACTGTGTTTATAACTTACTGATACCCTAATAACAGTCGAGGGGATGCATCAATCTCACCAAGCTGCAGTGGCGGAGATATGCTGTATGATGTGTCAATCTCTGGAGGCAAACCACTGGTTCCAGTGCGATGCGCCGATTTTACTCCCACAACTGGGTCGATGCGCCGGTTCTGCTACATGCAGACAAGAGATGAGTCGGAAAACATGTTGTAAGTATCTGGTCCATTTCCAGTGAGCCAGGCAAAGGAGCTGGGGTAGAGACTTTGATATCCCTGAGTCTCAAGCAACAGAAGGCAAGCCAACAAGCCCTTGGAGATCACTCGGATTGAAGGCAGAGTCCAGCTCTCCTTCAGCAGAGTCAGAGAGCAGCAGGCATCAGGGAAAACAAAAAGAAAAGCAGGCCTTTCAGATCAGCAGTCCAGTTGAGTCCTTTAAACAGCACAGCAGTTCTTGTGGCAGAACTTCAGTTACAAGTCTAGTAGTATCTGATTTTTGGGGGTCAAAGACCCAGTACTTATACCCAAAAGTGTTGTTGATGTGGGGGTGACTTCAAAGCAGCTCTCTGAATTGGACAAGTATCCATTTCAACCCAATGTTGTCTGCCAGGATATCTGTGGGGGGTAATCAGTCCTTTGTGTGAGGACAGGACACTACCTATTCAAGTGACGTGGAAGCCCCTTCCTTCCATCCTGTCCAGGCAAGGCCATCAGAATGCAGATGTATGTAGATGAGTACTCAGACACACCTATCCTTCCTGTGTTGTGGCTGTCCAGAGGTATAGAAACAGAGTGTAGCTGTCACCCAGCCCAGACATGTATTGGAGACAAGCTGCAAAGCAAACAGTTATAAGCACAGAAAAATGTCCACTTTCTAAAAGTGGCATTTCTAAAATAGTAATGCCAAATCCAACTTTACCTGTAAAGAGGATTTGTCATTACCATTCCAAACATTTGAAACATGAAAAATCTACTCTTCTCTGATCAGGAAGTACAGCTTAAAAGTGTATTAAGGACTTCCAAAATGCTAACCTATGAGAGGAATAGGCTTCACAGTAGTGAAAAATGAAATAGGCTGTCACAACCCAGACATGCAAAACATCACAGTACATGCCCTACCTTTCATTTACACAGCACCCTGTCCTTAGGGCTACCTAGGGCCTACCTTAGGGGTGACTTATGTGTAATAAAAGGGGAGTTTCAAGCTTGGCAAGTAGTTTTAAATGCCAAGTCAAAGTGTCAGTAAACTGCACGAACAGGCCCTGCAGTGGCAGGCCTGAGACAGGTTTGAAAGGCTACATCTATGGGTGGTACAATCAGTGCTGCAGACCCAATAGTAGCATTTAATTTACATGCATTTAATTTACATGCCCTGGTTATAGGATATATCAGTTTACAAGAGACTTACAAGTAAATCAAATATGCCAAACAGGTGCAAAACAATTATACCATGTTTAGAGGAAAAACATATGCACTTTAGCACTGGTTAGCAGTGGTAAAGTGCCCAGAGTTCTAAGCCAACAAAAGAAGGTTAGAAAAAGAGGTGGAGGAAGACAAAAGGTTTTGGTTGACCTTTAAGAGAGGGTCATTTTCCAACAGCCGCTGTCAGAGATACCTATAGCTGTCAATGTGTAAATGATTGTTTTCAGTAGGCAACAATTTGCAAAATTATTGTTTTTGGTAGGCAAGGTTTTGCAATGCACTTATCTGTCAAATGATTTGAGTACTATACTGCATTTCATATTTGTGCATGTAACCAATTTCCAATTTTGGAAAAACTTGCAAATAAATCGATGGCCAGGGAATGGCCCATATTATAAAGAATTCAAGAAGAACAATATGCAGAGTAAATTTTTACAATTATTTCTGCCCATTTGGCTGACATTCTCGAAAGGGTCATATAGTATAAACATATTGAAATAGTGGAATGGTACCTTCAGCTATCTGGCAGGATCCAAGATTTGGCAGTAACTGTAATCATTGTTTCTGTTAATAAATATGCACTTTAAGAAATTGGGTTACTGGTTGAGGGAGGTGAAACCCTACCCAAGCAGCAACCACAATCTCTGTCAGAATGAAACACAAGCAAACCCCAAATTAATCTGTACTTAACCCTCTGGTAACTCGGCACAAAGCAGTCAGGCTTAACTTAGAGGCAATCTGTAAAGTATATATGCAGCAATTCAAACAGTAATAAAGTGAAAACACCACACAAGAAAAATCCCATACCAAATTAGAAAAACAGATTCAAATGTATTAATTTATTTGAGACTAAAGTGACAAAAATCCAATCAGTAGAACCTGAGTTATACAATTTTTAAAGTTTTAAGTGAAAACTGTGCTTAGAAGCATCAAGCACCAACTGCGGTTCTCTGGTCTCACAAGACTGGGACAAAGTTCATGCCGGCTGCAAAAAAGTGGGGGCCGCATACAGGGACCAAGTTAGGCCCACTGAACAAAGTACCTTAAATCCTGGTTTGCGGAGTGTTGTGAGATCCCACGTCGAGGATGCATTGTGCAGCGGAGGTTCCAAGGAAGCTGCAATGCTGCAATGCAGAATCCTACTCCATCGTGGAGGATGCCGCCGACAAGCAGTTTGTGATGTAAAGTTCTGCTTTGAAGATGCGCCATGCACCTGCGGTTCCGAAGAAGCTGTGGGACTGTGATGCGTCGTCGTGGAGGATTCCTTCGATGAGTGACTTGCGATGTGAGGGCTTGTGGCGAGCATGCATTGTACAGCATGCCTGGGGCCTACCATGTATTTTATATATATAAATATAACATTTTGGAGGGGGGCCACGCGAACCCCCTCCTGAGGCCAATTTCGGCCCAGGGACCCCATCCCCGGGCCAGACCGTATCCTTTTTTTTTTTTTTAAAGTAAAAATGGGCAGGGGGGCCTGTGCAGTCCCCCTATCTGTGCCGATATTGCCCTGGGGACCCCATCCCCCGGGGCATGGCAATGACGTTGGGGACAGCGGGGGGAGCCTCAAGGCCCCCGCGGTCCCTGCCGACTCCCCGCCTCCTGCGGGAGCCGGCATTACTTTGGGGCAGAGGAAGCTGCAAACATGCAGCTTCCTCTGCCCAAAAGCAATTCTGCTTTACTTCATGGAAGTGAGAGCATTTTCAATGCTCTCACTTCCATGAAGCGAAGCAGAGTTTGCTATGGCTTGGTGGAAGCAGTGCTCCCGCCAAGCCATAGCAAACTGCAATGTCCCGAGGGTGGGCAATGCAGGACATTGCTGGAGTTGGCCCTGGGGAGTGGCGGTCCCAGGACCATTTACGGCTCCATGAGGGGGGCTGCGCGGCCCCCCTCCAACAATACTAAAGCCCAGGGGAGGTGGTGGTTGTCCCCGGGGCTGTGTGGAGGGCTTGAGCCCCCCACACTTAATTTTTTAATATAGCCCTGGGGAGGTGGCAGTCCCCGGGGCTCAGTGGGGGGGCTGGAGCCCCCCCCATGCATCTTTTCAATTTAGCCCCAGGGAAGTGGCAGTCCACAGGGCTGCGGGGGCACCCATGTGCCCCGCATTTATTCTGATCATTGCCCCCAGGGCCTGGCCCACCCGGGGGCCTAATTAAACGAACCGCGGGAGCCCGTGCTTAGTTTTTTTTAACATTTTCATCCGGATTTGCGGATCCAACGCGAATCCCACCGAATTCTTTTTAGAATTTTTTTTATTTTGGTCGTGGGCGTCCCTGTGGGACCCCCTGAGCAGGTCTAAGGCGTCAGGGTGTTTCTACTCTGCCCCCTTTTCTTGATTGTTAACCTTTTTTGACCTTTTTTTTTAACTCGGTTCAACAGAGTCACAAGATGGCTGCCAGCACTTCCTGGTTAGAAGTGTTGGCAGCTAATCAGATATCAGGCATGAGATCGGGGGGTTCGCGGACCCTCCGTGGCCATATTTGTATAGCTGACATTTTTTTAAATTTCTCAGGAACTACTGAATGGATTTAACCATTTAACAAAAAGAGTGCACTTTGAACCAAGAGCTACCTTTCTGCCAAATTTGGTGTAATTCCTTTCAGCAGTTCCGGCTGTAGCTGCGTCAACAGTTTCCTATGGAATTTCTTTTTGGCCCCTGCTTGACGGATCACCCTGAAATTTTCAAGACCGCATCTAAAGTGAGTGGGCTATTAGTTTTGAAAATTTCATGAAAATTCGTCAAACGGTGCCAAAGAAATAGAATTAAAAAAACCTAAGATATTCACTGAAAAAACAAAGGTTACAGGGACATTATAGTTAGGCTCAGATTTCATTTGTACAAAACCAGTGAAATTCAGCAGTTATATTTGCCTGAGCTAACTATAACTTATGCTCCCGCAATGCACTGCTTATGACCTCACATATTACATCACTCATGACATGGTCAGTGACATAACTGATGACACTCTGCAATTGGGAAGGAGGGCCGCACAACACCCCTTCCCGGACCAATTTTGGACCCAGGGACCCCATCCCCCGGGGTCCGGGCACTCTTACCTATGTATCATTGGGGAGAGCAGGGGAGCCTCAAGGCCCCTGCGGTCCCAGCCTGCTTCCTGCCTTCTGCAGGAGCCGGCTTTGTTCCTGCACGCAAGAAGCTGCTAGAAATGCAGCTCCCTGTGTGTGGAGCAATTGTTTCATCTGTTTCGCTACCCACATGACAGGTGGAGGGAAACAGATGAAAACTTCGCTCCTAGCAAGCTGGAGACGTTTGACAGCTCCTGCTTGCTGGGAGCGGAGCTAGTGTTTTCTCTCACTTGGCGGGAGCTGTCACAGTGCTTGTTTTTTTTTTGCTGGGGATCCACGATGTCACAGCAAAAAGTTTAAAAAAAATAAAGTTTTTGGCCCTGGCGTGGTTCCTGTGGGACCCCAGGACCAGGGCTTGGGGGCCAGGGTATTCCTACCCTGCCTCTTTTTATTTTTTTTAATTTTTTGTGGGACTCAAGATGGCTGCCAACACTTTCTGGTTGAAGTGTTGGTAGCCAATCAGATATCAGCACTGGGACTGTTGCATCCACGGAGGTTCTGTGTCCCTAGATATACAAATTTGGATTTCAGTCAATATCTCAAAAACTACTGAACAGGTTTACACCAAATAACTAAAAGGGCACTTACTGGACCAAGAGCTACCTTTCTGTCAAATTTGGCATAATTCCGTGCAGTGGTTGTGCCTAAAATCCCTATGAGAATTAACATGGGAAACACACTTTTTTTGACCTCCCTTTTTCTTGGCCTCCTCTTGATGGATTGCCATGAAACTTACCATGCATGACTAGACCCACCTTGGCACTTTTTTGTACAATTTTGTGAAGATTCGTGAAACAGTGCCAAAGGTATAGGCAAGTCAAAAAAGGCCTTCCTATGGAAACTAGGGGCCTGATTTAGATCTCGACGGATGGGCTACTCCGTCACAACGGTGACGGATATCACGTCCCCCAAAATATAAATCCCATAGGCGGATGGGATATCTGTTACCTTTGTGACAGAGTAACCTGTCTGCCGAGATCTAGATTAGGCCCAGATTCCTAACTATAACTACCTACTGGTGACCACCAGTGTGTAATATATATGCAAATATATATAATATATATATATATATATATATATATATATATATATATATATATATATATATATATATATATATATATATATATATATATATATATATCTATATAGATCTACTATGGTCGCCAGTAGATAGTTATAGTTACAACCTATTATCCATAGGAAATCCGCGACATTCTATTTGAAATAACTCTCTTGCCGGTTGACGTATCTTCGCAAAATTTTCAAACTTTGTGGCCTGCTCCGGTCCGCTCCTACCCTGAAAGTCTCGGGGGATTCGTCAAGCGGGGGCCGAGAAAAAGGGGGTCCCAAAACGCGTTTTCCCCATGCAATTTTCCATAGGAAACTTTAGACACGGCTACAGCCCGAACTGCTGAACGGAATTACACCAAATTTGGCAAAGAGGTAGTTCTTGGTTCAGAAAGAACCCTTTTTGTTAAATGGTGTAAATCCGTTCAGTAGTTGCTGAGAAAATCAAAAGTAAAAAGATAGTGATAACTATGGCCGAGTAGGGTCCGCGTACCCTCCCGATCACGAGCTGCATGTTAATTGGTTGTCAGCTGGCTGTCAACATTCCGATTCAGGAAATGTTGGCAGCCATTTTGTCCCTCGGTAGAACCGAGGGACAGAAACAAGTGCGCAAAGCGCACAAAGGGGGCAGGGTAGAAACACCCTGACCCCCTAGGTTTGCTCAGGGGGTCCCACAAGGACCCCCTGGGCAAAAAAAAAAAATATATATTTTTTTAAAATCGGCAGGATGCGCTCAGGGTGCGCGAATCCTGCCAGAAAAAAATCGAGCGCGGTCTCCGCGCTTCGATTGTATTTTGCCCCGGGTGGCCCAAGTCCCGGGGCATGGTGGGGGATAATTTAATGTGTGGGGGCCTCAAGGGCCCCCAAGCCCCGGGGACCGCCACCCCCCGGGGCTTTTTTTAAATGGTGCGGGAGGGCTCTGAGCCTCCCCGCAGCCCCGGGACCACCACCTCCCCGGGGCTTTTTTTTATTAATTAAAGACCTGTGTGGGGGGCTCCAGCCCCCACACGCCCCGGGACCGCCACCTCCCGGGGCACTAAACATTTAAATATGGGGGTCCGTTACGGACTCCCAGAGCCCCGGGGACCACCACCTCCCCGGGGCTGTGAACTGAATGGGAGGGGGCCGCGCGGCCCCCCTCCTGGAGCCCTTGATGGCCCTGGGGACCACCACCCCCAGGGCCGGCTCCTGCAGTGTCCCGGGGTGCCTACCCCCGGGACACTGCTGTTTGCAATGACAGGGACGGGAGCCTCGCGGCTCCCGTCCTGTCATTGCAAACTGCTTTGGATATTGGAAGAGAGAGCAGGGAAACCTGCTCTCTCTTCCAATATCCAAAGCCGATGCTTTCCACATGGGGAGCAGCATGTTAGCTGCTCCCCATGTGTAAAGCAATGCCGGCTCCCGTAGGACACGGGGAGCCGGCGGGACTGTGGGGGGATTGGGGACCCCCCACAGTCCCCAACGAGAGAGCCAGCCCCGGGGGATGGGGTCCCGGGGCAAGTAGTGGCTCGGGAGTGGGAGCCAGCGGCCCCCTCCCCAAAAAATAAAAAATAAAAATAAACGGAAAGGCCGGCCCCGGGGATGGGGTCCCCGGGGCCTTAAATGGCCTGAGGAGGGGGCCACGCAGCCCCTCCCTACGAAAAAAAAAAAATCGAGGCCATGCCCCGGGGGATGGGGTCCCCGGGGCCAATACAGGCCCAGGGAAGGGGGGCCACGGCCCCCTTCCCGTTTTTTTAAAAATTTGTAATTAAAAAAAGGGGTAAGGCCCTGGGGGATGGGGTCCCCAGGGCATAAAAACTGGAAAAAGGAAGGGAGGCCCCTTCCTTCACCACTCTGCAGACGCGCCCTGAGCGTTTGCAGAGGGGGACGAATTCCCCTTGAATACTGGGGGTCCCTGGGGGCCAACTAGCCCACCAGGAACCTCCAGTATGCGCCAGGGGCTGCCTTGCATAGAGGTGTACAGAGGCCACGCCCCTTTTTACACCTCTCTGCAACTCAGCTCTGTGGCGCTTTTTGGAGGTATATGGTGGGCTAGTTGGACTCCGGGACCCTCAGGATTCAAGGGGACTTAATTCCCCAACTTAAAACGCGCCACGGGCGCGTTTGCACCGTGGTGAAGGGAGGGGCGGGGCTTCAGGTGACATGTGTGCAAACAGGCCCCGTGGCATGTTTTAAGATGGGGAATTAAATCCCCTTCAGTCCTGAGGGTCCCTGGGGGCCAACTAGCCCAACAGGTACGTCCAGAAAGCGCACAGAGCTGCGTTGCAGAGAGGTGTAAAAGGGGTGTGGCCTCTCTACACGTCTCTGCAACGCAGCCCCCTGGCGCATATTGGAGGTTCCTGGTGGGCTAGTTGGCCCCTAGGGACCCTCAGGATTCAAGGGGACTTAATCCCCCAACTTAAAACGCGCCACGGGGCGCGTTTGCACAGATATCACCTCAGGCCCCGCCCCCTCCCTTCACCATTGTGCAAATATTCTTCTAAAATCATCCGAAATACGAATTCCTATTTACTCACCTGTTATAAGGAGAGACCTCAGTGCTGCATCTTTCAGCCCAGTACTGGTCCTGAAAAGTAATTTTAACCGTACTTACCAGTAACTTGAATTTCCTTCCATAGGATATCATTGCCTGCTTTTTGTTGAAAAAGTTTCTAAGTGTTGATTTTTGAAACATACAAATATTCCTCTAAAATCAGCCGAAATACGAATTCCGATTTACTCACCTGTTATCAGGAGAGACCTCAGTGCTGTATCTTTCAGCCCAGTACTAATCCTGAAAAGTAATTTTAACCGTACTTACCAGTAACTTGAATTTCCTTCCATAGGCTAACATTGACTGGTTTCACTTGGAAATTCTTCTAAGTGTGGAGTTTTGGAACTTTATAATATTCCTCTAAAATCAACCAAAGTACGAATTCCAATTTACTCACCTGTTATCAGGAGAGAACCCAGTGCTGCATCTTTTAGCCCAGCACTGACCCTGAAAAGTAATTTTAACCGTACTTACCAGTAACTTATATTTTCTTCCATAGGAATCCATTGTCTGGTTTTCAGCAGAAAAGTTTCAAGTGTCGATTTTCACAAACTACAAATATTCCTAAAAAATCGCCTGTATGACTTAAACGCATTCTTTCAACTGTTTACAGGAGATGCACCAGTGCTGGATCCAGGATCCAACACTGAGTAAGAAAAAGTAACGATAACAGTTTTTAACTTCTAAGTGAATTTCCTTCCATAGGATAACATTGGTGATTCTATGAGAAAAAGTTTCTAAGTGTGAACTTTTAAAGTACAATAATATTCCTTAAAAATCACGACTGTAACCAAAACGCTTTTACTCAACTGTTTACAGGAGATGTCCCAGGACTGAATCTAGGATCCAGTCCTGTGGTTAGAAAAGTAATCCATAAAGTAACTAATTGCATTTAACTAGAAATTCACATTGAGCTGAATGTTGCATTGTGTTTGAAAATGTGTTGCCCATTGCAACAACTGTAACTACTGTACTTAAAAGTCTATTGCCTATGTGCAAAGTATTTAAACTAAAGTAATTCATTCTGAGAAAGTATTTTTTGTAATGTAATGTATAATGTAATTACAATGTAATTTAAAAAATAAAATATTTAAAAAAAAATTGTTTCTAAAAAATTTGGAAATCAGTATGAAAAAAATGTATATAACAATTAATACATTTAAAAATTGTCATTTACAAAACCTTTGAAATTCACTGAAAAAACCGTAGGTTTCAGACATGTTATAGTTACAAATTAGCATTTAAAAAACCTTTGAAATTCACTGAAAAAACCATAGGTTTCAGGGACGTTATAGTTACAAATTAGCATTTAAAAAACCTTTGAAATTCACTTAAAAACCATAGGTTTTAGGGACAGTTATAGTTAGTTGGACATTGCACTCGTACAAAACCCGTGAAATTCCCCGTTATAATTAGTCCAGCTAACTATAACTCGCGCCCCGCAATGCACTGCTGATGACGTCACATATTACATCACTCATGACATGGTCAGTGACATCACTGATGACATCACTGATGACATCTCAAATGACATCACTGATGACATCATCCACGTGATAATCTGATGCACCTCCTCACACCCCAATATAACCTTTGATACACCCACTCTAAATTACAGACTGCCATTCGCAAAACCATAGACACTCCAACACCAATAACTACATACCCACTCACTGATTCTTAGGTCTACGCACACATCCACTCACTCACCCGTACAGTCACTCATACTTACGGTCACTCAGTACAGGACTATCATATGCACTCATACTCCTATATAGACACTCAAACACCACCACTCATCCATAGAGGTACTCACACACCTAGTCAGTCATGCAAATAATTAAACACACTACCATTTACTCACCTATACAGTTATACACACACCAGCTCACTTACTCATACAAATAGTAGCACATTCTTACGCTCTTATACAATCACTGATACAAGCACACACTCATCCATACAGCCACTATCACAATCACTCACTCTCGCTTATAGCTATTTATATACTCCAACACACATATATACTGCCTTTCACATATGTAGTTACTCACACATGTACCACTGGGACATACATTCACTCACTAACACACTCTTACACACACTTACCCACCCATACAGTCTATCACAGATGCACTCTTGAAACCATCCACCCAGTGAATCACCCACTCACACATCTATGCACAGAGTTGCACACACCCCTCCCACACAAACACTCAGGCACCCATACAGATACTCAGACAAGCATTCAGTAACTCATATAGACACTCATGTAGCTATTCACAAACACATGCAGCCACTTACACAGCAACAGACAGACGGATACAGACATTCACCCAGTTTAGTCACTAACCCATGCATTCAGTAAGATACGTTAAATCACTCACTTATAGAGTCAGTCACGCACCTACTAAATCATCCATACACCCACTCATTCTTCAATACGTCTTTTCCTATATATATTAAAAATATTTAAACTTTACAGAAACACACAGATAATGGATGATGTCATCAGTGATGTCATTTGAGATGTCATCAGTGATGTCATCAGTGATGTCACTGACCATGTCATGAGTGATGTAATATGTGACGTCATCAGCAGTGCATTGCGGAGGCGCGAGTTATAGTTAGCTGGACTAACTATAACGGGGGAATTTCACGGGTTTTGTACGAGTGCAATGTCCAACTAACTATAACTGTCCCTAAAACCTATGGTTTTTTCAGTGAATTTCAAAGGTTTTTTAAATGCTAATTTGTAACTATAACGTCCCTGAAACCTATGGTTTTTTCAGTGAATATATATATATATATATATATATATATATTATCTACTGACGGTCGCCAGTAGATAGTTATAGTTAAAACCTATTATCCATAGGAAATCCGCGACATTCTATTTGAAATAACGTTGGCGCCGGTTGACGAATCTTCGCGAAAGTTTCCAACTTGTTGGGGCGCTCCGGTCCGCTCCTATCCTGAAAGTCTCGGGGTGATACGTCAAGCGGGGGCCGAGAAAAAGGGGGGTCCCAAAACGCGTTTTCCCCATTCATTTTTCCATAGGAACCTTTAGTCGCAGCTACAGCCCGAACTGCTGAACGGAATTACACCAAATTTGGCAAAGAGGTAGCCCTTGGTTCAGTGTCGTGCCTTTTGCTTAAATGGTGTAAATCCGTTCAGTAGTTCCTGAGAAAATCAAAAGTAAAGTCACATATATATCTGGGCGGAGCCTAACCACACATGTCATCGTGAGATCTGATTGGCTGTCAGCACTTCATCCTGGAATTGCTGGCAGCCATCTTGGGACCAATATAAATGATAGTACCTCATTGAAATGCATTGTAGTGAATAGAAGATTTTGAGGGTCACCAAAAGGAGAACTATAAAGGGTGATAACAGGCTTTAGTTACATTAGAATTTATTTGTTGATGGTACCATACTAATTTTAGGAATTGTGGTGTATTCTAAGGTGATTTTACCATGTGAAAAACCTTCTGCTGGGATATCATGAATCATGTTTGAGAGAACACTATTTTCTCATGCTTGTCCCATGGAGGTTTGGAAGGTGCTCCAGAAGCTAAAATGAGAGCATATTTTCTGTAAATTCACATTATCTTTCTCACTCATGTGAGAATGAAGTCCGACATTCTCAGTAAAACATGTACATCCAACAAGGGCAGAGACTGTCAGTTGATTCCTTTGTGTTCTACTGCAGCTTCCCAGAGTGTTCTAAAGAACAACTAGAGTGCTAACAGCCTTACTTATGACAAAAGTATGGCACACCTGAAGCCATCTTGATTGGAATAAACTGGTAACACTTAAACAATTTAATTTAAAAAGGAACAAAATGATGGGGTTCATTTTGTCATAGAAATTATTGTTAGTGCTGTAGAAAGAAAAATTAGGACATGTTTCAAGTGTGATCTCAAATATCTTCCTGTTATATTTCAACAGGAGCAGCCTGCCAGTTGATGCCTTTGTGTTCTACTGCAGCTTCCCAGAGTGTTCTAAAGAACAACTAGAGTGCTAACAGCCTTACTTATGACAAAAGTATGGCACACCTGAAGCCATCTTGATTGGAATAAACTGGTAACACTTAAAACATTTAATTTAAAAAGGAACAAAATGATGGGGTTCATTTTGTCATAGAAATTATGGTTAGTGCTGTAGAAAGAAAAATTAGGACATATTTCAAGTGTGATCTCAAATATCTTCCTGTTATATTTCAACAGGAGCAGCCTGCCAGTTGATGCCTTTGTGTTCTACTGCAGCTTCCCAGAGTGTTCTAAAGAACAACTAGAGCGCTAACAGCCTTACTTATGACAAAAGTATGGCACACCTGAAGCCATCTTGATTGGAATAAACCGGTAACACTTAAAACATTTAATTTAAAAAGGAACAAAATGAGGGGTTCTTTTTGAAATAGAAATTATGGTTAGTGCTGCAGAAAGAAAAATTAGGGCATGTTTTAAGTGAGATCTCAAATCCTCTTCTATTTCATTAGAAAATTCTGACATGCAGACTGAAACAATCACTTTCAATACCAGCAGCAGACCACCAGTTAACTCCCTGGTGAGCAGTAGCTTTACTCCAGTGATCTAATGAGCAACTAGAGTGCTAACATTCTGAATTTATGGCAGATGTGAGACACATCTGAATGCCTTCTTGATGGAATCAAAGTAAAAACTGAAAGCATTTCCTACTGAGGAGACTGCAGTAAATGAAGAAATTAGGAAACTTCATAACAAAGAAGTCTTCCAAGATGGCCACCAGTGAAAAAAGAGCCCAAATGTAGCACAAATATTACCCAGATGTAGCCCACATATAGCCCAATGACAAAAGTGTGCAAAACACTTTTTATTTTTAGTTTTTTTGCAGTTTTATGTAGTGCAGACTGGTCAGGTATTGGAGCATTGCATCTTAAAACATGACCCCCTACACTACAAAAACACCACTGCACTACCTTAAACCCTAAAACACTACCCCCAGCACGACCCCCTACACTACACAAGCACCACTGCACTATCCTAAACCCTAAAACACTACCCCCAGCACGACCCCCTACACTACCCAAACACCACTGCACTAACCTAAATCCTAAAACACTACCACCAGCACGACCCCCTACACTACCCAAACACCACTGCACTACCCTAAAACATGACCCCCTACACTACACAAGCACCACTGCACTACCCTTAACCCTAAAACACTACCCCCAGCACGACCCCCTACACTACACAAGCACCACTGCACTACCCTAAACCGTAAAACACTACCCCCAGCACGACCCCTACACTACACAAACACCACTGCACTACCCTAAACCCTAAAACACTACCCCCAGCACGACCCCCTACACTACCCAAACACCACTGCACTAACCTAAATCCTAAAACACTACCCCCAGCACGACCCCCTACACTACCCAAACACCACTGCACTACCCTAAAACATGACCCCCTACACTACACAAACACCACTGCACTACCCTAAACCCTAAAACACTACCCCCAGCACGACCCCCTACACTACACAAGCACCACTGCACTACCCTAAACCCTAAAACACTACCCCCAGCACGACCCCCTACGCTGCCCGAACACCACTGCACTGCCCTAAACCCTGAAACACCAGCCCCTGCATGACCCCCTACACTGCCCCAACACCACTGCACTGCCCTAAACCCTGAAACACCACCCCTAGCACGACCCCCTACACTGCCCGAATACCACTGCACTGCCTAAACCCTGAAACACCACCCCTTCACGACCCCCTACACTGCCCGAACACCACTGCACTGCCCTAAACCCTGAAACACCACCCCCAGCATGACCCCCTACACTGCCCGAACACCACTGCACTGCCCTAAACCCTGAAACACTACCCCCAGCAAGACCCCTACACTGCCCGAACACCACTGCACTGCCCTAAACCCTGAAACATCACCCCCAGCAAGACCCCCTACACTGCCCGAACACCACTGACCTAAACCCTGAAACACCACCCCCAGCACGACCCCCTACACTGCCCGAACACCACTGCACTGCCCTAAACCCTGAAACACTACCCCCAGCATGACCCCCTACACTGCCCGAACACCACTGCTCTGCCCAAAACCCTGAAACACCAGCCCCAGCACGACCCCCTACACTGCCCGAACACCACTGCACTGCCCTAAACCTTGAAACACCAGCCCCTGCACGACCCCCTACACTGCCCGAACACCACTGCACTACCCTAAACCCTGAAACATCACCCCCAGCACGACCCCCTACACTGCCCGAGCACCACTGCACTGCCCTAAACCTTGAAACACCAGCCCCAGCACGACCCCCTACACTGGCCGAACACCACTGCACTGTCCTAAACCCTGAAACACCAGCCCCAGCATGACCGCCTACACTGCCCGAACACCACTGCACTGCCCTAAACCCTGAAACACCAGCCCCAGCACGACCCCCTACACTGCCCGAACACCACTGCACTGCCCTAAACCGTGAAACACCAGCCTCAGCACGACCCCCTACACTGCCTGAACACCACTGCACTGCCCTGAACCCTGAAACACCAGCCCCAGCACAACACCCTACACTGCCCGAACACCACTGCACTGCCCTAAACCCTGAAACACCACCCTGTGCATGACCCCCTACACTGCCCGAACACCACTGCACTGCCCTAAACCCTGAAACACCACCCCCAGCGCGACCCCCTACACTGCCCGAACACCACTGCACTGCCCTAAACCCTGAAACACCACCCCCTGCACAACCCCCTACACTGCTCGAACACTACTGCACTGCCCTAAACCCAGAAACACCATCCCCAGCACGACCCCCTATACTGCACGAACACCACTGCACTGCCCTAAACCCTGAAACACTACCCCCAGCAAGACCCCTACACTGCCCGAACACCACTGCACTGCCCTAAACCCTGAAACATCACCCCCAGCAAGACCCCCTACACTGCCCGAACACCACTGCCCTAAACCCTGAAACACCACCCCCAGCAAGACCCCCTACACTGCCCGAACACCACTGCACTGCCCTAAACCCTGAAACACCAGCCCCAGCATGACCCCCTACACTGCCCGAACACCACTGCACTGCCCTAAACCCTGAAACACCACCCCCTGCACGACCCCCTACACTGCCCGAACACCACTGTACTGCCCTAAACCCTGAAACCCCACCCCCAGCATGACCCCCTACACTGCCAGAACACCACTGCACTGCCCTAAACCCTGAAACACCCCCCTGCACGACCCCCTACACTGCCCGAACACTACTGCACTGCCCTAAACCCTGAAACACCACCCCCAGCACGACCCCCTATACTGCATGAACACCACTGCACCACCCTAAACCCTGAAACACTACCCCCAGCAAGACCCCCTACACTGCCCGAACACCACTGCACTGCCCTAAACCCTGAAACATCACCCCCAGCAAGACCCCGTACACTGCCCGAACACCACTGCCCTAAACCCTGAAACACCACCCCCAGCAAGACCCCCTACACTGCCCGAACACCACTGCACTGCCCTAAACCCTGAAACACCACCCCCAGCAAGACCCCCTACACTGCCCGAACACCACTGCACTGCCCTAAACCCTGAAACACCACCCCCAGCACGACCCCCTACACTGCCGAACACCACTGCTCTGCCCAAAACCCTGAAACACCAGCCCCAGCACGACCCCCTACACTGCCCGAACACCACTGCACTGCCCTAAACCCTGAAACACCAGCCCCAGCACGACCCCCTACACTGCCCGAACACCACTGCACTGCCCTAAACCCTGAAACATCACCCCCAGCAAGACCCCGTACACTGCCCGAACACCACTGCCCTAAACCCTGAAACACCACCCCCAGCAAGACCCCCTACACTGCCCGAACACCACTGCACTGCCCTAAACCCTGAAACACCACCCCCAGCAAGACCCCCTACACTGCCCGAACACCACTGCACTGCCCTAAACCCTGAAACACCACCCCCAGCACGACCCCCTACACTGCCCGAACACCACTGCACTGCCCTAAACCCTGAAACACCAGCCCCAGCATGACCCCCTACACTGCCCGAACACCACTGCACTGCCCTAAACCCTGAAACACCAGCCCCAGCATGACCCCCTACACTGCCCGAACACCACTGCACTGCCCTAGACTCTGAAACACCAGCCCCAGCAAGACCCCCTACACTGCCCGAACACCACTGCACTGCCCTAAACCCTGAAACACCAGCCCCAGCATGACCCCCTACACTGCCCGAACACCACTGCACTGCCCTAAACCCTGAAACACCACCCCCTACACTGCCCGAACACCACTGCACTGCCCTAAACCCTGAAACACCACCCCTGCACCGCCCCCTACACTGCCCGAACACCACTGCACTGCCCTAAACCCTGAAACACCACCCCCAGCATGACCCCTTTACTGCTCGAACACCACTGCACTGCCCTAAACCCTGAAACACCACCCCCTACACTGCCCGAACACCACTGCACTGCCCTAAACCCTGAAACACCACCCCTGCACCGCCCCCTACACTGCCCGAACACCACTGCACTGCCCTAAACCCTGAAACACCACCCCCAGCATGACCCCTTTACTGCTCAAACACCACTGCACTGCCCCAAACCCTGAAGCACCACCCCAGCA